>JAJJMC010005899.1:148204-467456 GCA_023531435.1 Papaver californicum
CTTTCAAAATAGATAATCGAGTGTAATTTAGACACAAAAATGTGTCTATCAGTAAGCCGTAGCAATACTTTAACACAAATGTGTCAAAACAATAAAGTTATCAAGGCCCCGAAGATACCAAAGCCATGAAGCCACAACGAAGTGCTAGTTGTATCACTAGAAGAAGTGGGCTACAACAATGTTGGCTGCAGCACATGCGGTGCTGCTGCAACACTCCAATGTTACGAACCCGAGCTCCTCTGCTGGGCCCCTAAGCGCAACTACTGCACTCCCGAGATCCGCTGTTGTGTCCCCAAGCGCCTCTGTTGTGCTCCCAATTTCACTGCGGCCCCACACCCCAATGTTATGCACCCGAGCACTAATGTTGGGTCCCCGAGCGCCTCAGCTGCGCTCCCAAGTACGTTGCTGGGTCCCCAAGCGCCTCTGCTACGTTCTCAAGTTTGTTGTGTCCCCAAGCGCCAAAGATGCGCACCCGAGCACCAATGTTGGGTCCCAAGCTCCTTTGCTTATGCGTCATCACTGCCGTCACGACCACTGCTAGGTCTCACGCTCCATTGCTACCGCGCCACACTCTTCTGTTGTCGTGTCATTCTTCTATTTATGCTAGCACCAATAACCCTAGCTAGCACTATTACTTAAGCCATTACTATGATGGCACAAAATCCACTAGAAACATTATTTTACAACAAGGCTCATGGCTTTGAAGCCATGATCCCACTAACTCTTACGAGACATTAAATCATATTACAATGGGGGATGAAACATGGTGTTTTAGTCTGGCGGTTTACAACGATATGGGTGTAGCACTACCCCATGACAAGGAAGTTAGAAAGTCAGTGGTAAGTTGTAGCAGTTGAAGAGATACTGGAGTCATGGTCTAGAATTTTCTAGAAACTTCCCATAGACAAAGTGGATGGTTATTCCCACAACCTCCATTTCTCCATATCCCCACAACTACCACTACTTTACAAGGATTGTGTGTGGTACCAAACATTATAAATAGGCTTCTTAGCCAATTTTAAAAAGACAGAACAACAACAGAAAACAAGCCACAGAGGAGAAGAGATAGAAAATCATTCTCAAGCTCTGCTATTTTTCTACCACAACACATAATTATACACACAATTCCTTCAACTTTCTTTATTTCCCTCCCTTAAGATTAACCCATCTCCTCTCTTTGTAACCGAAGCAGAACAAATACAAACATCCTATTTGTTTAGATTTTTTTTGTATGATTTTGATTTTCGAACCTACAAAAAGTACTTCAATAGAACATTATTTTACCTAGAATCAATTTTTAGGTACAAACAGTAAGATAGCAGTATGTATTTATAATTCTGATGCCGTCAGGAATTTCTTTATTATATTTTGGCAGCTAGGTAAGGTAACTTTTTCTGCGATTGTACTCTCAGGTATTTGGAACATTGCTAGGGCTTGCTAACGCTGGCACTTGTTAGTGTTAGTCCGTTGCCTATGCACCTCTAGCGTTGGCATTCATTAATATCGTGGCCATATTTATGGCCTGTTTAGGGTTTGTCAATCATGTGAGATTTAATATTAGCATTTATGCTTAACTTTTATAAAGTGCATACAGAATATTTTCAAGAGATTAAGCTATGGAAGTTTGCTACTTGAGATAATGTTTGATGCGACTCTGCAATTAGATGGTATGCATCTAATTAACGTTTTTATTCGGAAATGACATAACCTCTATTCTGAATGTTTGCAATTTGTACAATTATCGTGTGTTGATTAATACAGACAGTTTACATGGGCATACATGAAATAACGAGGGTTTATCCGGGTAAAACCCTAAAAATTTGGAGGCGCATACATGTACAAAAGAGCTATATAGCTAATTTTAGCCAGAAGATGAATATTCCTTCTCAATTTTCTTGCAAAATGTAGGATATGAGTAGTATCCATAATTCTGATGCTTGATCAGAAATTTATGCATATTTATTTCATGCTTATACATCTAGGGAAAAAGTGAACATGCATTCTCAATTTTCTTGCTGAAGGTAAGATAGGTGTATGTATCTATAATTCTGATACTTGTCAGAATTTTATCATTCTCAATTTTCTTGCAGAATGTAAAATAGGAGTACGTATCCATAATTCTAATGATTGTCAGAATTTTATCATTCTCAATTTTCTTACAAAATATAAGATAGGAGTACGAATCCATAATTCTGATGTTTGTCAGAATTTTATCATTCTCAATTTTCTTGCAGAATATAAGATAGGAGTACGTATCCGTAATTCTAATGCTTGTCAGAATTTTATCATTCTCAATTTTCTTGCAGAACGTAAGATAGGAGTACATATTCGTTATTCTGATGTTTGTCAGAATTTTATCATTCTCAATTTTCTTGCAGAATGTAAGACGGAAATATGTATCCGTAATTCTGATGCTTGTCAGAATTTTATCATTCTCAATTTTCTTGCAGAATGTAAGATAGGAGTACGTATCCATAATCCTGATGCTTATCAGAATTTTATACGTAATTATTTTATTCTTCTGCAGCTAGGAAAAATAAATAAGATAAATCAACGAGCTTAGTTGTTGGATTTTACCAGGAATTCTGATTTGATGACGCTCCGATGATGTCAAATAATCGCTGAAGGAGCAATAGTTAATGTAATAGTACATGTAGGATGCTAGAACATCGTCTGGAGAGCATAAGCTAGTGAAGCGTGTAGATTTGTATGATGGATTTACCAAGATTGACTCGTGTGTAGCACAAGACCATGGCTTCAAAGAGGAAATCTTTGTTTAACCATCACCGACCACCAGCACTTTATTTCTTTCTCCTATCGCCAGCAGCAACAACAATATCAGAAGTTGAAACGACAAGGGTCACAACAGCGAAGCAATGATGACATGAAGTTGGAGACGTTTTCTGATTCGGAGCTTGTATGGTCATTCAATCATGCGTGCACATTTGTAATTTGTAATGTCGTGCAAATTTTCAGAACCCATTGAATTTAGCATAAAATCCATATCTCTCACCCCGTATATCCGATTTACTCGCCCTTTTGGTATGTCGTAGCAGAGACATGGATGGATATTTTTTTATTGAAGGATGTATTATCCTATTTTCCACCGATTGTTGCAAATTTCCGAGTTTACAGGATGCAAGTGTAACAGTAGGATCGACTATTAATAGAGGGGCTTGTGGTGGTAGGTGCTGGCACCGTGAGGATATGAGCTTCTTGAAGACGCTGGCTCTGTAAATGATGTCCCAGACCCGTGTGAAATCCTATTGCCATGGAATATCCCTCGTCTGGCAGAATATCCTTTGTGTTGTGGATGAGCCTAGCGCTAGAGGTGTTGACATCATGAGTATGTTGGCATCGTGAGATATCCAACAAGATGCGATGTAAGTGGGGACCTCAGTAGAAATTAGAACTTCATGGAAAGTTATCCCTTGTGATAGGTTTCATGGATGACAACCTCATAAAAAACGGCGAGGGCCTCATGGTTTGGCGTTTCTTACATATTTCAGAACACTTCTAACTTATGTGTGATGTTGACTCATCATAGCTATATTTTCGGAGAAGATGAATTCCTGACAGTAGCTTGTAAGCCCATATGCAGATGTTGAGAGGAGAAGCTTGAATCTGAAATGGTCAGGCCTTTTGAGTGTTCATTATGCACTAAAGATTTTCGTAGCTTCCTTGTTATCGTGATAGTTGATATGAGTATCATAACCACGGATAGTGTCTTTTATGGATTATTTAGAGCATGAGGGGAATTGATGGCGTCACCTTGAGAATTCCGAATTCACTATGTCTTCCATAGTTGACTAGTGTGGTTGAAATCAGCAGCAGTAGCAACAAAGATGAAGTCTCCATGCCATGGAATGATCAGATTGGGAGAGGAAGCTTAAGAGCTGTGGAGATACTGACATACTGATTGTTTCATCATGATGATGCAAGTGAGGGGTATTGTTGCTTCTACCTTTGTTGATTAAATACTATGGTCGAAGGAGGTGACTGCGTTAAATCTCTGAAACTGAAGAAGCCTTCAGTCCCCAGGTGTAGCTACTTTGGTCTGCTGCTCGACGATGGATGATTTGATAGTATCATCATGAGTCCATCCCTCTAGGGTCTGATCAGTCAAGGGAAGCCAAGAAGGTTGATATCTCATATTGTTGTTGTTGTCTATGCGCTCCATGGCTGGAGCAAAATTTGAATTGAAGTTGAAGTCCTTGTTGATGCCCGGGATGTTGAGTCGCAACTGGGATGTTTTCGCGAGTATTGACTGAGTGAAACTGTGTCTTATCCTGACCCTTTGGTTTATAAGCTTGTTTTACCCTTTCTAGATGTGATGATGGTATGCTTGGAATACTTATATGGGAGAAGTCCTTTGGAGGTGTCGAGGGTGAAGAAGATGAGCTGAAAGGTATCCTGTTGCTGATGCGGTGCTGCAGATGTCTTCAAAGACTATGTTCCAAGAGGTGTCTCTTGAGCCATATGCTGAATTCTTGATTGTTATGAGATGTATTGCGGTGAGCAGTCCCCTGTCACACTTCTCTTTGATTCTTAAAGTTATATTTTCTAGAATTGGCTTGGGATGCGTCTCAGCCTTGTCAAAGGTCGCAGGCGCCTATCAGATCTGACGACGTAGTTGGGAGAGATGAAGATGCCTTTGCAGCATGTTTTTGGAGAGTAAAGGATCTTTTCAAGGTTGTGACTCTTTGGTTGACCATCCCTTATAGGCTAGAGAGGTTCTTGACAGCGAGGGGATCTTGTGCAAATCTTCAGTCCCCAAGTGTGGTTCTTGCGATCCTTCAGATGCAGTTTGTTGAAGTTGGTGCTCCAAGTGGTGTCGTTGCGTAAAATGCCAATGCGATGAAAACTGCACCAATTGAGTATACGAACGCTGGAGTTGACTTTGACTTTGAGTTTGACAGGACCTGACTCTTCGAGGAAGATGAGACATTTAAGCTTGTTGTCGGATGGCTTTGTCGTCATATGTGATCCATTCATGATAACTTGAAGGAAGTAGGTGCATCTTCGGCTTAGAAGTGATTACCAAGGCTAGAGGTGATGCTAAAAGACTATCCTAAGAGTTGAGGATTGCCACTTAAGCCCTTGCACAGTTGGAGAGAGCATATGCTGATAGTGTTGAATCAGTCTTCAAAGATCTTCTCTAAGTAGTAAGTTTTGAGGGGTTTTTTATGTGTTTCTGAGATACCCAATTTTTCCTGTGGTTTTGCAAAGGATTTTCTTGAGAGATAAATAATACTTTGTTTAATAAATTGAAATCCTAAATATGAATTCAATATATTGCAAACATTTTGGAGAAATTACAAATATTGCGTAAAAGCAGAGAAATATTGCTAGGGGTGGTAAAGTATTTAAGCCTTGACAACTTTGTCAGGGATGGTGAAGTGTTTAAAACTTTACAACTTTAAGCCACTTGCCACGTACGACTACCCCTGTTGGATTATTAGTATTGATGAGTTTGTATTATCCACCTAATATAGTTCTGATGACAAGATATGGCTATTTTTCTAGGAGAGGCAGTAGTATCTCTGATTTAGAAAAAGGTTGGGTTTCGGTATCTCAGGTTGATGACACATTTTAAGGATGATTGGGTTATTGGTTTTAGTATTCTCAGTAGAGACTCCCCTTATCTATTCGACAAACTTTTAGAAAGGATTAGTTTCCCATTCACATCATCAACTGTGAGGTTGATACTCGGGTCAAGTCCCCAAGCCTTGATGGGACAAAGGAAAGCTGGTTGTAAAAAGAGTTATTGAACAAGACTTACTTGTAGGCGAAATCCACGGGTGTATGGTGATAAACAAATTTTTATGTCTAAATTGTGCTCTATTATCTATTTTGATAGTGCTTGATTTTATACTATTTACGAGTTTTTATGTCTTTGTAGGTATTTTTGAGAAATAAATAATTATGGAAAAATCGGCTCAAAATGCACCCGAAAAAATTACTAAAGGCACCCAACAAAAGTGTTAAAGGCACCCACCAGTTGGATTGGGGGCACCCCTTCTTTAAATTCAAAAACTTGAAAATAGTGGGAATTTTTGTTACGTGAAGAATTTCTTCTGAGTTGGTCTGGAATCGAAGTTTAAGGGATTTGGAAGCTACTGTGAGTCACCCAAGTGAAGTAAAAAACCAAAATAAGTTAAACACACGTCAACAGAGAGTTTTAGCCGGAAAAACTGGCTGGAGAATCATAACAGGAGTCGGAAACGGAGTCACTCTCTGTTTGGGATTTGCATGCGATTGGAGTTGGTTTTAGATAAGGATTTGCATCCTAATCGATTAAGGATGATGTATTAGGGTTACCTAAACCTATAAATACCAAAGAGAATCGAAGAAAATGAAGGCAGAGACGACCAAAAAATTCCAGGAAGAAAAACAAGTTCTGCTGGTGAAGAAGAAGGTGAAGACAATAAGGCGCCCAGAAACTGTCGCTGACGCAGTCGTATTTCAAAAACGCCTTCAGTCCATTCTTTTTTATTTGTTTTCTTTTCTTTCTTCTGTAACACAGAGAACACCTCTCTGTAACGCTTATAAGCATTTCTGTTCTTCTGTGTTACCATTATTTCTTCTTTGTAAACACTTTTTGAGCCATGAAATATTATTTTGAGAGTGTTTCCAACATGAGGAGCTAATCACCATTACTGGGAGCAGCTTGACGCGAGCACACTATAGTAGAGTCCCCGCGCTTATTGAAGAAGGAAAGGCATCTGATTAATACAAACATGACTAGAGCGATGAAAAACTTCGTAGAGCACCGTCGTAGCGACTCTAGTTAGTCTAGGCATTCTCTTCCTGGAGTTGCTGGGAGGGGCCAATGTTCCATTGCTATGTAAGTTTCTTTTTGTTGTGAAGAATTGCAGCGTTCACCTGGGAATAGGATGAAGGATCCTGTATTTTCTGTGTCAAGAGGTTAAACTTTATAAAGTAAACTATATCCGCGATGGAGGAAGCTATTTTTTCCAATAATAAAGTGGTAATTCTTATTTTATTTTTATTTTTTTGCAATTCCTTTATAATTATTTGCTTTCAATTAAAATTGGAAAAAATGGTTTTTATCAATTAGTTGTGTTTTCTTTTGATGAGTCATGCTGGGTTTAGAGCTTTTGATGTCTCATGCTTACAATTTACAACTATTATTTTGAAAACCTAACTTTGGCAATGTTTTGATTTAACTGAATACATGAGTTGCAAGATTTTTATCACTTGAAAAATTGGCGAATGGTGGAATCCTTAGTCCTAGTTCTTCCCATCAATTTTAAATCAACTTTATTTTAATTTTCTTTATTTTTAGTTATTAAAAATTAGGTCTGAAAATCGAATCTTCACAAGTCTGAGTATCAAACCCTTTTTACCACTATATTAAAACCACATCAATTTGGCGCCGCCAACGCGGACTTGTTTTACTTTAGGTTAGTTAGTTTAATTAGATTTTTTTTACTTTGTTCTATTTTACGTTTTTTTGGGTATTTCTCTTTTCGCTACATGTTTTGGATTTTGGATTGAAAGGAAATAGAGCCAACAACTTTGGCGATTAAAGACTTGGATTTAAAGTTAAAGCTTAAAGAACGGAAAAGAAGACAAAGAATTTTATTTTTAATTAGATTTTATTTGATTAGAAAATTGTATTAGGAAATTTTTATTATTTCTGTAATTTTTCTTTTATTTTTGGACACTTTTGGACTTTATTTTGGATTTTGGATATTATTATTATTTTTAAACCTTACGGAAGGGTAATTTAAATATAACTGCAACAGGGAAGGACGGCAATTACGATATTGTCTTGGCCCCTCGGGTTCGTACACTGACACAGTTGTCGGTGGCCTGAGTCGACTAAAACCGATTCATTCCCCTTCTGGTGCGGGAGGTAAGACTCGATCAACCCACGAATCCCCTGCAAGTGGGTTTACTGTATTCCTTCGTATGCATATATGTTTTAGGAATTGAATACGGACTTATTTTTCTAGTAAAGGGCAAGAACTGGCCATATAAGATAAGGACTCGGATTTCATCACCGTTTCCTTCTTGCCCGCGTTAGGAACACGTTACTAAACGCGAACCTAAACCTTAAAATTTTGACTAGAAAGAGACCGATAGGGTAATGAGCTTATAGGAAACTTATTCAAAAGGACTATATTGGTTACTTTGTTAGCCTAGCTCGAAGTTCAGGAAGGTTATTTTAAGTTGATTAAAGCCGCCTTGTAACCTAGGGAAAAGTTTCCAAAAAGAGACAGGGTTATCAAAGCTCCTTAGAGATTATCATGTTTCTCTTCGACTTAATCTAATTCAGATCATTCTAAGAGGTTTGCTAAAACTGTAACTACTTGCCTTTCGAAGGAATAAAAGCTGGTCTAGAAACAATCTAAGTGGAGCGATCATGCTTTTTGTTTGCTAGATTCGATAGGTTTGATTTGGTTGAGTCATCCTTGCTTGTGATTGTTTAGAATTCCTTTCCAATTAGGATTTATTTATTTTTTTAGTTTTTTTTAGTGTATGCCAAGACCGCTCGAAGTCATCATTGAGCGAGCTTGGAAAAGAGATACTCTAGGTCGTTTGATTAGTGACGAAGTTACTTCTCGTCCATTGATAGCGCCATCAATGGCAACTTTCAAAGCTTTGTTGAACCCGACTAGGACTTCTCGTCCATCATGTATCAAGTTAGCTGAAACTAAAGCAAACTATGAGTTGAAACCTGGGACCATACAGATGCTCCCAATCTTCTTAGGGAAATAAAATGAAAATTCCTATTTCCATGTTAGGGATTTTGAGGAAATATGTAGTACCATCAGGATTAAAGGCCTAGATGATGAAGCGTTGAAATTTAGACTATTTCCTTTTTCACTAAGAGACAAAGCCAAATCTTGGCTATATAGTTTGACTTCTGATTCAATTGAAACCTATGAACAACTTACATCTGCCTTTTTCCAGAAGTTTTTACCTAGGCACAAAACATCATCTATTAGGCAGCAGATTTGCACATTGGCTCAATAAGAGGGAGAATCTTTATATATGTATTTATAAAGGTTCAGTGACTTAATATCACAATGTCCTCATCATGGTTTAGAAAATATAAGGCTAGTTCAGATCCTCTACGAGGGTTTAGATTATTCGACAACAACCATGGTTGAGTCTTTATCCACTGGTGGGTTTGAAAATCAAACTGTCGATGGTGCGGTGACATTTTGGAGACCCAGAAAACATATCTTCTAAGTAGAGGAAATATCAATAGGGTAGAAGGATCTTTTGAATTAGAGGCCAAAATAGCAGCTACATCAAAAAGGTTAGAAGCTTTAGAACTGAGTCATTCTAGTTGTGGAAGTGAACCCAAATCATTTTGGGAATGACAAACTGTTGAAGAGCAATCCTATGCTCTTTATAATAACACTAGATTTGATAACCATCAGAAGTTTGACACTTATTCAGAAACCTATAACCCTGGTTGGAGAAACCATCCTAACATTTCTTGGTCTAAGGGCCAGAGTCAAGGTCAGTCTAGTAATTCTAAGGTTCCCGCAAGTTTTGGTTATACTAAGAATCCTTCAGAACCGGTACAATTTCAGAATCCGCTAGAAAAGACGATCATGATTTTAACAGAGTCTGTCGCCTCGTTAACTCAGAACACTAATGATTTTCAGTAATCGGTTGAACGAAATTTAGAAGACAATAAAAAGATGATCCATGCTAACTCTCAGGCTATTTCTCATTTAGAAACCCAGGTTGGTCAAATCGCTGAGTCTTTGAGAGAAAAAGAAAAAGGTAGGTTTCCTAGTCAACCCCAACCCAGTCCTAGAGGAGTTCATGAAATATCTTCTGGTGAGAAATCATCAAATCATGTGAATGCAATTAGAACCCTTAGGAACGGTAAAGTATTAGATAAAAAGGTAACTATGCCTGATAGTGAACATAATATAGTTCACCCTTCTGATCCAGTAGCTGTTGAGACTGATGAAGTCTTTAAAGAGCCCGATATAGTTTCTCATAAACCATATTTTGTGCCCAGAGCCCCCTTCCCGCAACTGTTAGCACTGATGTGGTTGTAGATTGTGGTAAATAGGGTTTGTTTTCGAACTTGTGAAAAATTATTTTTAAATCTAATTTCTAAGACTAAAAATAGCAAAACTCAAATAAAATTGATAATGAAGTTGAGAGAAAACTGAGGCTATGATTCCACTAATTTCCAATTTTTAAAATGATTAAATTCAATAATTATAATTATGCAATTCTACGTTTAATTTAATTCTAAAATATAGCATCAAGTAGATTTTCGAAAGAACAATTATATAACAAAAGCATGGAACATCTAAAACCTAGGCCAAAGCATGTACCATCTAAAGAAATCACAATTGCTTAACAAAAATCATTAAATCGATTTTTAACCAAGGCTATTAATCATAAATAAATTGCATATATTAATTAAATAAACATTACCACATAATCTTTGGAAAATTAGCTTCCTCCGTCGCCTCAGAGATGGGGTTTAGCTCCCCATTGTATTGGAAACACCCTCAAAATAGATTTTCATAGCTCAAAAAGTGTTTACAAAGATGAATTAATAGTAACACAGGAGAACAGAAACGCTTATACGCGATACAGAGACTTGTTCTCTGCGTTACAGAAGAAAGAAAAGAAAACAGAAATAAAGGACGGACTTCTGGTGCTGTTTGAAATAAGACTGCTTCAGCAACACTATCAGCGACAGTTTCCTGACGCCTTATGTTCTTCCTGTTCTTCCCACCAGCAGAAAAAAATATTTTTCCTGATTTTTTTTCTTTCGATCTCTGGCTACCTCCCGAGCTCTCCAATCTTCCCCAATACTCTCTGCTCTTGTTCTGGCTTATCCCCAACATATTTATACACCACAGAACAAGAAATCTTCAAAGATTTTTCATTAACAGGAGGTGTACTCGGGTATTATTTTCTCATAACTATCGTGATCTGATTTGATTATTTTTTCTTGATTTTGCGCATCTTTTGATTCTATGCAATCACTCTTGATATGGTCAATATATTCTTTGTTTTAAAGCCAAAAAATCACGTATAATATCTTCATAAACTCAAACACGAATTCACATTTTTATGAAAAATAATTTTCCCGCAATTTCAATTTTCAAACGAGAAAGAATGGGTGCCTCAACTGGTGGGTTCCTTTAGTAAATGGGGTGCCCTTATCCAAATTAGGTGTGCCTTAAACACTTTTTCAGCCAATTTTTGACAATTATTTATTTCTCAAAAATACCTACAACACAATGAAAATGCAATATTAGTAAAAAATAAGGACTAACAAGAATAGAGAAGTGAGATCAAATTAGACACAAATACGTGTCTATCAAATACCCTCAAACTTATTATTTGCTAGTCCTCGAGTAAATCTAAAAAATAAATCCTAACTCACTTTCGCAGGCATCGCGATTGCAATTAGCGTGTGCAATAAGCCTTTAAACCCCTAGGTGTTCCTAGTGGTCGAGTTATGTCTCGTGAGGGTTTACAAGAGGTGTACCCACAAAACCTTTACTCCAAACCCTAGCTACCTGTGAACGATTGAGGGTAACACTAAACAAACTATTTAGTTGGCATACTAAATTCTTCGTCTATGAGAATCATTACCCTATATGGGTCAAATTGTTGTACACGAGTTTTCACTCAGCGTACTAAAATTCATACAAGAATTCAAAACTTTACTTAAATAGTTGTTCAGGCACGATACCCAGAATCTATCAAAGTACAATCACATGGAAAGATTTAGAAGATGGATATAAACAAAATGAAGTTTACACGTGTTGACTAAGGTGAACGGTGTTTCCATATCTGTCTGAAGGTCAATGCCAGGATGAATGGATTGAGATACGCTCCCACTAGTCTTATTCCTTAAACTAATATCGATTCAGCTGGTGTGTACAAGTGTCCCAGCGGTCGATTTATTGAAAATATTTTAAATGTACTGACAACATGATTAGATCAAATGAATCCAAGCGCATGCTCCTTATCAGCATCATACATGATAGTTCTCATGGATCCTGCGTTCCACGCTTGCTTAGGCGACGGAAACAGGGAGAACACACATATATTGCTATCAAAGTGTCAATACCCGATTTTTTTTTTGAATAATGGTCTAACTAATACAACAATGGGGGTTTGATCTCAAACACTTCATCCTGACAGTGATAACAATTTGATACTGGTGCCCCACCAAATCACTTAGAGAAACACAAAAATTGTAAAAATAAAAACAGAAGGTGATATGGTCAAGATAGAATTCGAGGTATGGTGACAAATATCATGTTATTTCTAACACCTGAGATAGCATCCTTTTATGAATATACCATTTAGCTGGGCACACCAATTCCTATAGAAAAAGAGCTAAGTTTCCATCTACCTAGAATGGTTAGTGTAACCCTGAATCGTTCACAAGTTTTTAAAGTTTGGAGTTTTATTATTTCAACTAAAAGTTTATCCCTTACCCCCAAACTTAAACCTAACATTGTCCTCAATGTTTCAAATTAAATTCCAATACCAAAAATATAGGTAACTAGAGGAATAAAGAGGTAAGTCAGAAAGATAGTACCTGGGCGAAGCGTAACAATCCTTCTTTGGAGAATAAGACAGAAAAATCAAAACAAAAACCTACAAAAACTTACTATGTACAACAACATCCTTGATGGTCAATCAAGGTAAGCAGGGTCCTCCAGAGGGATCTCCTCAATATCACCTTCAATCTCTGACCGTTAACCTTTGAAGAACTACTACCATCCAGTGTCTCAATCTTAATAGCACCATGAGGAAAAACAGTGCGAATTATAAAAGGACCCGTCCACCGAGAGCGTAACTTCCCGGGGAAAAAATGCAAACGGGTATCATACAGAAAAACTTTTTGACCCGAAGAAAATGACTTTCTTAAAATATTTCTATCATGCACAAGTTTCATTTTTTTTCTTATACTTCTTAGCACTATCGTATGCATCTCTACGAATCTCGTCCAACTCATTGAGCTGGAGCTTCCTTTGAGCTCCCGCCTTGTCAAGCGAAAAACTAAGTTGTTTTACAGCCCAATATGCTCTATGCTCTATCTCGACGGGTAGGTGATATGCCTTGCCAAAAACTAGACGATAAGGTGACATTCCAACGGGGGTCTTAAACGCAGTACGGTAAGCCCATAAGGCATCAGTAAGCCTCAATGACCAGTCTTTCCGATTAGGATTAACTGTTTTCTATAAGATACGTTTTATCTCCCTGTTGGAAACCTCTACTTGACCGCTAGTCTGTGGGTGATATGGGGTATCTACTTTGTGGGTAATACCATATTTTTTCATCAAAATCCTAAATGGTTGATTACAAAAATGCGACCCTCCATCACTAATTATAGCCCGCGGTGTACCAAAACGTACAAATATGTTATCATTCAAAAACTGGACCACCACCTTGTGGTCATTTGTTCTACACGAAACCGCCTCAACCCATTTAGAGACATAGTCGATAGCGACAAGGATGTAAAAATAAGCAAAAGAATTAGGAAAATGACCCATAAAATCAATGCCCCATACATCAAAGACCTCAATAACTAGAATAGGGTTCAAAAGCATCATATTTCTATGGGAAATGATTCCTAACTTCTGGCAACGCTCACAAGTAACACAGTAATGGTGGGTGTCTTTAAACATGAAGGCCAATAGAATCCACACTGCAATATCTTAGCAGCAGTTTTCTTAGTACTAAAAATGACCCCCACAAGCATGATCATGAAAAAAGGAAATAATACTGGAATGGTCACTCTCAGGTATACATCTCCTAATAATCTGATCTGGACAATACTTAAACAGATAAGGATCAGCCCAAAAGAAATGCTTTACCTCGGCTAAAAACCTAAAACGATCTTGTTTACCCCATTCGACCAGTAACAAGATAGTTCACTATATTATAATACCAAGGTAATTGGGAAACAAGAAAAATTTGTTCATCAGGGAAACTATCCCTCACAGGAGGGGAATCATCAGGGAATTCAAAGACAAGCCTAGACAAGTGGTCCGCTACTTCATTTTCAGCACCCTTTTTGTCTCTAATTTCTAGAGAAAACTCTTGCAACAAAAGGATCCATATAATCAATCTAGGTTTAGTATCCTTCCTGGACAGAAGATACTTCAAATGAGCATGATCAGTAAAGACTATGACCTTGGAACCTAAGAGATAGGATCTAAACTTGTCCAAGGAAAAAAAATGGCTAACAATTCCTTTTCTGTGGTGGTGTAGTTCATTTGGGCATCATTCAGAGTTTTGCTAGCATATTAAATCACATGAAGTAATTTGTTTTCTCGTTGACCTAACACGACACCAATAGCATAATCTGAAGCATCACACATGATTTCAAAGGGTAGGTTCCAGTTAGGTGCCTGGACTATGGGGGAGGTAGTGAGTAAAGTATTAAGCTTCCCAAAAGCCTCTAAACAAGCATCATTAAAGAAAAACTTAACATTTTTTGCAAGAAAATTGCAAAGAGGTCTAGAAATCAAGCTAAAATCCTTAATGAATCGACGATAAAAACCTGCATGCCCTAAGAATGACCTAATATCTCTTATGGTTTTTGGAACCTGTAAATTCTTAATAAGGTCAACTTTGGCTTTGTCTACCTCTATACCCTTAGAAGATACGATATACCCTAAACAATTCTTGATCGAACCATAAAGTGACATTTCTCCCAATTAAGCACTAAAATCTTTTCCTTACATCTAGTCAACACTAATGTCAAATGATGCAAGCACTCATCAAACGATGAACCAAAAACTGAAAATCATCCATA
Organism: Papaver californicum; assembly: GCA_023531435.1. NCBI lineage: Eukaryota > Viridiplantae > Streptophyta > Magnoliopsida > Ranunculales > Papaveraceae > Papaver > Papaver californicum. The sequence continues at coordinate 163,008 of JAJJMC010005899.1, forward strand.
AAGACCTCTAAAAACTGTTCTACCATGTCAGAAAATATACTCATCATGCAACGCTGAAAAGTAGCGGGTGCATTACACAACCCGAAAGGCATGCGTCTATACACAAAGGTACCAAAGGGACAGGTAAAGGTATTTTTCTCTTGGTCTCTTGGGGCAATAACAATCTGATTATAACCAGAGTATCCATCTAACAAGCAATAATGACTATGTTCAGATAATCGCCTCTAGTATTTGTTCGATGAAAAGAAGGGGAAAGTGGTCCTTCCTTGTGACCTTGTTCAATTTTCTATAATCAATACAAACACGCCACCCCGTGGTCACTCGGGTTGGGATTAATTCATTGTTTTCATTCTGGACTACAATGATACCTAATTTCTTGGGAACAACTTGAACGGGGATGACCCACTTACTATTTGAAATGGGGTAAATAATACCCGCATCTAACAACTTAAGCACCTCAGTTCGAACTACTTCTTTCATGTTAGGGTTCAGTCGACGTTGCATCTCTCTAGAAGGTTTGGTGTCATCCTCTAAATGAATCTGATGCATACAAACAGTAGGACTTATACCCTTAATGTCTGCTAAGGTCCACCCTAAAGCTTCCTTGTTGTCTTGAAGTACAATCACTAGCCTACTTTCCTGATCACTATCCAAGTCGGATGCTACAGTTACAGGTAAAGTCTCGGATGGGCCTAAAAACACATATTTCAGAGTATCTGGCAATGGTTTGAGGTCCAACTTAGGAGGCTCTTCTAAAGAAGGAATTAAGGTAAAACTAGAAACTGGTAGTGGTTCGAACTTAGCTTTCCATCTATTAGTATCTAACACAGGGGTAGAATCTAACAGAGCATTCACTTGATCAATGGTGCTAACATCATCGAAATCTAAGCCAAAATGGGTTAAACAATTTTTTAGTGTATCTTCAGACAAGATGTTTGGTAATGACTCCTGAACTAATGTTTCTATCATGTTCACCTCTTCAATGCACATGTCATCTAACTCATAGGGTTGCTTATTAATATGGAAAATATTCATCTCAATAGTCATATTACCAAAAGACAAATTTATTATACCATTTCGACAGTTAATGATCGCAATAGATGTAGCTAAAAACGGGCGACCTAATATCACAGATATCTGGTTTTCTGGGTCAGGAACAGGTTGGGTATCTAGGATTACAAAATCCACAGGATAAATAAACCTATCGACCTCAATAAGAACATCTTCGACAATACCACGAGGAATTTTAACAGACCTATCAGCTAACTGAAGTGTTATCTGGGTAGGTTTTATGTCACCAAGTCCTAGATGGAAGTACACATGATATGGAAGTAAGTTCACACTAGATCCTAAGTCAAGTAACGCTTTCTCCAAATGGTAGTTACCTATGGTGCAAGAAATGGTAGGGGAACCTGGGTCGTTGTACTTAGGAGTTGTGTTGTTCTGGATAATTGAACTCACATAACTAGCTATAAAAGATATTTCCTGTACACTAAGCTTTCGCTTTCGCGTACAAATATCCTTAAGGAACTTGGCATAAGTAGGAATTTGCCTAATTGCATCTAATAAAGGAAGATTAATGTTAACTTGCTTAAAAATATCCAATATATCATTAAAGCTTGATTCCTTCCTAGTTGGTACTAGAAGTTGTGGGAATGGTGTTTTGGGCAAAAAATCAGGCTCAGCGGGAACCGTATTGGACTCTTTAGATACTTTATCAGTCTCTTGAACTATAGGCTCGGAAGGGTGAACTACAACATGTTTACTATCGGGCAAGGTTACCTTATTCTATACTACTCTACCACTCCTAAGGGTTTTAATTGAATTCACATGGTCAGAAGATAACTCATGAACTCCTCTAAGGTTGGGTTGCGGTTGACTAGGGAACTTTCTTTTTTCTCTCAAAGACTCACTCAATTGACTAAACTGGGTTCGTAAATCGTATATAGCCTGAGAGTTATCCTGGATCATCTTTTAGTTGTCATCTAAACCTTGTCTAATCGATTGCTGAAACTCAGTAGTGTTACGCTGAAGATCTATAGTGCTCTGAGTTAACAAGTTGAGAGACTCTTCTAAACTCATGATATTCTTATCTGAAGGGCTATGAAATTGTGCTGGACCAGAAGAATTCTTAGTATAACCAAAACCTGGTGGAACCTGAGGGTTACTAGACTGACCTTGATTTTGGCCCTTAGACCAAAACAAATTTGGATGGTTTCTCCAACCAGGGTTATAGGTTTCTAAATATGGGTCAAACTTCTGACGGTTATCATATCTAGTGTTATTATAAAGAGCATGGGCTTGCTCTTCAACAGTCTGTCCTTCCCAAATGACTTGGGTTCTATTTCACAACTAGATTGACTTAATTCTAAGGCTTCTAACCTTTTTGCTATAGCTGCAATTTTGGCATTTGATTCAAGAATTCCATTTACCCTATTGACATTACCTCTGCTCAGTAAAATTTTTATTTGGGGTTCCTTACTACATTCCCATTGATGGGTCTTTTCTGCAATTTTATTCAAAAATGTCATTGCCTCATCAACAGTTTTACTATCAAAACTCCCTGAACACAATGACTCAACCATGGTCGTTGTTGGATAATCTAGCCCTTCATAAAGGATTTGGACTAATCTAAGCTCTTCTAAACCGTGTTGCGGACATTGTGTTACTAATTCGTTGAACCTTTCCAAATACCTATATAAAGATTCTCCCTCTTGCTGTACAAAATGTGGAAATTTCTTGCCTAAGAGATGATATTTTGTGCCTAGGGAAAAATTTAGATAAAAAGGAAGCGATAAGTTGTTCATATGTCTCGATGGATTCAGATGGCAAACTATATAACCAAGATTTGGCCTTGTCTCTCAGGGAAAAAGAAAATAACCTAAGTTCCAAAGCTTCATCAGACATGTTGTGAATTCTTAGGGTACTACATATTTCTTCAAAATCCCTAATGTGAAAGTAAGGATTTTCATTTTCTTTCCCTAAGAAAAGTGGGAGCATTTGTATGGTCCCAGGTTTCAACTCATAGTTTGCTTGAGTTTCATCTAACTTGATACATGATGGACGAGAAGTCCTAGTAGGATTCAACAAATCTTTCAAGGTTGCCATTTCTGGCACAACTAGAAAATTAGGAATAACCTCCTCACTAAGAGACAAATTCTCAAAACTAAAATTTCAGCTCTCAAAAGAAGGGTTTCCTAAATTCTCAATTTCAAAGGCAGAGTTTCCATTTCCATCACTGACCAAACGACCAATAGAATCTCTTCTCCAGGCACGCTTACTCAAGACTTCAGGCGGCCTGGCATGCAATTAAATAACTCCTAATTGGAAGGGAATTTCTAAACAAACACAAACAAGGCCGACTCAACCAAATCAAACCTATTGAATCCAGCAAACAAAAAGCATGTTGGATCCACTTAGATTGTTTCTAGACCAGCTTCTATTCTTCCAAAAGGCAACTAGTTACAGTTTTAGCGAATCTCTCAGAACGATCCGAATTAGATTAAGTCGAATAGAAATAGGATAAGCTCTAATGAGCTTTGATAACCTTGTCTCTTTGGCAACTTTTCCCTGGGTTACAGGCGGCTCTAATCAACTTAAAATAATCTTCCTGAACTTTAAGTTAGGCTAACAAAGTAACCAATACAGTCCTTTTGAATGATTTTCCAATAAGCTCGGTACCCTATCGGTCTTCTTTCTAGTCAAATTTTAAGGATTCGGTAACGTGTTCCTAAGGCACGCAAGAAGGAAACGGTGATGAAATCTGATTCCTTATCTTATATGGCCAATCCTTGCCCTTTACTAGAAAATAAGTCCGTAATCAATTCCTCAACATATATGCATACGAAAGAATACAGTAAACGCACTTGCAGGGGATTCGTGGGTTGATCGAGTCTTACCTCCTGTACCAGACGGGGGATGAATCGGTTGTAGTCGACTCGGGCCACCAACTCCTGTGTTAGTGTACGAACCCGAGGGGCCGAGACAATATCGTAATTGTCGTCCTTCTATGTTGCAGTTTATATTTAAATACCCTTCCGTAGGGTTTAAAAAAAATAATAATGTTCAAAAGTCCAAAGTTCAAAAAGTGTCCAAAAACAATTACAAAAATTATAGCCAAACCCTAATACAAAATCTAAAATTAAAAACTAAAAAAAAAAAAATATAAAAAAAAAATATAAAAAAATAATAAATCAAAAATAAAATAAAATGTTCTTCACTCCTTTTGGAATCCTATTTTCTTTCCTTCTTTGGCTATACTTTCTTTTTATAGCACTTTCTCCTTTTCTTCTTAGTTTCGCTTCAAATCTGAAAAGAATAGAAAATACCAAAGCGTAAAAAGAACAGAAAATAAAAATAAATCCTAAATTAAACTAAACCTAAAAAAATCTAAAAACAATTATAAAAACACGTCTGCGTCGGCGACGCCAAAAGTTGATGTGGATGTAGATTGTGGTAAATAGGGTTTGTTTTCGAACTTCTGAAAAATTATTTTTAAATCTAATTTCTAAGACTAAAAATAGCAAAACTCAAATAAAATTGATAATGAAGTTGAGAGAAAACTGAGGCTAGGATTCCACTAATATCTAAATTTTAAAATGATTAAATTCAATAATTATAATTATACAATTCTACGTTTAATTTAATTTTAAAATATAGCAACAAGGAGATTTTCGAAAGAACAATTGTATAACAAAAGCATGGAACATATAAAACCTAGGCCAAAGCATGTACTATCTAACGAAATCACAATTGCTTAACAAAAATCATTAAATCGATTTTTAACCAAGGCTATTAATCATAAATAAATTGCATAGATTAATTAAATAAACATTACCACATAATCTTTGGAAAATTAGCTTCCTCCGTCGCCTCAGAATTGGGGTTTAGCTCCTCATTGTATTGGAAACACCCTCAAAATAGATTTTCATAGCTCAAAAAGTGTTTACAAAGATGAATTAATAGTAACACAGGAGAACAGAAACACTTATAAGCGTTACAGAGACTTGTTCTCTGCGTTACAGAAGAAAGAAAAGAAAACAGAAATAAAGGACGGACTTCTGGTGTTGTTTGAAATAAGACTGCTTCAGCAACACTATTAGCGACAATTTCCTGATGCCTTATGTTCTTCATGTTCTTCCCACCAGCAGAAAAAAATATTTTTCCTGATTTTTTTTCTTTCGATCTCTGGCTACCTCCCGAGCTCTCCAAAATCTTCCCCAATACTCTCTGCTATTGTTCTGGCTTATCCCCAACATATTTATACACCACAGACCAAGAAATCTTCAAAGATTTATCATTAACAGGAGGTGTACTCGGGTATTATTTTCTCATAACTATCGTGATCTGATTTGATTATTTTGTCTTGATTTTGCGTATCTTTTGATTCTATGCAATCACTCTTGATATGGTCAATATATTTTCTGTTTTAAAGCCAAAAAATCACGTATAATATCTTCATAAACTCAAACACGGATTCAAGTTTATTTGAAAAACAATTTTCCCGCCATTTCAATTTTCAACGAGAAAGCATGGGTGCCTCAACTGGTGGGTGCCTTTAGTAAATGGGGTGCCCTTATCCAAATTAGGGGTTCCTTTAACACTTTTTCAGCCAATTTTTCACAATTATTTATTTCTCAAAAGTACCTACAAACACAATGAAAATGCAATATTAGTACAAAATAAGGACTAACAAGAATAGAGAAGTGAGATCAAATTAGACACAAATATGTGTCTATCAAGCACCAACAAAGAAGGAATCGAACTTTAACGACATTTTGAAGGTTTTTAAACAAGTCACGATAAACCTTCAATTATTAGATGTAATCAGGCAGATTCCTGCTTATGCCAAGTTCCTTAAGGATATATGTACGCGAAAGCAAAAGCTTAGTGTTCCAAAGAAAGCCCTTTTAGCTAGTCATGTGAGTTCAATTATCAGAACAATACAACTCCTAAGTACAAAGACCCAGGTTCCCCAACCATTTCTTGCACAATAGGTAGCTACCGTGTTGAGAAAGCGTTAATTGACTTAGGAGCCAGTGTGAACTTACTACCGTACCATGTGTACCTCCAGCTAGGACTTGGTGATTTGAGACCTACTCATATAACACTACAATTAGCTGATAGGTATGTGAAAATTCCTCGTGGTGTCATAGAGGATGTTCTTATTGAGGTCGATAAGTTTATTTATCCATTAGATTTTTTTGTCCTTGATACCCAACCTGTCCCTGACCCAGAGACTCAGATACCTGTGATATTAGGTCGCCCATTTTTAGCTACATCTAATGCGATCATTAACTGTCGAAATGGTATTATGAACTTATCTTTTGGTAATGACTATTGACCTGAATATTTTCAATTTTAGTGACCAACCACTTGATCTAGATGGCACGTGTATTAAAGAGGTGAACATGATAGGAACATTAGTTCAGGAGTCATTACCAAACACTTTGTTAGAAGATCCATTAGAGAAATGCCTAGCCCACTTTAGATTTGACATTGATGATGATAGTGTGATTAGTGAGGTGAATGCTTTGTTAGATTCTGCACCTTTGATGGACACTTATAATATATAGAAAACTGAGTCTGAACTTCTACCAGTTTACAAGTCCACCTTATTTCCTTCTATAGAGGAAGCTGAGTGTAGTTCTGACCTTAAGGACTCTAGAATCCAACCAATAGTTTTTAGTCTATCTGAGAGTAATGCCCACCCTAAGTTTGGGGGTACCGATGATTCTCGTGATTGTCAAGTATCCCTGCTTAAAGTCCCTCACTTGGGACTTGACATATGCACCTCTACCATTTTACAAGATTATCTTCAAACTATATTTCCTGAGCCTGCTGATGTCTAGAAAGAAACTCAGTTGTTAGAAATCCATCTTATGGTCGATGTGGTTTACCTAGGCGATAATACCAAAATTGACTTTGTTTTCCCACCAAAATACTTTCCTCCATATGTGGGAACATATGAATTTCAAATGTGTCATCTATTAAGTTTTGAGACTAAGCCTAATTACTTTAGGGAATTAGAATCGACACATTTGTTTAAGAATGACCACCTTCATTGTAGTCAATTGTGTGACTCAAATCTGATTTACTTTGAGGATTCACAATTATTCAGGTTATTATTATGTGCTTCTAAGCTCTTAGTTGAGTTTTTCCAGACTCTTCATCCTGATCATGTATATCCTGCTTACGAGGAAATCCAGCCCATGAAAATATTTTATTTAGACCCTTTTATAGAGCCTGAACCTGAACCACAACTAGAAGTAGTTGTCTTAAACAAGAAACTAGATAGGGACAAGGTTGTACTTTGTTTGTTCACTTTCTGGGCCTGCTGCAGTTTCTTTCTATTTTGGATAGCATTATTTGATTCAGATGACCCACAGTTGTTCCGACTATTGCTATATGATTTTATGAGGTGACTAATTCTTTCTAAGTCTGGCTGAAGACTTTAAACTTAGCACTTCTTGGGAGGTAACCCATGCTCATGCGACAAGATAATATCTTTCCTTAACTCCTTTCTTGAAATGGTAACAGTTTCTCCTTGTTCATATTTTTAATCATTCATCTTTGGAAACATTGAGGACGCTGTTTGATTTAAGTTTAGGGGTAAGGGAGAAACTTTTAATGGAATATAAAACTCCAAAGTCTAGAAATTTGTGAACAATTCAGGATGACACTAACCATTCTAGGTAGATGGAAACTGAGATCTTTTTCTATAGGAATTGGTGTGCCCAGCTAAATGGTCTATTCATAAAAGGACAGAGTTCAGGTGTTAGAAATAACATGATAGTTGTCACCGTATCTCGGAGTCTATATCAACCATATCACCTTCTACTTTTATTTTTGCAATTTTTGTGTTTCTTTAAGTGATTTGGTGGGGCACCAATATCGAATTGTTTTCACCGTCAGGATGAAATAGAGTGTTTGAGATCAAGACCCATTTTTATATTTTATTTTAAAAACAAATATGAAAAAAATGAAAAGAAAAAAAAGAAAAAAAATCGAGTATTAACACTTTGATAGCAATATGTGTGTGTTTTCCCTGTCTCCATCGCCTAAGCAAGCGTGGAATACAGGATCCATGAGAACTATCATGTAAGATGTTGATAAGGAGCATGCGCTTGGATTCAATTTGATCCAATCATGTTGTTGTCAATACATGTATAATTGTTTTATTTTCAATATATCGATCGTTGGGACCCTTGTATATACCAGTTGAATCGATATAAGTATTACGATTAAGACCATGTATCTCAATTTATTAGGATTCATCTTGGTATTGACCTTCAGACAGATATGGGAAACACCGTTCACCTTGGTCAACATGTCCAAACTTCATTTTTTCTATATCCATCTTCTAAATCTTTTCATGTGATTGAACTTTAATAGATTCTGAGTATCGTGGTTGAAAAACTATCTGAGTAGAGCTTTGTTTTCTTATATATGAATTTCAGTATGCTTAAGTAATAACTCGTGTACAACAATTGGACTCATATAGAGTAATGATTCCCAGAGCCGAAGAATTTAGTATGCCAACTAAATAGCTTGTTTAGTGTCTATCCTCAATCGTTCACGGGTAGCTAAAATTTGGAGTAAAGGTTTTGTGGGTATATCTCTTGTAAACCCTCACGAGACAAAACTCGTCCACTAGGAACACATAGGGTTTAACGGCTTATTACATATGCTAAATATAGTCGCGATTCCTGCGAAAGTGAGTTAGGATTTTATTTTATTTTATTAGATTTGCTCGAGGACTAGCAAATAGTAAGTTTTGGGGTATTTGATAGACACATTTTTGTGTCTAAATTGTGCTCAATTATCTATTTTGATAGTGCTTGATTTTATACTATTTACGAGTTTTTATGTCTTTGTAGGTATTTTTGAGAAATAAATAATTGTAGAAAAATCGACTCAAAAGGCACCCAAAAAAATTACTAAAGGCACCCAGCAAAAGTGTTAAAGGCACCCACCAGTTGGATTGGGGCACTCCTTCTTTAAATTCAAAAACTTGAAAATGGCGGGAATTTTTGTTACGTGAAGAATTTCTTCTGAGTTAGTCTGGAATCGAAGTTTAAGGGATTTGGAAGCTACTGTGAGTCACCCAAGTGAAGTAAACAACCAAAATAAGTTAACCACACGTCAACAGAGAGTTTTAGCCGGAAAAAAATGGCTGGAGAATCATAACAGGAGTCAAAAACGGAGTCACTCTCTGTTTGGGATTTGCATGCGATTGTAGTTAGTTTTAGATAAGGATTTGCATCCTAATCGATTAAGGATGATGTATTAGGGTTACCTAAACCTATAAATACCAAAGAGAATCGAAGAAAAGAAAGGCAGAGACGACCGAAAAATTCCAGGAAGAAAAACAAGTTATGCTGGTGAAGAAGAATGTGAAGAACATAAGGCGCCCAGAAACTGTCGCTGATGCAGTCGTATTTCAACAACGCCTTTAGTCCGTTCTTTTCTATCTGTTTTCTTTTCTTTCTTCTGTAACGCAGAGAACACCTCTCTGTAACGGTTATAAGCGCTTCTGTTCTTATGTGTTACCATTATTTCTTCTTTGTAAACACTTTTTGAGCCATGAAATATTATTCTGAGAGTGTTTCCAACATGAGGAGCTAATCACCATTACTGGGGCGAAGCTATTTTTCCAATAATAAAGTGGTAATTCTTGTTTTATTTTATTTTTTCTGCAATTCCTTTATAATTATTTGCTTTAAATTAAAATTGGAAAAAATGGTTTTTATCAATTTGTTGTGTTTTCTTTTGATGAGTCATGCTGGGTTTAGATCTTTTGATGTCTCATGCTTACGATTTACAACTATTATTTTGAAAACCTAACTTGGCAATGTTTTGATTAAACTGATTACATGAGTTGCAAGATTTTTATCACTTGAAAAAGTGGCGAATGGTGGAATCCTTAGTCCTATTTCTTCCCATCAATTTTAAATCAACTTTATTTTAATTTTCTTTATTTTTAGTTATTAAAAATTAGGTCTGAAAATTGAATCTTCACAAGTCTGAGTATCAAACCCTTTTTACCACTATATTAAACCACATCATATGATATCATCTCTTCTCTATGCAATGGTTTAGCATCCATATCCATTGTTTTCTGATGTTCTGGAGGTGAGAAATCTTTAGGGATTGCTGGCTTGTTGGCGCCTACAGGTGAGTCCCTTGGTGACGATTTCTCTAGAAAAACGTCGAGCCTTGCCTTGTTTCTGTGGATTCACGGACATCCAAAAACCATGTCATAGTCTGGATCTACATGGTTGTTGTTGGTGAATTGGTAGTGGACACTCCTGGCGACAAAATGGTAGTGGTAGTGGTCTCTCTAAACCTTTATGGATGATGAAGTTTGATTTATGTATCTCTGGTTGCTTTATTTGAATGGGGATCTCATCATCGTGTCGAATGTTGATTCTGGAACACGCAACTTACTCTACTTAAGGACTTCGTGTCTAGTGAGCCTTCTGATGTACATGGTGAGCCTTATGAGAAGGAATTAACAGCTTGGCCGAACTTGAAAATTACTTTTGGAGCGAGGAGAGACTCGATCATCAACTTGACACAGGTATCTCAAATCATCTTTAGTTTAATCACTATCCTTTATTTGGTAATTAAACACTTAATTTGTTTTTGTAGTCATGTCACCCAGAACGCCCTGTGTTCGGTATTGTGGCGAACGCCTTTCTTCAGTCTGGGAAGAAGATCCTACGATTAATTATGCCTGGAAGTGGAGACCGTCCTTGGAAGAAGGTAAACGTCTTGCATTTTCTCTTACTCTTCTTTTTTATATGAATTATAACTATACCTTGTCCTGAGAAACACCTTTGCCTAGTCTGGGAGTATAAATCATTAAGGTACCTCGGGTATTCAACCTTTTAAATTTGGTGTCCCGACTTTTCTTGGCGCTTCAACTTCTTATGTAGTAAGTAAAACTTTTTGGAGATTCCTGAGTTGTAGAATTTTACGTCTTGTTGAACTTGATGAATTTTGATTCTTATAAATAATCGTAATTCTCAGATGATTAACAACACGGATACCCTGGTATCAGAAATCACCGTTGTGGTTGGAAGTACTGAGAAAGAAGGCCAAGGTGACAATGCACCTGAAAAATCGTTCCAGACTGAAGAAATTGAAGAATCCGGAACTGAAAACGAAGAAAGAAGAACTTGGTGGTGAGTCGCATTATGAAGTGATTTCTGCTTCTGACAGCTTGTTAAATCTCAAAGTAAGTTTACTCATTGTTTTATAATCATAATGACATGATTATAGCTCTTAGACCACCAAATGTGTAGAACCATACGTGATTTCATGAAGAATTTTGGCGATTTTCGTCATCAGAAAAATTCAGATTCAGGTCTTCTTTCCATAACGGCTATAGAATCTTCTTGTTGCAGAGATAACTTTTCCAAAAAGAATTTCTGAATTTGGAGTCCGTTTGCTATGTTAAAAAGACCTGACACCGATAGTTCAGGACTTCCAAAAAGAATCTTGTAGGTTTTCAGATGCCGTGTAGTCGAGCGTTTCGGCCTCCCTTATTAGCTCGTTCATCGGATCGGCTTGAAATTTTTAACATGTTGTAAAAGACATCCATATGAATCATTTGGTATATAAATCACCCCAAAATTCCTTATCAATTAGCGCCAGTTTCAGTTCTTCTGGAGGGTAGTGTAAAAACGTTTCTGACGATATTTTTGCAAAATAACCCATATCCTTTCTAAACCATATGCCATGACCCAAAATACTTTTTAATGAATTTTTAGGTTTTTAATGGACATATTTTATGAACTTCATAGTTTTTGCTTCAATTTCTCATGCTTGAGACATTTTAACTCATTATCTCTATAATGTCTCCGTTTTTAGGGGGAAATGAACCAAAGCAGAGAGATGAACTTGTAGATTAAGTATTGGAGATTACAATAAGCTGTGATGTGATAGGCGCTTTATTTATACATTTTTATCGCCTAATTTATATTTTATTAGTACTAATGATTATATTAATTTACCATTTTAATATTTTATTAGGTGGTTCACATAAAATACTAGTTGCAAAAGGAACATGACTAAATCAATTCATGTTACGTCTCATATGCTACTATGTCTGCCTTTGCTGGGCGTACTGCTATGGATCGGAGGACTGAATAGCTTTTGGACGTGAGCAAATGAAAGTAAGAAAGGGACAAATCCTGTGAACGTTCTGACAACAAAACAGAAAGAGGAAAAGCAGATCGGAGATATAAAGTGTGCTTCTTTGGAGATGTTGAGTAGGTGCTGTCGAAGTTGGGTGTAGGCTGCTGACCGAGTGAAGCATGTGAATGAGGTAGGAATATTAGGCAACCTAGAGAAAAAGTGTGCAGAGTAGGCTGGACACGGCATAATAGGAAGACAAAGAGGACAGTTGGTGGAGCCCATTGGAAGTTGAATCACGGTGTAGTGGTGCGTAAAGAGATAGAAGGAAATTCTAGCTAGGGCTGTAGCCTAGAGAGCAGCAAGTTAAAGAGACGGCTAGGTGTACTTCTTTATTCGTTTGAGTGAAGAGTATAAAACAAGAAGTTTGGAGTTGGGTAGGCGTTGTTAAGGCGAATAGCTAGAGAAAAAAAGGGATGACCTAAAGAGTAGGCTAGGGACAAGAGTTTGCTAGATGTTGAAAAGGATGTGATGGAGTTTTTCTTTTGGTCATTAGGTTGGCAGGTGTAGTCTTTGAAGTATGGCTGCTTTTTCAAGTGGGGCTAGTGACGTGATGAGACTTGAGAGTATAGAAGAAATAGAAAAGAAGAGAAGTACGGTAGGCTAAGAAGAGCACATGGGAGAGAGGGCAAGGCTATGGGCCTCTCACGTGAAGGTAGAGTCTTGGATAGATGACGTGGAAAATAATAGTGATTTGGTCCTCTATATAAAGAAACGCACGGAAAACAAAAAGGAGGTCATTGGCTAGGTTATCATTCTCTTTTGGACGGAGAGGGGCGTACAGGACTTGCTCCTGTATACTTTTCGGAGGAGGGAGGCGGAGAGCTCAGCGAGTAGAGGAGGAAGAAGATTTATGCCGGGTGACGACGGTGACGGTTTAATTCCTCTTTTCCTTTTCTAATTATTTTTATGGGTTTTAAGAAACCCTTCTCTATGTTCTAATTAATGTGTAACTAGGGTTTATGTTGAAACCACTTTTGGTATTAGACCAATTAAATTGAATTATTGGGTAATAGACTATTATGATTTGAATAGATTAATTTCATGATTTTGATTTATTAAATTTCATTAAACAATTGTGATGTCGTTTGATGGTACATGCTTGACCTAGGTTTTTGATGTTCCATGCTTCTGGTATACAGTTGTTTTTTTGAAAATCTACTTGTTGCAAATATATTTGTCTACTTATTTGATATTTCATGCTTGGGTTAAATCCTTTGATGGGGTATGCTTAGAATAGCCAGGTATTATTTGTGGACCTATTATTAGTTTCTTACAATTTTCTCGCTAACGCAATTTTATGGTGTATGCTTGAGACTAGGGCTTTTTGATGCACCATGTTTAGGGCGTCCCAGTGATATTTACGACTCTAAATATTCATGAGTTATGTTTCACTTCAGTAATTAAATAGAAATAGTGGTGGATACTGAAAACCCTGGTTACCGACTCTCTCTGCTTAATTATTTTATTAGTTTAGTTTATTTTATTATTTTATCTATAAACCTAAAAATCTCAAAAATATTGTTTCTGGTTAGTTGATTAGAGGTATTAATTTCAGTATTTCCCCGCTCTTTGTGGGTTCGACCCGTACTTGCCGTTGTCTACCAGTTAGACGCCGTGTGATTGCGGTTATTATATAGGGTAATCCCAAATCCCATCATGATGCTGGTGATGTGTCTTTTCCAACTTAAAATCATGAGCAGGCTCCTCCTGACGTGATTGTTGAAGAAGGCACTCCGAGTGGTGTTATTGTACAAAACGCTGCTATGATGGAGCTTGTTCCGATGATAACTGCTTCGTTAAAGTCTTAAGAAATATAAGAACTTCCTTCTGGGTAGTAGCCATGGCTACTTGAGTTTCTTCCAAGGTTTCTTGGCGCTTCATCAAATTAGCTATGGTTGGTGATGCATGTTCCTTGTCTTTGGTACCTTCAGCGGTTCGGGGAGGAGTGTTGGTGTTTTCAGTGGTGGTGTTTTGAGGAATGGTTTATGGAGTTCCACCACTTGTGTTATTGGGGTTAGTAATGGTTTTTGAACCTGAATTGGGATTGGTTGTTGAACCTGACCTAAGATCCCCCATTTTTAGGTGGTTGAAGAATTGATTTTCATATGGTTAAAGAATTGGATTCGTGACCGAGAGATTGATCTCCCACTGTGGTCGCCAAATGTTGGTACCTAAAAATTGCTCCTAGTCAAAATAATGTATTGTTGAAGTACTTTATTTAGATTCAGAAATCAAAATCGTACAAGAAAAGCCTAAACCACGATAGTAGTCGTTCCATCCTGCTTCGGTCACAAGGAGAGAGAATGTGTTGATATTAGGGAGGGAAGCAAAGAAAGTTGAAGAAATTTATGTGTTGAATTGTTTGTAGAAGTGTTGAACTATTGAGAATTACAGAGCTTGTAGAGAATGGTAAGCTTGTTTTTTTTTTTGAATAGGCTAAGCATCCTATTTATAATAGTTTGGGAACACACGATTTCCTTGTTAGTGGTGGAGGTAATAAAGAGAATGAGAGATGGAAATTGTGGGAGTAATGGTTTAACCGGCCATTATGCTTGGAAGTTTATGGAAAACCATTATCCCAATATCTCCTCAACTGTTACAACCGTCACTACTACTTTGTAATTTTCATATCATGGGATGTTACCACACCATATGTTGTTGTAAACCACCAAACTAATACCCATGAAGAACCCCGGGCCGGGGGGGCGCCTCCATGTGATACGTTTTGATTTCTCATAAGAGTTAATGGAGTCATGGACTCTAAGTTTTATTATAACAGAGTGTTACTAGTAAAGTTTATGCCTAACACCTACCAATGCCATGGTTGAAGCCTAGGTGATGGTGCAAGCATGATGCTAGGAAAAGCAAGTAAGGGATAGCACTGGCACAGGCAAGGAGAACGATGTGGGACAAGCACAAGAGGAGAGAGGTAAAAATAGGGAAGAGAGGCGCTAGCAGTGCCAGCGCTGGTGCTAACGCTGGTAGTTTGTCTTTGCTGTCTTCTTCCCTCGTTTTTTGCATGTGCTGGGACCATTACCCGTGCACTTTTGGTGTTGGCACTCGTTTGGCCTTTGTGCAATTGTTACAAAACATCAGGATTTCAGTCGTGGAAGTTTACGACTTGAGATAATGTTCGATGCAACTTTGCATTTAGATGGTATGCATCTACATTTACGTTTTCATTTAGTGATGATATGGTATTCATCGCGAATGTTCATGGTTTTCTACAATTAGAATACTCTGATTGGTACAAATAATTTGTATGGATGCGCATGAAATAACGAGGGTTTAGCCTGGTAAACCCCTAAAATTTCTACGGGCGCATATATATGCAAAAAAAGCTACAGAGCTAATTTTAGCCAGCGTTCTCAATTCTCTTGCGGAATATAAGATAGCACTATGTATTTTGAATTCTGATGTCGGCTCAAGAATTTGTTTAATATATTTTGACATCTAGGCAATGTAACTTTTACAATTTATGCCCTTGTTCAAAAACCCACCATCTACACCTTTTTATATAAACTAACTTGGCTTGAACGTTCTTGGAATGTTCATAAATTAGGTTACCTATATTTACTTCTTTATCTATTGTGAAACTAAAAAATCAATTACAATGTTCCAACATATGAATGTCTGAATCACATTTTATTCCTTTTGCCTTATTCCGTATTAAGGTTTAGTTCTGAAAAGAAAAAACAAAATGAAAAGTATGATCAAATATCATTTTAAGTTGTCTATTTATTCTGGATCCACTACCTTTATTCCCCATTCCACCTTTGCTTGATCAAATCATCAAATCATTTTTTTATTAGTGTGATTTTGTATCACCTCGGTACCCTCTCTCATTGTAGCAAATGACCAAGATCCAGTACTCAGTTTTCAATATTTGGTACCAAATTGATCAAAAATCAGAGCAAAGTGCAGCCAATATGAGAAATAAGTCCTGAAGACATATGAATAATAAGACTGCGCCAGGCCCTAGCTTTGTTTGCTCGGTCCAAGCGAAGTTTTTCTGTTCCTCCAAGTTAAGACAGATGAATAATAAGACTGCGTCAGGCCCTTGCATACTTCACCACCCTGAAAGTGAAGTCAAATAAATTGCATGTTAGCATCAAAGTAGGTTTTGCTTGTGACAGATACTACTCGTGCAAATATATTCAGATGGTGGCCAAAAAAGGGAGTGAACAGAATATGTAGCATTATAGCTTACCTGTTTTTTCATTCTTGCTTCCAGAACATCTTCCAACGAAGGTCGAAACTAATGAAATTTGAAATCCCTAAATGTTTGTACAAGTTCATTACAGCCTTCTAAATGCATATACAAGTTCAAGAGGAGTCATAATCACAGCTCCAAAAAAATTAAAGGTACGAACACACAATTTGCAAATGATGATGCAGTATCATACATTACTGCATTAACATCATAAGCCTGCAAAGTTATCGAAAAACTTACCTCAACGCTCGTAATGACATCTACATTAGGCTGGATTGCATGGATAGTCCCCGTAGCCTAAACAAGAAACATTAGCTCTATCATATATGGTCATAAACTAGGTGGACAGTTTATGTCACTGTAGTGTTAATTTAGTTGGGTAAATAGTTGAGGTGTATTGTTAATTTAGTTGGCTAACTGTAATACCCCAATTCGGCAGGTAGGGTTCTCCGAATGGAATATAGGTAATGTTTTGTCCTTTCCTAACACCGAGGCCTTTTCAGCACAACTAGCTCAGAGTTGGCAAAAAGCTCTGCAGTTAAGCGTGCTCGGACGGGAGTAATCCAGGGATGGGTGACCTCCTGGGAAGCTGCTGTTGGATAACCGCAGCGGTGCCCGTTGAAAACCCCACACTGTCGGATAACTACAGTGGCTAAGTGGGGACAGTATCGGTGGAAGGTCTAGTCATTACAAAGTGGTATCAGAGTCGACGATGGGTCACCTGCCAAGGGTGAGAGAGTACGTTGGACGGGGTGTTCCAAGTATTGGTCTCATAGGTGGTAGGGAACGTCGGAGATCTTGGCTTGAATATATTCCGGAGCCGAGGACGGCTCCAATTTAAGGTGGTGGTATTGTAATACCCCAATTCGGCAGGTAGGGTTCGTCGAATGGAATATAGGTAATGGTTTGTCCTTTCCTAACACCGAGGCCTTTTCAGCACAACTGGCTCAGAGTTAGCAAAAAGCTCTGCAGTTAAGCGTGCTCGGACAGGAGTAATCCAGGGATGGGTGACCTCCTGGGAAGCTGCTGCTGGATAACCGCAGCAGTGCCCGTTGAAAACCCCACACTGCCGGATAACCGCAGTGGCTAAGTGGGGACAGTATCGGTGGAAGGTCGGGTCATTAGACTAACTGTCAAAGATATAGGGTTAAATTAGTCGGGTACATGTTAGGAACATTAATAGATAAACAAGATTAAAAAATTCGCAGTTACTCATATCATCTTTAGATGCTTTCTTTGACATAGAGGTAGTCATTGTCTCAAACACACGAACTTCCCTTCCAAGCTAGGTACTTGTGCGATGAGTGTTATCTAGTAAATGAGTTATTGAATTCCGACCACTTGAGATACCACAATTGTGCTCTCAGCAGTACTTACACACTACTGAAATGCTAAGTCCCTTGAGTAAAGGTACATGAATACCAAATCACAATCTAAAATAGTTTTTGTTCCTTGGTGGATCTGGATTATAATAGAACAAAGAGAAGATCATATTGTTTTGGGTGTTACAGTTGCTTAATATGATCTATCACCTCACATTTCCTTTCTCCATTCTATGTTTCAAAAATTTCTCTATATGGCTCAGAATAGGTATTGCATATTACTTGATGTATTCACCAATTCAATAAATTGGAACATCTAAATCACATCACCGCTAGCTTTTTTCTGTAAGTACATATCCGAAAGAAAAAGTTTCAAGATTACCTTGTCACTGGACTTCGAAAGCACCCTCATATCTTAATTTCTATGTGCATGTGACACCAACTTCAACCACAGAACTAAAAATATCAAATAATTCGTAAAAAGATGATATTGGCCCCCTACACATGTGGCAGTAGCATACAGGTTCCAGTATGTTCCCTGAGTTACATAATTAAAGGGAAGTGATCCTCTTTTATTGCACACTCTTTTTTTGGTAAACCAAGCGCCGATTATGAGATGCATAACGGTAGATGATTCCATAGAGGCATTGGTTTAGGCGTAAAGTGTCATGGTTCTCAATGAACTTCATATCAGTTAGCCTAGCTTTAGCATCTGCACATCGCCGGTACTCTTCAACTACATCAAGCAAACACTAATTATGTATTTTCCTCAAACAACCTATAACACAACCCGTCCTATGTTATTGTTCATGCAAAGAAAAATTTATCAAAAAAGAATACCACCTATTGGAGGTTCAACGATGAATAAAAAAAAATCATTGAGCTACAACTTGAAATAAAAAATAGAGAAAGGAAGTTCATTGTTAGATCATGTTACATACCTTTCCATGTCTGTAAAGGATCATAATAGGATGATTTCTAATATCTGCAAATCAAACAAAAAAGTTTAAGGACAAGTAAGACAACATATTCACAGGCTAAAATAAAAATGTTGGGTTAAGGGAATGTTTCATATGATTTAGTACCAAGTAGGACTTTTAGATCCTCCATAATATTATCTTCGGAAACAGTCACAAAGGGCTCCTGCATATGAAAATTTAACATAAGCCATAAAACGATTATTACAAAGAAAAGTCGTAATAGTTAGATTATTAAAAAAAATTGGTAGCATCTTGACCAGTTAGATTAAGTAATGGAGATTCCTCATCTGGATGATCTTTAACCCAATTTGTTACATTATAAACTTTCCTTTGTATTCAAAGTATGAACCGGTTGAATCGATCCGAGTAGAACTATCATTAAGTTTCCTTCACCTCGTGTTCAATCTTTTCACTCATTTCTACTTAATAATATATTATAGATAGCCCGCGCGAGAACAACAACACTCTATGAAAAGGTTCTATCTCTAAGGAAGACTGACCCTGACTACATAAATGGGCAGCTCTAGCGATGACACTTAGGACATGGGATGAGGTAACCTTAGCAGATCTACATAAGAGTTTGAACTCTTTCCAGCGAATATAACTAAGAGCTACGGATAAGCCTTAACCTATATCTTTGTATACAAATTAAAGTAATTAGATCACACCCCTTTCGAACAAGATAACTACTAAAACATTATTATCTAATTGAGTCCCTGTATTCCTCATAACACAAATTCTATCCACACCTTAATTCATGATCATTTTTTTCCAAAACTTCAATAAAAATTTAAATTAAAACAAGACAAGCCACACCCCACCTTTTGCAAAAGTTTCATCATAGCATATATATATATATGAACTAACAATATTAGTGTATAAATATGAACTTTCTAAAAATTTACTCGAAACCCTAGATTTTCACATCCGCTAAAACTAGGCCAA
This sequence comes from Papaver californicum, assembly GCA_023531435.1. Lineage (NCBI taxonomy): Eukaryota > Viridiplantae > Streptophyta > Magnoliopsida > Ranunculales > Papaveraceae > Papaver > Papaver californicum. The sequence goes on from JAJJMC010005899.1 coordinate 182,672, forward strand.
AATATAAACTTTCAAACAAAATCTGAGCAAAAAATTATCACCATCGCCATACCAAAAGAGAAATTAGGACAGAAAAAGAAAAATTTATTTACCCAGGACTAGCTCCATCCCCTGTATGAGGATGAAACTTCTCATCGTCTATATTCTAGTGTCGTTAGTTTCTCCATCAGATATGTTTTCGGCCATGGTTTGATGAATTTCAGATTTACTAACTGCTTAAGGTTAAGATTTTAACTTGTATTGAAAGGTATTAATGGAAAATAAATTCAACATTCTAGCTGACAAAACCGGACTTTTTGAACCAGTTGTTTGTGTCACTTGTTTTAAAATCTGGCTAACTCGTACACTAGTTAGGAATCGATGGATTTTTATGTCATTTTCTCAAATAAAAATGTTTTACTTATGAACCATCTCTGAATGTATGGGGTTTAATTTTTATGATTTAATTTATAGATAAATAATAAAGGTGATTTTTTTTTCTATTAATTTAAAAAAATTTATTTTAAAATAATAATTATAAAAATAATTAAAAATGATATAAAAGTCATTATGGAGGTCTAGATAAGATTTTCTATTAAGATCTTTATATTTATTTTGGCACCTCTTCTACTTTGAAAGTAGAAAGATTTGATGTTGGAGATGAATTTAATTGTGTTGTTGACCTCTCCTACTTTGAAAGATTTGATGTTGGAGATGAATTTAATTGTGCTGTTGAAATTTAAGTTTCTTTGATTTACCTATGTAAGTTGTGTTGTGCCGCACCTAAAATAATTCTCGATTTCTCCATCTCTCCTCTCTCTCTCTCGCGATGGCAAGAAATGGGGTTGTCTGTGCATCAAAGCTTTTGAAAACCTTAATAAGCGATCCATCTTTGCAGAATCTTCCTTCCAGCACTCGAAATTTCAGTCTAGTCGCAGGTCAAATCAGTAAACACACCGCCAAATGGATGCAGGTTTACTGCTATCTTCATTTTTTCTTTCCTCTCGTAAACATTTTGCTTCTCTGTTTGCAGTTTAGGGTTTTAAATTTCCCCCTTCATAGTTGCTTTGGTGTTTTAAAATTAGGGCTTCGTTTGTTTTTGCCTTTTCTTTTACAAATTGAATAAAACCATATTGTTTGATTGGTTAGATTTTGATTCATTGCTAATTTTGTTAACAACAACTAACCTTCTGATTGAAGCTCAAACAATTAATGTCACACCAAGATAATCTGCAAATTGATGATACATGTCAAATTTTGTCAGGCACTATTATTTACTTACTGATTGATCCCCATTATTATCCCTTTTATCTATACTACCTATATTTGAGAAAAACGGAAGTAAAGTAAGGTTGTATTTCTAATGTCATTGAAATTCCATGTTAAAGTAAAATGTAATCCAAAACAAGTTCTTTATAGTTTAGGATCGATATCATTGATATTATAGAGAGACCAATCGTAATTGCACTTTGATGCAGTATTTGTTAATATGGTTATGCTCTACCTTTGAAGTTTGATCTACTTTTTGGCTGCTGTTTTCCTTTGATACTATAGTGAAATGCTTTCTAAAGATTGTTTTGATTGCTTACTCATCAACTTCAATTCTTATTTATCAAGACCCTTTTGCTTAAACTCCTCAGCTTCTGATATCCTAGCTCTTGCATTTAATTGATAAATTACAAGTAAGGCTGTACAAGTTCAACCCCTATAGTTTGAAGGTGGTGATATGCTTTTGTTTCTCAGCTTCATGTTCATGCAGTGCTTTGCTTTGCTTTGCATTGTTCTTGTTAGGGGTATTTTTAATGATAGGACCGGTAAGAACTCAATGTTCATATCTGTTGAGGTCAAATACCTAAGAAAGATTGACAGAGATGCATTTATAACTGGACTTGGCGCTTCCATTTGACCAATGAAGCTAACGAATATTTCAGGAATCTTCAACCTTCCATGCATCGAAGCTGTTAAACCTTAACAGACCGAACACTTTTATATTTCAGTGTTAGAAGTAAACAAATCTCTTTCGTTATTACCCCCTTATGTTTTTTGCAAAGAAAAAAACTGTTTGCATATTGTCATGTGCACATAGTAAGTAGGACAGAGGAATGATTTTTATCTTGGTCTTACGTACATAGTATCTTAACCTTGCACAGAATCGTGTCTGCATGAGTGTTTTTATTTGTTTCCTGTGAAAGTTACATTTGATTTGATTGAGGCCTGTAACATTCGTGTTTTCAAGAGCTTTATTTTTTTGTTAACAATAGGATACAAGCAAGAAATCTCCCATGGAATTGATCAATGAAGTTCCACCAATTGAAGTCAAAGGCAGGATTGTCGCCTGTGAAGGAGGTAACTGTTAGTAGTTATATATTATGTGATTATTTCTTTATTCCAGTGATATTTTGTAAGACAATAAGATGAGTAAATTCAATATCAAGAAAAGAAGAGTGAAACATTAGATTGGAAATAACTCATACTCGGAGTCTCAGAGGAATTATCATCCTATAACAGGAAAAGACAAATTTATTTTCGGTTTGCTCGAATGTATTAACATTTGCACATGTTTGCTTCGATCATTGTATATTGTTTTCCTTTTTCTGTTGATTGATGTTGTATCTGGATTTTGGGTGCAGATAATGACCCTGCACTTGGTCACCCAATTGAGTTCATATGTCTAGATCTGAAAGCGCCAGCCATTTGCAAGTACTGTGGCCTTCGCTATGTTCAGAACCATCATCACTAAAAGTGTGTTGTAACGTGTTCTGAAGGAGACTGTTACCTTGAGATGAACTTCAGAGAACTGAAATTAGCAACAGTCTTCTCATTGGGTGCAGCTTCTTCTTTTTCCTTTCTATTTTTTTTTCTCTCCAGCTATCCTCATAATAGATTGTTCTTTTGATTGAGATGATATTTGTTGTTGTGTTTATTAAGTTTGCTAAATAAGTAAAAAGTGAAACTAGTCTTTACGTTTTTATCTGTGTTTCTTTTTTCCACTGGGCCCAGATCTCACCTCTGCCTCATAAGCATGGACTTAATATATGCAAGAGCTATGTACATTTTTTCTTTTGTTGTAGAAACAGCTGAGAGAATCGTTTCAAGCACATATACTGAGCCGGTGTTCTTATTTTCTGTGGCTTGGTGATGATTCACGGTGTGCTGCAAGTGGAATTTTTGCCTCTCCCATAATTATTTGCAGAAAGCCAGTCTTTTAAGAGATTAAATAACATGAAGTGAAAACGCTTAGTTAAAACTGATGTTCCCATGCAAATTTTGGCAACTCCATTCCCTACCATGAAAGCTAGAGTAGAAAAGCTTAGTTATAACTACTACTCCCGTTCGGATAAATCCAGCATAACTTCACTGGTTAGGCCCATTCACTTTTCATAAGTCCATTAGCCAGTAAATCCAGCGCCTTTCGTTACGTAGATCGACGACTCCAAGGAAAATTAGATTGAAAGGTCATTCTGGCAGCTATAAATCTAGGCCGCTAAGAGCAATGAAGTACTACTCCCATTGAATTGCTAGGAGCTGGCACTCCCTTGGATTTTGTTCAAACAGCAGGAATGGCAGGCTCACCCCGTTCGTTCTTCTTTTTCTTGCCATAAGATTAGCTATATTAAATCAAATAATTGAGGTACAAGTATAACCGACTTCCAAATCCATTCAAATCTCAACTGTTCCATTTATATACAATTTGGTATCCTCATCTGCTGACACAAACAGGGTAACGCAAAATTTGCCTATTACAGATTGAAATAGAAGAACTTCCTCTTCCAAGAATCATACAATTGGCAAGTATTTACCGCAAAAGCCCCTTCCAAAATCGTTGAAGGTCTACAGTAAAATCTTCAAGAGTCTTCTAAAAACCCTCAATGAATATAGAGGGATCTTACTTCTGCTTTTGGTTAAGATTTCTGATCTCACCTGGTGATACCAAACAGAAAAACTCGATTACGATCTACTGATCAGACTTACTGCCAAATCAGAAACCAGTATTACCCAAGTAGGAGTAAACTCTTGATCTGAAAACCCTGGCTAAGTCATTTATCTCAGCATCCAATTTTGTTGTATTCATGACGGCAGAGATGGAACTAATTCGGCCTCTCTTGGATATTCTATTTGCAACATCAGTGGTCAAGTTTGCCATATCTCGGCTACTTGTCAAAATTCCCAAGACAGTGGCTGAGTAAATGGTACTTGATGCCAATCTGTTCAGAAGAATCAGGGACTCTCTTATAAGTGAGGTCCTGCATGAAGAAGCAACTGTATCATAAAGCAAGACCGACTGCACAAATCAAATTTCCAACGATGTTTGTCAAATCTTTTTAGTACTAAGTTTGGTGAATTATCTAACTTATCGCAGCTGCATGTTTGGTGTCTGTACTACAGACTCTGTAGTAGTATGAATTGAGGAAACCTCGTCACGTGCATGAGTCACGAACAATATGATTAGTCCGGCCTAGTCATTAGACTAGCGGAGGAATTTTACCAGTCCCCACCAATCACATGATGTCTCACCGTACGATGTTGACGTAGTATAATCACATTTAATAACTTCCACGATTAATTTATTGAGGTAACACTCACTGATGCTTGATAAGAAAACTGTAGGTATTTAGTATTACCTTTCTTTAAAAATTTCTGAAGTTCCGGCCAACTCTGCTGCTTCTGCATCCATCTCTGCAGCCAATGCTTGCACAATCATTCCCAAAAAATTGATTCGTTTAGATGTCTCTGAATTAAACAACACCTCAAAGCCCGAACTTCCAGAAGATGCTACAAAAGCCAGCACGACGATTGCATGCCTACGAAGCCTCAGGGCCTGAGAAGTTATCAATATTAAACTTAAACGCTACAGCTATGAAAATACTCACCCAAAACTGTAAAGATCCACTCACACAATTGCCAAATAAATTATTCGGTAGTAGTTTATCAATGTTTAATTAAACTTATTGATGGTATAACTTTCTTACAAGAAATAGAACAAATACTGGAATTGCCAAACAAATTAAATGTTGACCCCAGATTCTACAGACCGACCATAAACATATTTGAAATTGCCAATTAGATTCTTTATAATACAACTATTAGGATGTTTGTTTGATTCAAGTCCTACACCCTATAGTACCAGATTCAAAACTGGTACGGTTCACCTAACTAGGAAACATCAACTTTTAGATGGTGGCAATCATACCTCTACACCATTATCTTTGCACTGTACACAATCTGCCAAGCCCTTAAGGATACTGCTAAGAGCTGCATAACTTTCGCCTTCATTCTCTGTGCCGTCTTTAATACCGGAGGAGAATAACATCAGAAGTTTGGGGCCTTCAAACAAAAAAATATAGACTACATAAATACTTAATATTTACATAATATGGATGGTATCAAAACCATGTAATATGTCAGAGACACATTCGACATTGTTCACAACAGTCTTGGTCATAATGCATTTGCTGCTTTTGAAGATAATTTACTATTGTTCCTGAATCAAATTCAAGTTGCATGGTACCGGTTTTATATCCAAAAAATAAATAAATCTTCCACACTGAAACACTCAGCAGTCATACTATGTAAAAGAATACCTACACTAAAACTGCATATGCGTGCTAAAAATGATTGGATCTGTAGAAAGCTTAATAAGATGCATCTTACAATTTAAGAGTAGGAATAAAAGACGCAAGGCTTGCTTTTGCACAGGCATGCCAACTTCTTTATGCAGCAGCTTTGGTACACTTTCAGATAATAATTTCTGTCCAAACCTGATTCAAGCACAATCACATTATTGAAGCTGTAAGTTGGTTACAAATATTACCACACTTGAACTTACCTTTCTTTCTCCCAGCAAGGGTTGCTTCTCATAAGAATCAGATTCATAACAGATATTGCTACAACTTGTATTTGTTCTTCTCTGTTCCCTGACGCAATCTGATTCATTAGTTGAATGACTGAACCCCAATCAGGTGAAAAGTTTGATTTCGCACAGCCAGGAAGTCCAAATTGAATTCTTGTGTGCGTCCTTCCAGATTCCATGGATTCTACAATTTTGTCCTTAAGGCAAACGCATTCGACCATGACATTGTCCCTGAGCAGAGTACACTAAAATATCAAATTGGAGTTCATAAGCATATTAATATAATATTAAGTTACCATGAACATTGAAAACAACGGCTATTTGCAGCTGACCTTGAATCAGATCTTGAATCCAAACTCCACAGGTGTTGCAAAATGACACGAACTATACACAACGATCTATGGACAACAACAACCTGCACAGCAACGCTTCGAATGTCAACACTACTTCACAAATAAGGAGTCAAAAGGGTTGAAATTAAACTTCTGGAATTCCAATTTTCATCCAAAAACGTTACCTAAACAACCTGATTTCATTACTTACATTTTGAAGACTACAGAGTTCGAGTAACGCTTCAAAGAAGGTGCCTGGCTTAACCATCCCATTACTCATCTACAAGGGAGTAAGGAACATACATCACTTTATAAAATGCACCATACGAAGTCAAATTTGAAGAGCGAAAAACTTTTGATTGATACAAAAGTCGCCAAAGGAAAGAACATAACAAAAGTCATATTTCTAAATCAGCTCAAGAAAGATATAGAGAGAGGGTTGAAATAAGAATACTTGAAAGAGCAAACTGCAACAGACCTTGCATAAAATAATGCACCAATTCTATCTTTGAAACTTACTATATGAAACATCATTTACAGCTACCATAATACTTATAGAGTGTATATACATCCACAGTGGAGCTAATCAACGAAATGAGTTTTAAGATAGGCACAGAAACATATGTTAACAAAAAAGTGGATATGGATTGCCCGTTGATGTTCGAGTGGTACCTTGGTTAACATCATGCATACACGAGAAACTTTGGAAGCTTCAACTGATTGCATGGAGTTCATGTTGTCATCTTCTCCCACCGTGCCTGGAGTTATTTTGGACGAAACACTCAAGCTCATGAACCCGAAGAGAATGTGAAAATCCTTCCCACAAGTCACTAACAATCTGGACACTAGATCTCGTCCTGATCTATGGTTTATTGAAGAGCCCCGTATCGCAAGCAGTTCGCTTGAAAGAGTCTGCGCAGAACATGAGACTACATTTATTGTAGAATGGTATTCGATTGTATCTGTCTGAACTCCTACGGAAGTAGTACACTTTGGCAGTGCTGTTGTCTCGGGGATAATAGATGTCTGTTTAAGAAAGAAAATAACATTCAAGTGGGATTCTCAATGATGCAAGAAAAAGAAAACGCATATGGAGCAAAAGTTACCTTAATGGAGCTATCATTGGAAGTTGTCGGATCTACTGACAAAAAACCATAAAAGTATTTATTAAAATTAAGTAAGATAGTGCAAGTTAAAAGAATAATACTCCCTCCGTCCCAGGAAAAGAGTTACTATCACTTTTTCATTTTAGCCTAAAATGAAAAAGTGATAGTAACTTTTTTACTGGGACGGAGGTAGTAAAAAATGAAAATGGTTCTACTGTACTTCTGAGCCAAGCTCACCACTATCAATCAAAATGGGATGCCGAGAATCAAATGGTACAGAAGATCCACATAGAGTGTTAATTTTCTTTGTGACACCGTTGTTTGCACATTGTTGTTGGTTGTGCGAAGGGTCATATGCTCTTTGATCAAGAACGCTTTTAGAGATGGCCTCTGAAAGTAGATAGTTAGATCCAATCCACGGAGTAATAGGAGACTGGTCCTGATTGCAAGATGTGTATTCCCTATAATAAAACCACGGTAGAGTATCACAACCATGTAGCACCGTCGATAAGTGATTACATAATTATTAGTCTGTTACGGTTACGTTGAACATCCAGCTCTTCTTGAAAAAGATAAAATAAAAATAAAATTGTATTGATCGCAGGGAACAAAAACACTTTAAATCAAGTCACGTGCATTCTCAGACTACAGACTCCATAAAGCACCAAGGACAAATCTCCCAATTCTTGGGACAGTACACTTACATAGATTGGCCAGCATTCTTCTATATCCCGGGATGACTAGCATATAAACAACATGTCTTTAACGCAGAACATTCTGCGTTCTATTACAGAGACCAGGATATGAGATTGTAGGTAAAGGCTTTTCGGCGTTATTGCTTAGGTTTGAGCATTATGGTTTAATGATTTTAGATGTTGATTAGAAGGACCAAGGGAAAAATATACTTTTCATAATGTTTTACTTATAAGAAACTGTTTTCAAATACTATCCATTATGCAATATCAATATGCTTCCTAAAAATATGTGAAAACTAAATAACAAGGAGCCAGAAAACATTAGTTGTTCAAAAACTATGATTGACAGTAGATGGAAAGTGCAGCTCAACTCACACGCGTGCATTCTTCAAATGGTGGATATCATCATCATCTTTTGCTGCAATCTGTACCATCACATTTTTCAGCTGCTCCTTTTTCTGGTCCCGCTCCTTCTTAATCTCCGTATATTCCTGCTCCTGAAAGCGTAACATCGTTCAGAATTAAAAATTAGTCAAAGTACTGAGCTTTAGCCAATAAAAGCATTGTGGTAATTTTGAAATGAGGCCTTTATTTTGTAAAGCATTAATCATAGCAATGCATCATTCGCCATTATATTCTCAGAGAACAAAAAAGTTAAGGTATGATAATTTTTCACCCAGATAAATTATGAAACACTTATTTAAGCAGTTCGTACTATAAGCTAAATAATGCATAAACCATAGACACGTAAAGTAACAATGGATATAAAGATATAAGGGAACATACCAGATTACTAAGCTGCTCTGAAACACGCCCTAATTCTTTCTGAAAAGAAAAATTAGATTTGGTCAAAATAACCCAACTACACTCCCCCAAAACAAGAAAAACAAACAACAAAACAAAAGTTTAAGACCGAAGAAAACCTTTACCTTTAGTCTGTCAATTTCTAGTTTATCTTCTTCATCTTTTACAACCATGGGTATCTGATGTGTGGGGTTAGTTAAGGGTTGATGTGTGGGTTTTATTAAGGGTTGATGTGTGGGCATTGGAAAGGGTTTCTGAGAGAACTCTCTAGGCGGTGAAAAGCCATAATCAGTAGTGGATTTATTCCAATAAGATGATGATGATGATGGTGGTTGTGGTTGTGGTAGTGGAGCATGATGATTTTGATTAAAATGTTGAGTAGGGCTTTTTGAAGCTTTAGATATGAATTCTTCTTCTAACCTAATGGCATCTTCTAAGAATTTTGTATCCCAAACATCGAATTCCTCACAACTCATTTTTCCCCCTCTCTCTATGGAAGTTTTGTATGTTTGAAGTAATGGAGGGAAGAAAAAACCTGGATTAATAACGAATGAGAAACTGTAAAAGAAGGACTCGTGAGTATTATTCCCAACGCCCCATGTACAATAAATAAGAATAAACTGTCTTATGTTATAAAATATGTCTTATGTTATAAAATAAGTATCAGGTGGACACCGTATATCATCATTTTCGTTTCACCTTTTCATTTTTCTCATTATTATTTAATCACCAAGTATTGGGTGGATTTACATCATACCTGTATCATCATTTTCGTTTCACCTTTTCATTTTTCCCATTATTATTTAATCACAGTCACATTAGTAATGGATAATAATGGGTAGTAATGAGTGCATATTCTTAATTTTATTGTAAATGTATATCTTCTCCCTATAAATAGAGAGCATTTCATTTGTAATATCATATCAAAATAAGAAATTTTTTTAATTTTTTCTCTATTTTTTATGTCTCTTTTTAGTTTACAACATATTATCACGCACGTATCTTTTAATCACGAAGTAAAAAAAATTTACTGTCGATTTCCTTTTTTTGTTTTTCTTTTAAAACATATAATTGATTGATTTTTTTTATTTAAATAAAAATTAAATCCTAATATTTTTTTAGGGTTTATTATTTTCTTTTTTTACATCTAAATTATATGAGCTAACTTTTTAGTTTGTCTCATGAATTATACGATGTATATGATACTTTTTGAAGCCTGATATAGGGGCTCTAACATCAATAGAGGGGCTCCAAGTGGAGGCGAGGTGACCCAATTTTACGATAAGGGATGTCCTAGGGGTTTTGTTAAATGTCGATTTTACCCTTATACCAATTAAAACCTAAACACTTTTAACATTATTCATAACTTTCAAAAACTAAACCAAAGAAAAACCCAACCGTAATCCATCTAAATTCATCGTCGATTAAACTCAACAATTCGAGATGAAGAAGCATACTAAAGGCGTTAAAGGTAGTAGTGATGGCAATCAACCCTGCTCCTTTCAACCTAATCAAGAGATTCAAGAAGAAATCGATAGTGAAAAGCAAAATCAATCACCGAAAAGTCCAATAATGGTGTATCTAAGGTATTGAAGAAAACCCATGTATTCTTAGAACTTGTAATTGATTGATTCGCATGTTTGATTGTGTTTTTAGTTTAAAAATGTTGGACACAGTTGATATTACGGTTGGGTCCGTGTGAAAACCCAACCGTAATATATCATGTTCTTGAGTATTACGGTTGGGTTGTTTTCAATACCCAACCGTAAATTAAAGGGAAGAAGATGAATAGTTAAGGATATTACGGTTGGGTTTCATTGAAGAACCCAACCGTAAACATTTTGCGCCAATTTTTAAAAACAATTTACGGTTGGGTTTTGAGCAAAACCCAACCGTAACAATAGCGCACATAAAAATTTTATTAGAGTATTACGGTTGGGTTTTAAGAAAAACTCAACCGTAAAAATAATGTGCACATCAGGCTACATGTAAATTACGGTTGGGTTTTTGTTAAAACCTAACCGTAAGTTATGGACAAAATTTTCTACTAAAACTTTACGGTTGGCTTTTGAGCAAAACCCAACCGTAACAATAGCGCACATAAAATTTTTGTTAGAGTATTACGGTTGGGTTTTAAGAAAAACCCAATCGTAAAAATAATGTGCACATCAGGCTACATGTTAATTACGGTTGGGTTTTAGTTAACACCCAACCGTAAGAAAAGTGTGCACATCTTTTTACATGTATTTTACGGTTAGGTTTTTGTTAAAACCTAACCGTAAAATAGTGACATTTTCAACTTGAAATTTACGGTTGGCTTTTGTGAAAAACCCAACCGTAAATAATCATGTGTAGTCAATTTTTTTTTAGTTGAAGTTGAATTGCTTGGAAATTATCTAACTTGTATTGCTTGTGTGTTGTAGGAAAAATAAGAGGGGTAACAATTTAACACCAATTTCTCACACTCCAACCCCTCGCCACGGAAAGCATTTAGGGGTTCAGAAGAGAGGCGTGAGTAAGACCCATAATCCATGTTTTGAGGTAGGTGCTGGTAGTGTTCCTCAAATTGCACAAGAGGAATGGAATGTGTTCCAAGGCTTGGGTGATCTACCAACACCTAGAGGTTCTCTTGTGATTAGAGAACCACCACAAGAGCAACAACACGAGGAAGAAGAGCGGGACAGAGAACAACATGTCCCTCAAGGAAAAGGTAAAGAAATTCCAAAAGAAAAGGCAAAGAAAAGGGTTGCCAAAGAAATTTCCAAAGAAAAGGCCGAACCTCAACTGTGGCCTAAGAGGAGGAATGGAGGACTATGGGGTGAGGCCCCAGACAAATCTACAATATTATTTGGTTATCCCCATTCATGGGCTGCCAAAATTGCTGCGACCAAGGTATTATTCTAATCACTTCTCTTATTCTGTTAAATTTTTGTTTGTTAACTTTTGTAAGTAAAACAAATTTGTTTTTATTTTTTGTAGGATCATACACAGGCGATCAAGAAATTGGTTCGTCAAAGGGATCAACATTGGCCCTTAACTGATGAATGTACGTTCGTACAAATTCTCGTAAATGGTACCGGGTTAGCTCCCGGAATTACCAATTCGATATGGGAGTATGACAGTGTCGTCTGCGCAGCCTTCAGGGAACGTTATTGGTCTGAAACCGATACGTTTCATCTCCCATTCGGCGAGATGACTATAACGCCGGATGATGTCCAATCAATTCTTGGCTTGGAGGTGGATGGTAAATCAGTGTTTGAGGGTTTTGACAACAACATGTCATGGAATGATCTTTATGCACTTGTGAAAGATACATTTGGATGGAAGAAGACCGAAGCCGAATCTGAGTTTAAATTGGTCAGTGGAGATAAACCGGGGATGCCAACGAAGAAAGGTCAAGCTATGAGCAAGAAAATTTTGCTGCGTTCACTAAGGGAGAAGTTTGGAGGGACCGCAAAGTTGGAAATGGCTGGGGTCGTCATAGATGACACCAGAGCTATTCGAACAGCCAGAGCTTATCTGCTATATATGCTCGGCACCATCTTCTTTGGTGAAAACTCGGGCAACAGGGTCAACGTTCACTATCTACAGTGGTTTCAGGGTGATCTCGGGATGACGCATCAGTACTCGTGGGGAACTGCCACCCTGGCTTACCTACTTGCTAACCTTCGAAAAGCTTCGAGGGTTAGGGGAACTGAGATTGCCGGTAATACCGGTCTGCTTCAGGTAATTTATTGTTTGAACTTCAATGTTTAACTTTAATTTATTTTTTTCGCATTTTCTTATATTAATATTTATTATCTTCATAGGCATGGGTATATGATCACTTTTCCAGACTGGCTCCTCAAACGAGCGGTGATTGTACTGGACCTACGGAAAAGAAATTCGTCTTCACCAGGACCCAGGAAAAATATAAAGAAGTGCTCATAGCAAAGATGAGAACTGAAATTGATGCTTTCACGGTTGAAGATGTTATTTTCGATCCTTATGTGAAGATTAGCATTGAGGGTGATGGACATGTTGAGGATTTACGTGTATTGTCGGACGTGGCAGGCTACAACGGCCCTTTGTACCATCCGTTTGGGTACGTGATTTCCAACCCCCGCCGAACTCTCCGGCAATATGGATACGTCCAAACAACGGTGACACGCGAAATGTTTAAATTGTGTGTGAATGGGTCGATGATCGAAGGCCCAAATATCGTGCTAAACTACGACCCAACGCCTTCGGTCGCGGTTTGGAATAACCGCAATGATCCGAAATACCAAGTCAAAAGAACAGAGTTAACTCCATCTCCGGGCACAAAAGAGGCTGCAGAAGATTACTTGGATTGGTATCGCCATTTTGGTCATCCAACTATCATCAACAATGATCCTGAAACTATGGCAAACAACATAGAAGATGGTTTCTGGAAGAAGGCATATTTCAATTTGGTACGTACATTATTTTTGTTATTAATGTTTTTAAGATTTATTACTAAACATTCATCCTACTTTATTTTCATATGTGAATAGAAAAAGAAAGTTGTTGCATTGGCGGACTCTATTAATCCATGCCTAAGCACAATTGATGTGAGGACGCCTGACCAACTCCAAGCTTTGATTAGGGAGCTTCATCATGAAGTTGAGGATGTGCAGCGGACTTTAAAGAGGAGTAGACCCGCTACAAGAGGCGCGACTACAGATGCGAGTACTACTAGAAGAGAGCCGCAAGCATCAGATGAAGAGACACATGATGCGCAACGTGGTGCTGAAACTCGAGGCGGTCGTGCTGGAGCTCATACTCGTGGAGGTGCTGCTCATCGTAATGTTATGAGCAAAAAAAGGGCTCGTCAAAGTCATCGACCTACCCCTCCTCCTTCTCCCTAACTCTATGTCTATGGTTTTTTTTGTGTGGGTGAATTACTTGTACCTTTAATATGAGGTTGGATTTGAAGTTTGAATTTAACTTGCCCGTAAAGATAATTTATTTGAAGTTCGAATTATAAAAATTAAACTTAAAATTTATTTTCCAGTTATTTGAAGTTGGAAACCATGCAATGGGAAAAGCAGGTAAAAATACCCAGAAAAATTAGTGTTACGAACCCAACCGTAAACCTGTCACATTTTTATACAACAGTTTTACGGTTGGGTTTTCAGCCAAAACCCAACCGTAAATTCTACTGGATAACTTAAAATTGGATTCTCTAATTTGTGTGTTTTTCGTTTTTTCTTTGTTTGAATGACCCAATTTACTTTCAATCTAGTTAAAATGATTGAATAAGTTCAAATTTTTGATTTGAAACCCAAATTTGACCTTAAAACTCAAAGCTACAAAGTATGTTTTACGGTTGGGTTTTCAGCCAAAACCCAACCGTAAATATATGACAAAATGAAAAATGTTGAAGGTTTACGGTTGGGTTTTGTCTGAAGACCCAACCGTAAAAAAGTTTTCTGAAAATGTGACAGTTTTACGGTTGGGTTTTCAGTGCAAACCCAACCGTAACACTTTCACATTTTAAAACATAAATTTTACGGTTGGGTTGTCAGCCAAAACCCAACCGTAAATTCTACTGGATAACTTAAAATTGGATTCTCTAATTTGTGTGTTTTTCGTTTTTTCTTTGTTTGAATGATCCAATTTACTTTCAATCTAGTTAAAATGATTGAATAAGTTCAAATTTTTGATTTTGAAACCCAAATTTGACCTTAAAACTCAAAGCTACAAAGGATGGTTTACGGTTGGGTTTTCAGCCAAAACCCAACCGTAAATGTATGACCTCAACACATCAATTCCCAAGGATATTACGGTTGGGTTTTGAGTCAATACCCAACCGTAAATTCCATTTGAGAAAAGTTTTGGGTCGTTTTTGAAGTTTTTTTGGGTTTTCAAACAGAGCCGTTGAAAACTTGTACGACTCATTTTTCAAAATATAGCCGTTACACTTCTGGTTTATAAGTGAAATAGTTGAGTACATATCCAACCCATCCATTTTTTTTAAAAATTAAACCTTTATTTTACAACAATCATCTCCAACTAAACTAGTACTCTAACATAGTGGAATATGGGTCAACCTGGGATTAAAAATCCAGATTTTTCTTTGGATGAAGATTTATGTATTTGCCGCAACTATGTATTATGTTTTCCAAAAAGAGGAGAAGAAAGAAGACAAAGTGGTATAACGAGTCCGAGTTATTGGCAAACAATCCATGAAAACTTTTGTTCTGAAACCGGCAACCCTTATAACCGTGATCACGTCAAGTTGATTTGTCGATATAACACTATACACCGATACGTAGAAGAATTTATGGCATTAGTTCGTATTATTGGTCAACTACGACTTAGGGATGAAACCGAAGATGAGGTGTTACATAGATCTCTTCAGGAATGGAGGAGATGGAAAATATGGCCCTTTTTATACCTACCTCATTATCACATCCTAAAGGACTTTTTGCTCACTCGCAAACCTATTTATTAGTTCTTTTGTAATGTCATTTGGGTTTGTTAGTGTTAGTTTCAATTGTATCCCAGGTTACTTTAATGATTTCATGGGTTGTAATATGGTCAAAAATTTGATGTTTACATAAATTTTGTGTTTTGAACCCAATTTTGAGTGAATTGAAATTCCAAAAAAAGGTTATCAATGATAATTTTACGGTCGGGTTTTGAGTGCAAACCCAACCGTAAACCTTCCAGTTTAAAATTCACCCAGGTTTACGGTTGGGTTTGGACTCAAAACCCAACCGTAAAAGTGACAGTTTTACGGTTGGTTTTGGAGGCATAACCCAACCGTAAAACTGGGGGGGGGGGGGGGGAATTTGGAAGGTTTACGGTTGGGTTTGCACTCAAAACCCAACCGTAAAATTATCATAATTGTGTAGTGACTGGTTTACGGTTGGGTTTTCAGTGAAAACCCAACCGTAAACCTGGGTGAATTTTGTAGTGAAACATATGATATTACAAATTTTTCATTTCCAAAAAACTATATTCATATTATGATTCCTCCAACATACATATGATATTGTTACTACCAATATTAAATTTAGTGAATATTACTATATTATCATTCCGACTCCGAGTCAGAAACAAATGATATGAATTGAAAGGTCGGGGAGGGTTTTAATGCCTTCCAGAGTTCGAAATTTTGCTCGAACCGGTGACACCTACACTTGGCGATGTCACCGTCGTATCAATCCTGTAACGGGGGTAATGGACTTCCTTCTTTCAACTTGAGACCGACAAAATGGCAGTTCTGTACCAGCCCAATCACATCTTTTATTAGCCAATTGTTCGACAAATGTTGATCTTGTTGGTGCAAATGTAAAACAATATCCATTTGAGATATAATGGATGACGCAATTGAAAGCGTTGGCGAGGATTTGGCCACATATTGGCATGCTCATCCAATACTCGCTAGTGCAATTCTTGTTGCCTATTAAACGCCTTTCGAGAGCGATGAACTCCTCGTTTAACAACGACTCTTCATCTCTATATGCACACATCATTGGCTTGTATAAATCCGGGTAAAAGCGTAGTTCAACCGCTGACTTATGCCTTACATAAGTTACTTCGTCCATACCCAACCCTGCTGCTCCGCTAAATGGTCCAACTTGTTCGATGAATACATGGTATCCACAATTACCATCACCGGCAACATCGTCGGTGGCCTTTATGTATGGACGAAAAAAAGCCGGAAACGATGACATATAATTTTCATAAATAATGTGCTCGGTTCGGACGATTTTGCCATTCTCAATTCTTGAAAAGTTAGATGGATATTGCATCAATCCTCTTGCAATCCGGATCGTATGTGGCTCTTCAACCACTAATGTATTGCCTTTAAGTTTTTCTTTTCTTCTTGCTAATTCTTTCATACTAACTCTTTTTTTTTTCTTGCTAATTCCTTCATACTTACTCTTCTTGAGTTTGGGTGTGCAGGAACTTTTCCCTTGGCACCAAGTTCAATTGTTGAACTTTCTTGAGTGGGAACCGCGGGACCTTTTCCTTTAATATCTACTAGACTTGGTCCCCCTTGTTCCGTTTGAATTCTTTTTTGTTGAGCATCATCTCCTTCTCATCTTCTGCTTCATATTCCTTTTGCAAATGCTCAAATGCAGAAGGGTTTCTTTTCTTTGATTCTTCATGCAATTCCCTAGCTTTTTTGCGTCCCACGGCCCTCGATTCTTTGGTAGAAGGCCTACCTTTTCTCTTCCCTCTAATTGGTTCCTCGATAGCGTACCTTGTGTTAGGAAACACGAAGTAACTCAACTTCGTCAACCAAATTTACCTTTGCGCCTTATTTAATGTATCGTATTTCTTGGCTACAGCCTTTCCAACGTGGGTGTCGGCAAACGATGCACCAAAATCTTGCTCGACGATGGGTTCATCGAAAGACAATTGTTGCCAAAACGGATCAATATCTTGAATTGGGATCACACCGTCTTCTTCGTACTTGGGCATCATATGCCGCAGGGAAGTCCCAAACTTGACAAGTTAGGACAAACACACTCTTCTTCTCCTTGTAAGTTGCCCAATCTATAGTGCTTTACTTCGTACATTATCTTCTCAATAGCACAATGCGACACCTTATAAAAAATACTTTGGAGCAATGGTTCGTCTTTATAGCTGACGTGTTTTCTAGAAAGGCTTTTTTCAAAAGATTCCTTAACTCTGTCAAGGTCACGGAGAAAATAATCGTGCATCGCTTCGAAGACCGTAACAAACCCATATCACAATATAAAGCTTCTTCTTCATTCTGTTATGAGATGACTCCACGGTACTTATAGCTTGGTTGTCAAAGTGCCTATATTGGTTTGTGAACGCCGCTACAAACTTCTCTTTGTGCGGATTCAACCAATGGTCCATCAAATAGTTCACAACTTTTGGATAATTACTCCAATGCAAGCATAACATACGAACATTTTCTTCATAATCTTCCTTGGTGATAGACCATGTCAAAGTGTCCCATTCAGTTAGGAAACTAGCCCATTTTAGTTCCGCCAACTTGTCGTCCTCCTCGAATTTTTCTTCGGCCGTTTCTTGTTCTGAAACCGGTAAATTTTTAATTTTGTCCATCTCGCTTTTCTTTGTTGGCCGAATAATCGTTTTGCACTTGGTTTGAATATTGTTCCACAAGTGGAACGTGCAAAGAAGATGATGAGCATCTGGGAATACCCTTGCAATGGCATTCATCAAGCCTTGTTCTTTGTCGGTGATAATTACCTTAGGAGTATATACTTCAACGTAGAATAATTTAATTTGTTCCAATGCCTACACATAGCTTTCTTCGAGCTCGTTTCTCAAGAAGCAAAAGGCAACACTAAACGAGGACTTGGTAGAAGTTTGGCCTACAACATTCAAAACCGGGAGCTCATACTTGTTAGTTTTGTACGTGCAATCCATCATAAGCACTTGATGGGAGCACCGTGCTAACTTTATAAACTCGGGATGAGCCAATATAATATGCTTAATTTCTTAATTCTCATCTTCTTCGTGAAACATGGTGTAGTTTTTCGTCTCCCCCAAGTACAAAAGTTGTTGGATCGGGTCCTTTTCTTCCCATTTCTCACGCTTCAACTTGGCTTTGGCGTTGTAGATTGTCTCCAACGTAGACACATTATTTGAGTTTATTTTCTTCAAGTGCCCGAGTATATCACTGGGTTTCAAACGCTTATCCGTCATATCGTCTACGATGAGCTTTTCTTCCTTGGTAAGCCGGGCCGTAGAAGGATGTGTTAACAAAGTCTCTGGTGGTAGGTGGTTGTGACGACCGCATACAACTGTAGACAAGAACCACTTGTTCTCGTTGTTGGTACGAAATTGAAGCTTGAAAGGACATCCCGTCTTCTTAGTGAAAGTTTTTCGCTTGATCTTCGTCTTTGGTACATACTCAGTACCCTTCTTCGCATGTCTTGTGTATTTTCCACTACACTCGCAAACCATTTGAAAGCGGTTGTGTTTTTGTTGGTTGTTACAAACAATCATACACATGATGAGTTTCCCATGTTCTGTAGCCCACTTCTTTGCATCATCTTTTTTATCCCATGTCTACATGGTCCAAGAACAGAAAGTTAGGAGGAAAAAAATGGCATTAGCTATATTGTCGAAAGGGATTAACAACTTATCTATAACCTACCAGGTCGTTCAAATAGTGATCCGTAGTATCTCTAGTTTCAATATCATTTGGAGGAGGCTGATCATACATTGGTTGAGGTACAACCGCGAGATGAACAAAAAAGATCAAGGCATTACCCAACAAAACACTAAAACCAATAAGTTTACGGTTGGGTTAGAAGCGTCATACCCAACCGTAAAAGCGAAGGACCCAACCGTAATACAACAAAAAAATGCCAAACAATTTTACGGTTGGGTTAAAGAGTCAAACCCAACCGTAACAAGTGCAGTAAATACCCATGCACGTAATTAGTTACGGTTGGATTTGTGGTAAACACCCAACCGTAAAACTGTGAAAGTGTACTTTTCATCCATCAAATGTACAGTTACGGTTGGGTTAGAAGCATCAGACCCAACCGTAAAAGCGTCAGACCCAATCGTAGAAGCGACGGACCCAACCGCAATACAACAAAAAAATGCCAAACAATTTTACGGTTGGGTTAAAGAGTCAAACCCAACCGTAACAAGTGCAGTAAATACCCATGCACGTAATTAGTTACGGTTGAGTTTGTGGTATAAACCCAACCGTAAAACTGTGAAAGTGTACTTTTCATCCATCAAATGTACAGTTAGGTTGGGTTTCTCAAGACAACCCAACCATAAACATGCCGGAGTAACAAAAAAAAAACACTATTATGTACCTCATTTCATTAAATATCAGCAAAAAATGAAAACGAGTTTAAGTTAGAGGTGTACCTGACTATTCTCGGAAGTTGAATCTTCACTTTGACGACTACTTTCTCCATTTGGTTTAGTTTCAGCATCACAACTTTCACTTAAAACCTCTCTACCATCTAAATAATCATACATAGTTGGGTCTCCCTCAATGGGTATGTAGAATTTAGTTTGACAATCATACAAGAATTCACCCTCCACAAATTTACCACTAGAATCACTCATTTTGGGTTTTTCAAAATTTTGGGTTAAAACTCTCTTATCTTTCTTCTACTTTTCCCACCAACATAAAAACAAATACAAGACTGATTTATGCATAAAAAATGAAGAATATAGGAGATGAAGATGATCATTTACGGTTGGGTTCGATGACTCAACCCAACCGTAACTACATTTCCACAGAAAAACTTATGTTTACGGTTGGGTCAGATTATTAAACCCAACCATAATATAATTTGCAGTAAAACCACATATTTGTTACGGTTAGGTTTCATTACAAAACCCAACCGTAAAAGCGTATGGACTAAAACTAACACTAAAAATTACGGTTGGGTTCTAAGCCAAAACCCAACCGTAATATAATTTGCACAAAAACCACATATTTGTTATGGTTGGGTTTCATTACAAAACCCAACCGTAAATAATCCCTGAATAGTGACAAAAAAAATACAATTCCAACGGATTTTTTATTTGAAAATCTAGTCATTGGGAATTTTTTCCCTATAAAAGGAAACCTTTCCTTTTCACTTTCTCATTATTCTCTATCCCTTTCATTCTCATTATAATTCTAGACTTTCCAACTCATTCTCACCATACCCTTTCAACCATTAAAAATGGTTCGATACACGAATGATGAAGATGTTGCAATTGTTCGAGGGTGGCTTACGATGATAGAGCACGCTTACGAGAGAGCCTTCTATAACAACAATAGAAACGTTGTTAGAGCTGAAAACTGGATGGACGGTCAGGAGGACGATTCTTGGTGGGAGCGTGTGTTTGAAATGTTTGTGGCATTACAGGGGAATGGATATCGGAGGACGTGGAGAACCATCAAGAGACGCTTTGAGGCGTTGTATGAAGAAATGGAAAACTTAAAACTGGAAATGAAAATGAAAATGAGAGTTGAAGCATTTCCCGACGAAACCAATGTGGAAAGAGTAAGTGTGTCAATTAATAAATCGTTCGTTAAAAAGAGTTTTAAAATAATCAAACTTATAATTGATTTATTTTTTTCAGCATGTCATGGCTAGGGCGCAGTATAGAATCAAATATGGTAAGGAGTTTAGGCATAATGATTGCTATCATATCTTGGAACAAAGTTTCTATCTTGAGTTTTGCCGTTATGATTAAGTGTTTAAGTGTTTAAGTGTAATCATCTAATGATCTACTGTATTTCGCTTCCTTTAGTTCTTCCTTTAATGTTAAAAATAAGGTTTTTAACAACTCTGGTATTTGATAAGAAAATGAACTAAACCCAAATATAACTAATTTTGTCTTAAAAACTCCTTTTTACGGCTGTCTTCCATGACTCAACCCAACCGTAACTACAATTCATACTAAAAAAATCAAATTTACGGTTGGGTTCGATTACTAAACCCAACCGTAAACTAAATTGTACAAACACCACAACTAGATTAAGGTTGGGTTCCAAGGCAAAACCCAACCGTAACTATATGATAAAATATACACTAAAACTAACACTAGAAGTTACGGTTGGGTTCGATGACTCAACCCAACCGTAACAACAATTCATTCTAAAAACTCAATTTTACGGTTGGGTTTGATTACTAAACCCAACCGTAAAACAAATTGTACAACCACCACAACTAGCTTACGGTTGGGTTTCAAGGAAAAACCCAACCGTAACTATATGATAAAATATATATTAAAACTAACACTACAAGTTACGGTTGGGTTCGATGACTCAACCCAACCGTAACTAAAATTCCTACTAAAAACTCAATTTTACGGTTGGGTTCGATTACTAAACCCAACCGTAAATAAATTGTACAAACACCACAACTAGATTACGGTAGGGTTTCAAGGCAAAACCCAACCGTAAATTCTACGGGATTCTTAAAATTTTGGAATTTGTGTCTCCTTAAAGAGGACAATTCCAATGGATTTTTTATTTGAAAAATCTAGCTGTTGGTTCCTTTTTCCCTATAAAAGGAAACTTTTCCTTGTCACTTTCTCATTATTCTCTATCCCTTTCATTCTCATTATAATTCTAGACTTTCTCATTATTCTCACCATACCCTTTCAACCACTAAAAATGGTAACTACATACACGAATGATGAAGATGTTGCAAACGATGGTAGAGCATGCTTACGATAGAGTCTTCTATAACAACAATAACAACGTTGTTTCACAAGAAGATTGACATGAGGATCAAGATACTGAAGAATGGTGGAAGCGTGTGTTTTGAATGTTTGCGGCATTAGAGGGGAATGTAAATCATAGGACGTGGAGAGCCATCAAGAGACGATTTGAGACGTTGTATCGACAAATGAACAACTTAAAACTGGAAATGCAAATGAGATTCGAAGAATCTCGACGAGAACGGTGTGGAAAGAGTAAGTTTGTCGATTAATAAATCGTTAATTAAAAAGAGATTTCAAAAATTCAAACTTATAATTGATTTGTTTTTTTTCAGCATGTGTTGGCTATGGACCAATATAGAATCAAATATGGGGAGGAGTTCAAGCATACAGATTGCTATCGTATTATGGAAACAAGTCGGGTGTTTGATTATCACCATTATCTTTAAGTGTAATCATCCAATGATCTATTGTATTTCGTTTCCTTTGTTTTTTCCTTTAATGTACTACTTTAAATCTATTACAATAGAATGAATAAGTTAAAAAGGTGTGTTTTAAACCCAATTTGGAGTATATTGAAAATCAAAAAAAAATTAACAGGATCATTTACGGTTGGGTCCGATAACTAAACCCAACTGTAATATAATTTGTACAAACACCACAACTTGTTTACGGTTGGGTTTTAAGGCAAAACCCAACCGTAAATTCTACTGGATAACACAAATTTGGATTATCTAATTTGTGTGTTTTTCGTTTTTTCTTTGTTTCAAACACCCAATTTACCTTCAATCTAGTAAAAATGATTGAATTATTTCAAAATTTTGATTTTTAAAACTCAAATTTAACCAAAAAAATCAATGCTCAAAAGGATGTGTTACGGTTGGGTTTTGCCTTAAAACCCAATCGTAACTATGGGAAAAAATGGTGTTCAACATTTTTCTTCTACTTACGGTTGGGTCTGGTTGAAAACCCAACCGTAACTATGGGAAAAAAATGGTGTTCATCATTTTTCTTCTACTTACGGTTGGGTCTGGTTGAAAACCCAACCGTAACTGTGGGAAAAAGATGATGTTCATTATTGTTCTTTGATTTACGGTTGGGTTTGGTTGAAAACCCAACCGTAAATCTGTGCAAAAATGGTGTTCTTCGGTGTTCTTAGGGTTACGGTTGGGTTCGACATGAAACCCAACCGTAAATTTCTCTGAACAACAAAAATTCAATCTTTCAAATCGTGATTTCATCAAATTTGAGCCATAAAGAGATCAAGAGTATAAGTTAGAGGTATGCTCAATGCTACTATGGTTTATTGAATCAAAATCTAGGGTTTACAAAAAAATGACAAAATTTTCTTAAATTTCATCTAGTTTTTCTTCCCACCAAACACAAATTCAAAAAAAAAATAATTCAAATCATTTGATTAAGTAAAAGATTATGTTTAATTAATCATGATTAGCTTAATTTTTTAATTAGTTAGTGTAATTAAGATTAACTAACCAGGGGTGGTTTAGGCATTGTGAAAATATTATGGATAAGGGGTTTTTGAGTTTTACTTCATAATGTCTCTATTTCGTCTTATTATTGGAGCTCCTCTATTGATATTGGAGCCCCTATATCAGCCTTCTACTTTTTTTAATCGCTTTTTAATTCACAGTTTTATCATACTTGTAAGTAGTATGAATAAAGTCGTATTGCTTGTTACTTCGTAAAAAGTGAATTGAGTTCTATAGCAATCAAATCCGTTGATTTGGATACAACGGTTTCCTTTAAAGATGTGGAACAATATACTGGTAAATCTACCTATCTTATTCTCTGTTACTAAGTTATTTCATAAATTTTCATTTTACTGCTTAAGATCATCTGTACTTATAGTATTTTATATATTTCACGAATATATGTTAGATAGTTTATGTACGATGTATACTTAAAAATCATGAGTGGTATTTGGTTGATCATATGATTATTTTTGTTTTTACGTAGATTAATTTGGGATTGGGATAAACCGTGTTCAAACCAAACGAGTTATATTGGGTTCCATGGTTATCTTAGCGATAATAAGGCTTTCTCGAAGTTGCACTAACACACATGACACAACTAATTGTACTTACAGGGATGGTCAAGTATTTTTATTTAATAACTAGAATATGATGACACGGAACTTTATATGTTCCCGCATATATAGATTCATGTGTTGAACAAATAATTCAGGATCAATCTTAAATAATTCATATAACTATAAAATAATTACCCACAAGGGCACAATTATTTACCTTTATAATAGATTCTATGGTTTTGACACCTTAACAACACATAACGTCAATCTTTGCAAAGCTAAACCGCACTTTAATTTGCACTCTAATGGTCTGGTATTTTTTAATCCGGTTTCATTTTGTTATAAAATATTCAACCAAAAAAATCCTCCAATTTCGAATAATATGTATAAAAGAAAAAATTTAAGAAAATTATCTTGCCGTCCGGCTATCATCATGCCTTATCCATAACCACAAACTTTCGGAAATGAAAACTTTTTTCAACCTTCATTTGTAAATCGAATAAAACCTACTTATACTCTACGTATCAGTAATAGCACAACATCTTAACATTAGAAGTTTGTATCATGTCCGGGTCTTATAGACCATGTACTTTAATTTATTTCTCACCTGTTTAAAGAACAAACTGTTGGTCAGTACCCAGCCATGTTTAATTCCTAGATACTTAAAATAGCACGGCCCAATTCTTTTCAAAGAACAGCCGCAACCTTACCCATGGACCATGGTAGCTAGCATTAGTTAATAAAAAAGATCTGATTGACATCCATACCATAAATTACCAAACAATTAGTTCAAAAGACAAAAACAATCTCCAACTTTCACTTCATCAGACCGTTGAGGGATAATACATGTTTTCTTGTCCGTACCATTAACATGCAAGACTTTCTGCACAGCTGAATCATAGGCAAGTACGATTCACATGCTGAAATCATTCCCATGGTATTATCAACACTTGCAGCACAACTCGAATTCATAGCCCGAGCAGCCATCATTGACAAAAATCCAGTTCCAGCACTATATAAAATTTTTTTATGTAAACTGTTTAGAATGTAAGAATGTAGACATAACTGGTATAAATTACCTAAAATTCAAGAGGTTTAAGCGAATTAGCATTACCCAATATCAAGAACATGGCAAGGCTTTGTTACAGTCTTATTGATAGCCGCGCGATAAGCTTGATTTCTAGGTGAATCATTGATGTTAAAAGAACTTCATCTTTTACTTCTTCTTCTGAGACAACAATCCATTCTGAGTTACCATACTGAGGTTTTCTTACAATCAAGCATGCACAAAAAGTTCAGTCAGTAGAGTTACCGTATTAGGATGTACCCTATAGAATGTAACTGTATTAAAATCGAATGGAATTGGAAAATTACTTACAGTCGACATTCACGGAATGCCCGTTTCGGATATTTCAAGTGCTGAATTCTCATCTTCATAGCAGTATCACTTGGATAAGTTAGAAGGAGATACCAAGAAGAATGGTATGATAGTAGAAGTTCCGGGAAGAAATTTACCATGTCTTTGAAACTGGGCATCCAAGGTTTGAAAATTTACCATGTTCTAGACACAGGCTTGGGGTTCATAAGTTTTCAGAGATCATTTGCTGGTACAACTGAAGGGAAAAAAAATATGCTTGTTGTAACCGAAACTCAACTTCGAACTTGCACCACTGAATATGACACTAAAAGTAATTATAAAACGCAAAGACTTTCGAAAAGAACTCAGAAGATTAAAAACAAAGATCTTACTTTATCTGTCCAGTCTAGCACCACTAAATCTCCATATCTTAACTTGCCCAGCATTTTGGTTTGTTCTTGTATGCTGATTACATGATTTAAGTGTCCATGCTTTAGCATTAATTTCCATATCCACCTCCTACCAAAATCAGACTACACCGCCGATTTAAATATATGACCGGCTAGATTCCGGCCACAGCACCAACTTCGTTTACCTTACCATCTAGTCACCACCTATGATTGATTGCAGAGCAGATCGACCAATTATTCCCACAACAGTCTCAAGACAGCCTCCATACCCACCTTTCTAAACCATTCAATCCATCCAAAATATCTCGCTTAACACCAGCTCTGTGTTTCAGTAGCTCAAGAAAATCAAACCCTCCTTCAGTTACACAGAAACCCCACAATGAATTCAAATCAGTAATAGTTTATGGCATCAGTTAATCTGTTCCTCTCGTTCTCGCTGAATTCACCATCTCTGTATTACGGCAAAACCAATACTTCTCTGTTCTCTTGGTACCAGCATAAAGCAATCACCACCAGCAATTAATTCAATCAATACCCAATTTCCAGACCACGTCTAAAACCTACAATCTGTTCCTAACAATCACCACAACTGCCTTCATTCTTTCCATGCATTCATACACAAATTCAAACCCATTTTCAATTCACACACATAAACCCCCAAAATCCATTGCATATATGAACCCTAACTTCACTTCTAACCTTGATTCAACAGTAACACCATGGCCATTCAACTAAAGTATTTCTCATATTCAGACAGAATCAATACTAAAACCCCCAAAATCCATTCCATATATGAACCCTAACTTCACTTCTAACCCTTGATTCAACAGTAACACCATGGCCATTCAACTAAAGTATTTCCCAAATTCAGACAGAATCAATACTAAAACAGAGCCTTACTTTTACATAAATTGTTAAAACGAAGTTATAGTTATCCAATTACAGTGTCTTATATAAATCAAGAACAAAAGTTTGGAATCTCCTAACTGGTGCAAATTTTGAGGGATTTCTCTTGTTCGAATAAAACTAAATTTCTGATTCAATAATGATAATGCAAAAAGCGACGAATCATTCGACAGAAATAGCAATGCGAATCATAACACATACCTCTAAGAGCAAGAATTCTGGAATTAGGGTTCATCAAAGCAGAATCAGCAGTAATAGGTCTTCTCAATGGTTGATTTGGCATACTCATATCAAATCAATTCGAAGAATTAATTTGTAATTTGGGGACTTAATGTGGTGTCTCTTATTATCCTATGAGAATTTGTCGCTATGCGTAATGTTCAAGAAGTAACTACGGAACTTGCTTAATGTTATGATTTTACATATGAGAGTCCTTATAGACTATTTAACTGTAAATCATTGACAAAGTTGACCCTGTGAATGCCTTGTGATGCATATGCAGATGTTATTCTTCCTAAATCAATGAGTTTTCCACAGCTTAAGAAAAATATGTAACGACATGAGAAGCTCGGCAGGATCAATATGTACTTGGATATACATATTATATACATACTGATCATGAGCATGTATAAAGAATGAGCTTAAAGATGCATATACCTGAATACTGATTGTATTGTTACCGCTCTGACTATAGAAATCCCTGCACATGTTATATATTAAGTTACCTTGAAGATCTAAATGCATTATTCTATTGAGATGAAAACATTGCAAATACCATTTATATGTACATTTTGTTGGCCTTCCTCAGTATCCCTGTACCATTTGTCATCCTAAGTGTCTCATTAGTAACCTGCAAGTATTCCACAGTTGGATCGATGACATTATAAATTTGTACGTTTTCTCTAAAGTGTCTCATCCTAAAGCGGTCTAATCATTTGTACCTGAGACGTAAAAATCATTGATTTGTATTCTTGCCATGTAAGTGGAGAATTAACATTTTCTCTGCTATTTATAATAGCTTGTTGCTCTTCCTGTCCGCATAAAGAAAAAATAAATTGAAATGTTAACCCACATATTTTGACATCAGAGTACAATTTTTCTCATTAGAAAATGTCTCACCTGAATATAGAAAATGTTTTGGATTTCGATTAGATCTTCAGTCTTTTACTATCTCGGTTTGGATTATACTTCAGTGAATCAAAGCTGGGAGGTTTGGATTGCAGATTCTTTTGATTGCAAAAGCGAACCAAACCTAGAATGAAGAAATTATTTTGAAATCACATCTCTATTTTTCTTGATTTTGTAAAACGTATAGGAAATAGGAACCAACTCCTATTTCTTCTCAGACTTCTAAAAAGACACTCAATCTTCGCCAGTCACTACTCAGTCAAACGGCAACCACAATAGTTCTCTACTGAATTCTCCATTAATCTAAACTCCAAATCTTCTCTGACTTCTCGCATTAAAACTCAATTTCAAATACAACCCAACTTTCCTTTCTTCTCTAATCTCGGCAGTTAACCTCAAAACTCACCCTTACTCTCCAATTCCATCTCATCAGACACCCATAACTCCTCATCTTGCCTTCAAGCACAGCCACCACTATTGGACACGGTAAAATACTTCCTAACACATTGTGAATACACACAGGACCATGCTAGCTAACATCAAGTCTTGGTTGTAAGATTTGGTCGTTCAGGCATTTCTACAAACATGTGGAGTGCCTGAATTTGGTTACCATGGGATAGATGTGTTGCTGATTTGTGAACTCGTTTATCTCCTTCACTGCAAGATATCATACAACCCATTCATTCAATATAACAACAATCTCACAACAAAAGCAGTTGTTCTTCTCCCCTGTTTCCGGCAGCAACAATCAATTCAAGTCTCACCACTTCTTTCTCGATCTGAGCCATAACCCATTAACACACACGTCCACTTTAATCTTCTCCTTCCTAAATCTGATTATAGCCCATAGCTAAAATCCATCCCACCATCTTCTCACTGTTTCACGGCTTCAACAGCAGTAGTAACAGCGACTCAATCACCGGAACCCTCTTCAACTGTTGCGTTCTAATTCAAAACCCATTTGTCTTCTAGTTTAAACATTACCTTCAAAAACCCATATTCTAGTTTTTCTCATCATTCTTGTTTCCAAAACTCATTCGAACACAATACAGACTCGAAATCTTCTTCACCATCTTCTATCTGATTTCTTCTCGACAAACAATCCTCACATATTCAAGTCCATCTGTTCCCCTCTTGAAAAAATTGCACATACCATTTATATGTATGTCTTTGTTGGCCTTTCTCAGTATCAAAACCCTACAATAATGAGAAATTGAAAGCAAGAGATCTAGGGTTTTTGAAAGAGAATCAGGATTGTTTTAACTCATTGACAGTTTCATCAAAAAAACATGTTTGATTGAATGAGGATCTAACAGATTAGTCTTTTGGGGGGTTTTAGTAAGAGTAGCAGAGGTGGTGGTGTTACCATCAGTAGTCGCCATTTTTTCTCTCCTTTTCTTTCTTTCTTTCTTTTTCAAGAATTTTTTTCTGATTGTCTGAAACGGATGAGTTGAGTGAGTCGCGTTTAGACTTTAGATGAGAGAGAGAGTGTGTTTGTAACGTTTTAAGGGAAAGATCTCATACCGACAATAGCGTTACATAATTAGCGTACCGTATCTGGAAAATTTCGTTACTAAATAACCAATGGCATTACATAATCCACTTTAACTGGTGGAAAGAGATTAAAGTCAGTTATAAAGCCATAGATTTTGATCTCAGCCGTCCTTTATCTACCACAAATGTAAATCTGGGTCGTTAGTAAAAACACCATTACATCTTAACAGATTTTCAATCTTTATGTGTTCCAAATGTAGACGGCCGTCCGATGGTAAAAACACCATTGTGTCTTATAATACACATGAATTTTGTTATTCTGTGATTAATGACACTAGCAGATAATCTGAGCTATGTATAGGGGATGATGGAAATTATTGGTTTGGTGTGGCGAGGCTTCGCCTCGTTCCGTCGGCCAAATATTTTTGAACATTTTCAAAAAATTGTTGATTAATATGATTATTTTTATGGGTAGGAAAATTTGATACCCTTTGATAATTCCATTATGTTATATATGTGCAGTTTAAAAAGACTTAGATGTCGTGAAAGTATGAACGAAATTTTAGGTTACATGCCAAAGAATTTTTTGTTAGAAATGCTTAAACCACAATGGAATATCAATTCCATACTCTCTTCACAATGACAACTAAAAGCTTTAACCAAATTTTTATACATTGTTATATTCAAAATTTTGTTCGAACTGCAGTCAAGCTGGAAAAAGTTTTCAAACGTTGCTAGATATCAATCACCAGGCATGAGAATTACAAAAGATATGATTTATTTAAATTGTCTGCATGTGGTCCAAATTGACATGAGAAACAAAAAGCACGTTTAAATACTAATGAGAGAGTTCAGGTTTTTACCGTAGGTACCTTCCACTGGGGCTTTGACTAATACCTGTCCCTATACCGTAGGTACCTAATGCATAACATATGTGTAAGCTTTCCATTCACCAAAGAACCATACGTCCCTAAAGAATTCAGGATGGCCATCCCTTTTTAAGGAATTCATCAATCTTCAATAATTTTTCCTTTAGACCCCCGAAAGGAATCGTTCAGCCACATTACAGTTAAACTTTATCGCGAGAATCAGCTTCCTATTTTCTCGTTTTAGAAGGTTTCTACAGAGCTCAATTTTTTTGGAACAATATTTACATTTTTCAAGTTGATAAATGCTCTATGCTCATGTCAAGATTACCAGTGCTCTCACTCCTTATCATTAGAATCGTGCAACCATTTTCGGAAACTCATGTTAGCATATCAGTCATCATAGCACACTCATTAATCTCAATTTTAGGGACATGTACAAGCATTTTTTCAACACAATAGCAGTTTCAATCAAATATGTGTCTCTTCTTATTATGACCCGATATGATCATTAACAAATATATATGACAAAGCACTACAAAATCAAATGGGACAACTACAAAATAAATATATGATTAGAACCCATATGAAAAATACTTAATTGATAAATAAAAATTCATATGACACACAAATTATTGAAACAAAATTTAGACCAAAAAAAAAACATTGAAATAACTAAACCAATTTTGAGGATGATAGAGAGGTATCCCCGAGTAATGAATTCAATAATTCACTGAAAGTTATTCAAAAGAGTTGTGTGCATTGTAAGTGATTAGCTATCAGGAAATTGGATATACATATATTATATAGTCTAAAATAACCAAATATAGATTCGTGTGCAGCCAACTGTTTGTCTTTGTTATGATATTGACGATAGCTTAGTGCATCAGTAGAAAGTATTTTAAGCCTATCAAAACGCGTAAAAGACTGTTGAATTAAAAATATGTCATCCCCAACATTTTTGGTGGTTTAAAGATGTGTCGATGCGCCATAACCATGTAAGCTATCTGTTGAATATGGTTTGAGTGCTTAATTAAGTTTGAAGAACAATTAACAACCCACCTGCAAAAGTCATCTTTCACCACTTTTTGGTATGGTTTCTTTTATTGAAATACTAATGAGGCATCAGAAATATATATATATATATACATATATCAATTTATCATCTAAAAAACTGAAATTGAATACGTATAGATTGTGAAGGATTGCAGGACACTTGGCTTTCAACGTCACTTTCTTTGACATCAAATCCAGTGGAAAAAAGTAAATGATGTCAACTTATTATAATGATACATTTCAGGATAGTATAGAAACTCAAGTATATCGTAATAATTATATTGATCAACACTAAAGATATTCATAATAAATTATCTTTTCCGATCAAAAAGAAAAGAACACTAAAGATATTCTTATGATCATTAACATAAACATAAATTTGGCACATACTATAATTCACAAACTGCAACAAGGTAAAAAGGAATCTGTTAGATAGATCAATGAACACCTCAAACAAAAGGGGAAAATAATAAAAGAGTAAATAGTTACAATTATGGCACCGCCAAATAGGTTTTCAAAATTGATCTTGACCGCTCTTGGTCAATTTGGCCAAGAATCTCGTAAACTGGTAGAATTAATTAGAATCAGAGATCAAGTCTGACCTTAAATTAGCTTTGAATTTATCTTACCTGATGTTATAATACTACTCACATATACTATCAACTTATATTATCTTACTTGATATCAACAATTTAACATTTTCTTGTTAGTTGTAAGGTGTACCATTGATTTTAAAATGCACGTATAAGCAAAGTCTGTAATATTAACTCTTTCAACAGATATGGTTGTTTGAAACTAAATGAAAATAGTCAAAGTATATAAATAAATTAGAACTATCCCAATATATAGTGGTGAAGCTATATACAATTTCTGGTGGTGTATCATCTCTCTAAGCTCATAGAAAATTCTACATTAGAACAACAATGATAATCCAATAGAGAATCTTTTTTCAACTTCTCAAACATTGTTTGCCGGCATTTTGGGTCACTAAGGTTTTAAGTTACAACAAAATTAAAGAAATATGGGTTAGAACCGATACGATATAGAATAACGTTGCTACGCCAGTTAACTGTAGATAATTAACTTGTGTGCAATGCAAGCAGAAATGCATGTCAATTATATTAAAACCAAAATTGGAGAATTTGTAGTCTTCACATGTTATATTAAACTTGGTAACCCAAGGATAAACATCGTCATGACATGTTTACTTGAAACTATTTGTAGAACACACAAATTCCCTCCCAATTCCACGGATTTGACATGGTTAGCAACATCATGTCGGCCAATAAAAGGTATTGATGGGATCAGTTTAAACGTCTTATTTTCCAAATGAAAAGCTACTATATTCATAGATCGTCCATGTAAATTGTACCATATGTGCTTATTTATCTAGTGAAGAGCTCCACCTACAAAAACACCTGTTGTACTCAGCCATTTCAACCCGCACCATAATTTTAGGTACAGTGGGAAAAAATGGACAATTATTTATGGTGAAAGATTGATCAGATCACCATAAATATACAGTCAAGGTCATTATATTAAATGACACATGTTAGACTTTTTCCCATATGGCCTAAAATTAAGGGAAAAAGAATATGATCCATTAGTTGGGAAGTTACAACTGATCAAGGTAACCCTCCCACTATTCTCTCCCATTATTTGAAAACCACCCACTATATCTATCATGCCAACTACTCTATGATATCTAGAGTTAGTTAATAGAAGTGATAGCAAAAATCTGAATTAAGGTCACCAAATTCACTCTCATAAGAAAATACACCATCTAAAATTGAGAGGGAGGGTTTGGAACCAAAGTTCATATCAACCGGAAATTAAGGCAAACTCAAAGATTAAGTTTTCAAATTGCAATAGCTGGAGGTATTTATAATCGATCCATTTTATTGCTTCCGCTTTAATTACTGTAAATTCATCTTGTAATTAGAATATACATATAGGTTTTACATTTGGTATCAGAGCCTATAATCACCTCTGCCTTGCTTGCTATGGAATTATTTTGTTGATGAGTTTTAATTCCAATAAGCTTTCATAAAATTAATTTGCCTATTAATAGTTTTTCAACCGTCGGTTAGGGCTGAATTTTGAATATGTCTTAATTGAGTATCTCATGTATCTTCTCTAAAATTTTGAATACAATCGGACACTATAAGGCTCCGAATAGATTGATTTTCCTAACTGTATTTCTGGAGAATTCAGATACCAGGTGGTACTGATGGAGCTCTTGTAAAAATTATCCAACCGTTAGATTTTTCTCATAATTTAACTACATATGCTACATATTGTTTTAATTGTCCTGTAAAGATTTCAGGAAGATCAGACTCCATTTAGCACCCCATAACCCTTGCTAGACCAAACTGTATCAGTAGAGAACTATGTCGAAATCAGGTTTATTGAATACCTTAATATGGAAATTCCAGCCATTAGAACCTGCTGAAATTTTAATATGTTATAGTGTAGGTGCTTATGAGTTTTCAGGTTAAATTTCATGAAAATCGGGTAAGTGTAACGTCACTCTTTACCTTCAAATGCAATTGTTGCAATACATTAAATTATTTACTGGAGTATATATGTGATGTCTGTTAACTTAAAGACTAGTTATCTAATCTAGTTTCCTCATAAGGAGTTGCTACATTTCTTGTACTGTATGAAGCAGACCCACATTTTAACCGTATTAAATAACCTATGTCAGGGCTACCACCTGAGGGAATCTAAGTTACGATTTGGGATAGACACATATCATGTCAAAGTGTAGTTATGGTACTATTGGTGGGTCTGTGGTCTTAGCCTAATGTTTTGGCATTTTGTTAAAATTTTGGTTGCTCTCTCATGTCTGTTTGCAAGCATATCCATTCCCATTGCTGGATTGTTGGAAGGATAAGGATACAAATCAAGCGAATACTAGAAGTTTGCTTAAAAATGACTTGCAGAAGACATCATTATAGTACCTCTTAGGTCCACTATTTTAAGCAGTAGGAAATGGGATGCCATTTTGTTCATCCCCATTGGACTGTATTCTGAACAGTTCTTATACGACATTAAGTCATTAAGTTCCAATGTTGATACATGATCTCATTTGAGTCATCTTCTCACCAAGAGATGAGAAGTCCTGAAACATTCAGTGAACACGGTTAGGACTTGCGTCTCTATTGAAACATCTATTTTGAATCTAGATGGTTTAAGTTCATTATAGATATACCCTTTCATCAGTGGGTTCAAAAGTAATGTATA
Organism: Papaver californicum; assembly: GCA_023531435.1. Taxonomy (NCBI): domain Eukaryota; kingdom Viridiplantae; phylum Streptophyta; class Magnoliopsida; order Ranunculales; family Papaveraceae; genus Papaver; species Papaver californicum. The sequence continues at coordinate 217,101 of JAJJMC010005899.1, forward strand.
TAGTAATTGTGCCCACCAAAGATTTTTGATTTCAAAAGGTCAGTAAGTGAGATGGCCTTTTGTTCATCAGTTGTACGATGGATCTGCCACCGGTTTGTGGTATATGAGAATGGTATTAATGTATAGTTACTTGTGAAAGTTAGATAAGTAAAACAATCCAGTTCTACTTGAGTCGTGACTCACTTTCACAGCACTAAGAAGTTTGGCATCCCGTTGATTGTGTAAGTGCAAGTCTGTAGTTTTCCAATGACTCTAGTATGTTTAGTTATACATAATATACCGTAAACAAATATAGTGCTAAAGAATATGTTTAATCATATTAATTTTGTTCCAATATATTTGTTGACATGTGCAATGGTTATAAATAAAACCATTAGGATTGTACATGAACAAAGATTAAAGAAATATATCAAGTGATTTAATAATTTTAGTAATTAGAGAGTAGCCACAACATCTCTAGTTATTTAATTTTTTTTTAAGAAATCACATGTGGAAACTAGACATAAATTTGTAATTAATCATATGTAATATGATGAAATATTCTCACAGGAAATTTTATTATATTTGTATGATTAATTGGGGTGAAATATTGAATTATGTTCCTTAATCTACCCACATGAATTAAGGAATGAATATGATTTAATAGTTTCATCATGTAGTTATGAATCTAATTTGAGTAGAACTTTAGCCCACAGGCAAGTTTTATGTCACTAGATTCATATTTTTATGCATGACTTGCATTGGTAAATCATGATTAAGTTTAATCTCAAATTTTTGTTTATAAGCATGTATATATTTTTCTTTGCAGCAATTTTAACTGGAAACATTTCTGATGTCAATTGTGACATTCCTAAATTAAAGGGTGAAAACTATAAGGTGTGGAAAGAAAGAGTGCTTTTACAATTGGGTTGGATGGATATCGACTATGCTATTCGGAAAGACGAACCACCTAGCATAACTGAGACTAGTACTCTAGATGCAGTTGATCTTTATGAAAAATGGGATCGATCTAATCGTCTCTCAGTTATGTTCATAAATACCAAAATTTGTGCTAGTATTCGGGGTTCTGTCGATAAGCATACTAAGGTTAAAGATATCCTTAAAGCCATTGATGAGCAGTTTGTAAGTTCTGAAAAATCTCTTGCTAGCACCTTAATTATGAAGTTTTCATCCATGAGGAACAATGGGTTTAAGTGTATGCGTGATTATATCATGAGCATGAGGGATATTGCGGCCCAACTTAAGGATTTGGAAGTTACCATGTCTGATTCTTTCCTAGTTCATTTCATTTTGTGCACTCTTCCTCCACAATATGGCCCCTTTAAGATATCTTATAACACACATAAGGATAAATGGTCAATTAATGAACTTATGACCATGTGTGTTCAAGAGGAGCGGAGATTGATGATGGAAGAGGGAGAAAAGGTGAACCTTACTATTGCTTCTTCTTCAAAGAAAAAAAGGGATCACATTAAGGAAAAGGGAAAGCTTTCATCTAACCAAGGCATAAGGAGTCTTCGTGTTTCTTTTGTAAAAAGAAGGGACACATGAAGAAAGACTGCATTAAGTTTAAAACTTGGCTTGAGAAGAAAGGTAATTTTCTAGCGTTTGTTTATGCATCTAATATGGTTAATATTAATAATAATACATGGTGGATTGACTCTGGTACTACAATCCATGTTTCTAATACCTTGCAGGGTATGACAAATCTAAGGAAACCAATGAGAAGTGAACATTACATCTATCAGGCAGTCATATGAGTTCACATGTGGAAGCTGTTGGGACATGCAGTTTAATTTTAAGTAGTGGTTTTAGTTTGTATTTAGAAAAGACATTTTAAGTACCATGTTTCACTAGAAACTTGATTTCAGTTTCAAGACTTGTACCTTTAGGAATTTCCTTTAATTTTTTCAGATTCTGGTTTTAGTATTCTCAGAAATTCTGAAGTTATTGGTTATGGTATTTGGTCTATCGTCTTTATTTGCAAAATGATATCACTCATAGTTCTATGCATGCTAATATTGGGTTAAAAAGATGTATTATGAATGAGGACTCCTCAAGTTTGTGGCACCGGAGATTGGGACATATCTCCATTGAGAGAGTTAGGAGATTGGTAAAGGATGGGATACTTGGTACTTTAGACTTTACTGATTTTGATACTTGTGTTGGTTGCATTAAGGGAAAGCAAACTAACAAACACAAAATTGGTGCCAAGAGAAGTTCAAACCTATTAGAGATCATACACACGGACATTTGTTGTCCAGACATGAACACTAATGATCCGAAATACTTTATCACCTTCATAGATGATTATTCACAATATCTGTATCTTTACTTGTTTCGTTCCAAAGACGAAATTTTGGATGCCGCTTTAAATTGTTTAAGGTTAAAGTAGAGAAACAATGTGGTAAGCACATTAAGATTGTGAGATCAGATAGATGCGGAGAGTACTATGGTAGATTTCTTCATAGCACTAGAATTGTGGAATCAAGAAATGCTAAATTTCTTGAGAATGACTTGATTAGTGGGAGTGATCAATTTCAGGATATTGTTCCTGAAAAAGATAATGATCAACTTCCACCTACTGTTTCAAGTGACAAGTTGATTGTCAACTATTTCTAGTGAATATTTAGTGTATCTGCGAGATTCAGATTGTAATATTGGAGCCGATAATGATCCTATGTCATTTTCACAAGCCATAAATTCTACAGATTCAGACTTATGGATCAATGTATATACCATAAGGTCAGTGGGAGAAAGATTTGTTTCCTTGTGTTGAATCAATGTATATACCTTAAGTGTAGCACCTATTGTAAAAGGTGATCGGTTCAGTTTGAACCAATGCCCCAGGAATGACATTGAAAGGGAACAAATGAAAAATGTTCCATATGCTTCTGCTATTGGTAGCATTATGTATGCTCAGGTCTATACTAGACCCTACATTTCATATGCCGTTGGAGTATTAGGAAGACATCAGAGTAACCCAGGAACCGATCACTGGAAGGATGCGAAGAAAGTGTTGAGATACCTTAAGGGTACTAAGGATTACATGCTTATATATAAACGAGCAAATAGTCTTGAAGTAGTAGGCTACGTTCGTTTCTTGTTTTGAGACTACCTCACATGGTGTATGGCTGAAAGGCTTCATATCTGGGCTAAGAGCTGTTGACTCTATTAGTCGACCAATAAGAATGTATTATGACAATTCAGTTGCTGTCTTTATGGATAAGAATAAGAAGAGTGGAAGTCGAAGTAAACACATCGACATAAAGTATCTAGCCATGAAAGAACGTCTGCAGGAAAAGAAAGTGATCATTGAACACATTAGCACTGAATTGATAATCGTTGATCCCTTGACTAAAGGCATGCATGTTAAAGGATTCAAGGATCATGTAGTAAGGATGGGACTTGGTCCCATTATGTAGTACATTCTTTATGCTTTTTCTGAAGCTTTCATTTAGTTGGATTATTTCTCATTTGAAATTATGTATGTACTTACTTTGGTTATCTTGTTGAGAAATATCATTATAGTTTGACCTAGAGTAAACATATGGTTTACTCATTAAGTTAAGTATGAGTGGTGAAAGACTAAATATATTGTGATACATGGAAGATTAATTCTTGCTCTTAAAGAGGATTAGTCGCCATGATCCGTATATGGAGTCTCTCGTGAAATGGATTAAGTGGGAGAATGTTAGACTTTTTCCCATATGGCCTAAAATTAAGGGAAAAAAAATATGATCCATTTGCTGGGAAGTTAAAACTGATCAAGGTAACCTTCCCACTATTCTATCCCATTATTTGAAAACCACCCACTATATCTATCATGCCAACTACTCTATGATGGTTAGAGTTAGTTAACAGAAGAGCAAAAATCTGAATTAAGGTCACCAAATTCACTCTCATAAGAAAATACACCATCTAAAATTGAGAATGAGGGTTTGGAACAAAAGTTCATATCAACCAGAAATTAAGGCAAACTCAAAGATTAAGCTTTCAAATTGCAATGGCTGGAGGTATTTATAATCGATCCCTTTTATTGCTTCCGCTTTAATTACTGTATATTCATCTTGTGATTAGAATATACATATAGGTTTTACAACACCATCTTTAGGTAATTTGGATTTTAAAAGACACAATAGCAACCTTCTTAGATATAAAATAACCCCATCAAAGAGTATACATAGTGTATGACCATACTTTGATGTTAGAATTTTTTGATGGTTGATTGGTGAAGTCCATTGTTGTTGTTTGCATTATTTTGTTTGGTCTTAATAAGTCATATTAAATAGGCTAATGCTTTCTCCATTTACCTAACACAACCTATACTCACCACCTCATTAGGCTTACTTTGTTTTAATTGGTAATTTTTTATCACCATCTGTAGTATTAAACTGAGTTATGGTTCTGCCTTCTCTTATCAATTCTAAAAGCACAGCACCACAGGAAAAAATATCATATTTGTTTGTTAGCTTTCCACTGCGCATGCGTATTCAGTAGCCAAATGCCTGTATTTAAAAGAAGCAAAAACAAAGTTCCTTGCATTAACAACTCTAATGCGAAATATATTCATGACTAAATGATACCAGAAAATAAATTAAGAAAATTAACTGGTCTTCTATTGTTCTTCACTTTGAAACATTGTCTTTTTTTTTTTTGATCGATCAAAAGAAAATTCATTAAAGAGAAAAGGTACTTAAGAGGGGTACCTCAACCCAATGAATACAACCGTATCCGAAGAAAGAAGAAGAAAACGAAAAGATAAAAAGTCATTTGCGACAAAATACAAGATTAAGGGGGCCGAAAAAGGGAATCCCATAGTGCTATTACCATATTTGCCGTAAGTCCTACCATTCTTATATTAGCTTCGGCCCAAAAGAACGCTTGAAGTTTAACGTTTCTAATTATGCTTCCCAACGGTTTCTTTTTGTTTTGGAAGACCCTTGCGTTTCGTTCCTTCCATATGCACCACCAAATTGAGACTGGGAAGTTTCTCCAATTTCCATTTAGTCTTTCGTCTCCACAATTATAGTTCCAAGACTTAACATTTAGAGTGATGTTGGAGGTATAATTCCAACGTCCCCTACAACCTTCTACAAAATACTCCCATATTCGTCGAGTTCTCCAACAATCATAGAATAAGTGTGCGCTAGTCTCGTCGTTTTCATCGCAAAAGCCACAAATACTAGAGACTTCCATTCCCCTTCTTATAAGCTTATCCTTTGTCATTATCCTATCATGAGAGAGTAGCCAAATAAAGAAGTTAATTTTGCAAGGGTAGTCCCGGCTCCAAACAATCTCGGAAGAGTAATTTGATTCGTCTTGTTCTTCTTCTATCCTATGAACGTCTTTGACCGTATATTGGCCGTGCACATTTCCAACCCAAATTCGGCTATCCTCGATACCTTCTTGAATGTGGAAGGATGTGAGAAGATTGAAAATGGTTGAAACTTCATTAGTGATGGGAGTAGAGTACCTTCTTCGAGACATAAAATTCCAACGAATACTATCGTCTACCACTTCATACATACTAGCCACCACAACGTCCTTGGTCCTTGAGGCTTCATAAGCCATAGGAAATAAGTCGCATAACCTCCCTTCGCCAAGCCAAGAGTCTTCCCAAAATTTAGTTTCCTTTCCTTCACCAACTTTGAATCTAATCCCTTTTTTGAAATCATCAAGCTCTTTGTAAATATTAAACCAAAGACTACCTCCTTTGACTCCCTTTGCTTGGAGAGTTTCCCAACCGGTGGGGGTTTCACCGAATTTTTCCACTATGATCTTCCTCCATAACGCATTTTTCTCTACTCCAAAAATCCACCACCATTTTTTAAGCAAAGCCGAGTTCATTTGCTTGGTTCTTCTTATGCCAAGGCCCCCTTTTTTCTTCGGTTTTGCCACCGAATTCCATCCCACATTGTGAATTCTTTTATTATTTTCATCATCGTCCCATAAAAAATTTCTCACAACTTTATCTAACTTCTTAGTAATGGAGCAAGGGGCAAGAAAAAGAGAGAGGTAATAGATGGGTAGACTCGTTAGGACACTCTTAATGAGAGTTAGCTTACCTCCTCTTGCTATCGTTTTTCCGTTCCAAGAAGAAATTTTTTTCGCACAAGCTTCAAGGATTTTTTCCCACTTTTGGGAGCCTCCTACCTTATCCCCCAGAGGAAGACCAAGGTATTTACTAGGGAAATTTACATATTTGCACCCCTACATGTTTGCATAATTTTCGGCTCCCTCTTCGACCGCAATTCCATATAATCTACTCTTGGAGAAATTAATCTTCAAACCCGAAGTGATTTCAAAACAAAGGAGAAGGTAGCGAAGGGCGTCAACTTGTTCATCCTTGGCCTCTAAGAATATAATAGTATCATCGGCAAATTGAAAATGATTTATTTTGGTTCCCCCCTCCTTAACCGAAAAACCCGAAATTTGATCTAATTCTTGTGCTTTGCTCAACATGCAACTTAAAACTTCGCCGACAATTATGAAGAGAAATGGAGAAAGTGGGTCTCCTTGCCGCAACCCCTTTTCGCTACCAAAATACCCATAAGGTGAGCCATTAACTAGAACCGAGAACTTTGAGAACGTTAAGCAATTTCTAATCCAAGCTCTCCAAACGCCTCCAAAACCCATTGTGAAGAGGACTTCATTTAAGAAACTCCAATTTACATTACCAAAGCCTTCTCAAAATCTAGCTTGCAAACCAACCCCGGAGAATTTTTTCTAAGTCTAGAATTAACGCATTCGTTTGCAATTAACACCCCATCAAGAATTTGTCTTCCCTTAATAAAACTAGATTGAGAAGGAGATATTAGAGAAGGAAGGAAGACCTTTAGACGCTCCGCTAAGACCTTAGAAACAATTTTGTACACACTCCCAATGAGACTAATTGGTCGGAAATCTTTAACTTCTTCTACTCCCGGCTTCTTAGGAATGAGGGCAGTAAAATTATTTTTTAGAGACGAATGTAGGACATTGTGGCTATGGAATTCCTTGAAAATCTTCATCAAATCTTTTTTGAGGAAGTCCCAACAAACAATGAAGAACTTCATGGGGTAACCATCCGGCCCCGGGGCGTGGTCGATTCCCAATCCTTTGATAGTATTCTTCACTTCCTCTTCACTAAAAACTCTCTCCAACCAAATACAAGCATTTTCATCGATGCTCTTTACGCTCATATTTTTGATCCTCAGCCAATTGTTTGAGATTTCCTTGAAAGCGGATTCAAAATGATTTGTGATTCCCAATTTAATTGCTTCTTTATTTCCGGTCCAAATCCCATTGATTTTCAGGTTGTTGATGTTGTTTCGTGCTCGATGACCCTTTACCACACGATGAAAAAATTTGGTGTTTCGATCCCCGTCTCTAAGATATCTAATTCTTGATTTTTGTCTCAACATAATGTTTTGCCGACGATGAGCCAAATCGAAATTCACTTTTTCCGTGACAAGCATGTCTTCTTCTTCTACGGAGAGACCTCTATTATCATCAAGATTATCTAATTCTTTTAGCTTGTTAAGAGCCGTGTCTAAATCCCTATCGATACACCCAAGCACTTCTTTATTCCACACTCTCAACTTTTCTTTAAGAGCATTTAGTTTCTTTGCAAAACATTCACCGGCCGTACCTACAAAAGAAAAAGATTCCCACCAAACCTTCATTAAGGGAATGAGATTATTTCCTTCAAGCCAAGCTAATTGAAACCGGAAAGGGCAAGCGCCCCATCCGAGACCAACGAGCATAACTCAATGGGGTAGTGATCCGAGAATGGTCTTGCGAGTCTCTTGAGAGCAAGATTAGGAAAAAGATCCTCCCAATCCGAAGAGAAAAGAAAACGATCTAATTTGCTCTTTTTATTGGGCGGTCTTCCCCAAGTGTACTTTGAGCCGGATAAAGGTAGTTCCATAAGATCAAGATCGATACAAAGATTGTTGAAGAGCTTCATTGAGGATGAGACTCTACTACACCCTCTTCGCTCCTCCATAAATCTAATCTCGTTGAAATCCCCACCGAAACATATAGGCAACCCACCCCAATAACCATGTAAAGTAGCTAGCTCCAAACGGAAACTTTTCTTTTCTCTCGCATTGCAAGGCCCATAAATACCGACTAGCACCCATCGAGAATTATCTTCTAAGCTCCGACATTGAATACTTATAGAGAAAGTGCCTTCAAGAGAATTTTCTACTTCAATCATATCCGAGTTCCAAATCAATAAAATTCCTCCCGATCTTCCAAGAGAGGGAATTGCCACCCAATTACACGGAGATGGACCCCAACATTGCCGCACAATAACATCCGTACAAACACTAAGCTTTGTTTCTTGAATCATAAGAATTGAAGGCTTCCACCTTTTCACAAGATTTTTTAGTTTGGAGCGTTTATCCGGGGCTCCAAGACCGTTAACATTCTAAAAAATGATCTTAAACATCAAAAACTAGCAAGAAATATCCCAAAAATGAACACAAACACGAAACCAATACCACTTTGAAACATTGTCTTTGATATGCAAAAAATCAGTTTACAGACAACAGTATTTCCAAATTTTATAAAAGAAAACAATACAAAGGTAAACATTGTTTTAGACTTTTGAGCAGATAAATTCAAAAGGCATCAAAGAATTTTAAAAGAGAAAGAAAATGATTTTACGGAAGAGAGGCGCGCAGTGAGAAATACTACACCGCGAGCAGTAGAGACATAAGGAACTCAGATAGTTGGCTTTCATCCAATGACCCCAACCTTCTCTTTTAAGATCATCATTTCACTAATATTACCATCTGGATTAGGTCCTTCTATTAATGGTGTTAATGTTTCAGCAGCTTGTCTTAAACTTCTAGACTTGCAATCAATGGCTCTGGATTATTATTAAAACCATCCACATCCACTTGTTGTTATAAACTTCTTAGTTATCATGGAATTGCTAATACACTTCTTGCTGCACTTTTAGGTCTTGAACTTGCTGGTGATAATGCTCATCACTTAGTCCTGAAAAGAACCCTTGTTTTGTCTCCATATTAATAATCCTTCACTCTTAACCCAAACCCTTTGAGTTATGAGCAGAAAAAAAGGGCAGCACGAAGTGAAGACAATATATTTCTAATTAAAATCAAATTCAGAGAGAATTTGTTGATGCTAATATTAAAAATAAATAAATAAAATTTCTAAGAAGCATAACTGCGCACCACATATACATTGCTTTGGTCAGATGATTGTGAACATACTTGCATCAGTAGCATTTTAATAACAATAGCCAAGGTAAAGGTGAGTAGCATTATATCATATGCATAGGTTGCATTTGATTAACAAAATGGAACTATCTACATCAATAACATTTTTTCTTTTTGATGACAAACCAAGCATACATCAAATGATAATGGAAAAAGATAACAGGAAACCCACTAACCTAATACACTTGGAGATTTTTCTGAGGTTTTAATTCCTATATCTTACATCTAACCTCATAAATCATTAAAAAAAAATCAAATCAGGTGGAAACTTCTGATAAACTATATTGATGCAATTAATACAGATACATACCATATGGATGCTAGATAAAATCTTCAAATACGTCGTGCACCAGCAAAAATCTGCAATATCAAAATCATAATTAACATATCGATATACTTATATTGTTAACAACAGAAACACTATGAGTATACTATGATATCACCTGATCAAGTCATTCGACTTTATTACGCGATACGGCACAAAAAACATATCTGAAATAAATTTTACCCAGAGTCGAGGACTGACACTTACTTGAAAAGAAATAAGTTTCATGTTTACATCCATCACCACAGTTCTTAAAGGAAACAAATTATCACTTCATACATCACAATCTCATGGAGTAGAAAAAAAAAGAGCATATGCAAATAATGTAAAAGAAAAAATTAAATGATATAGGCTAAATAGATGTCATGATGTTCCCAAACTTCCAATATCCACCATGGTGTATACAATATGACTCGAGGATAAGGACGTGCTTTTTTTAATTCAAACCTATTTGGACATGCTTATGTGAAAGCTAAAAGTGGCGAAGGTTTTTTATTTTTAACTCTTGTAATACATCTACATGTGGAAACACCAAATAAACAAATATAGAGCTTTAGCCCTCACAATCTAGAAATAGTCGTGAGCACATTCGTTCAAATAATACTTCATGAATACCAAAATTTGGGTTTTTTCACATCTATTATATCAGGCTGTGGCTTATAACTCCACTAGTCTATACCTCTCACCACTAAAAATCCACTAAAAACAAAATGAAACAAAAACCTCATTTAAATAAATCTCTCTAAACTACCCTTTACATTAATTCAACCCAATAAAAAAATAAAAATCAACCCACTCTTAAACTACCCTCTACATCAATTTAACCCAATAAAAAAAAATCAACCCCACTTTTAAACTTTATTCTCTCTCACCACCAACACTACCAACACCAACTCACCACCACCAACCAACAACAACCACCATCATCCAGCAACACCACCACTACCAGCCACCAACTAACAGCAGCACCAATCAGCACCGGCATCACCCACCACCACCATCAACGAGCACCACTAACAACCACCAGGTCCATTACCAAAGAGCACCACCACCAACCACCACCAGCAGAAACGAAAAACCAGAACCAACACCCACCACCACCACCAACCAACCACCACCAACAACCAACACCAACAACCAACACTACATTCACCACCAATATCAAAGGGCACTACTAACAACCACAAGGTCCACCACCAACGAGCACCACCAGCAACAACGAAAACCAGAACCAACACCAACCACCACCACCATAACGAAAATTGACATTTCACCAACACAACTTATTCCAGATGAAAAAAAATGATGAAACCAAAAAAAGTTTCATCATCTATTTGGTTCCACCTTATTCCAGATGAAAAAAAAATGATGAAACCAAAAAAAGTTTCACCGTTTAGTTGGTTCCACCTTATTCCAGATGGAAAAAAAATGACGAAACCAAAAAAAGTTTCATCATTTATTTGGTTCCACCTTATTCCAGATGAAAAAAAAATGATGAAACCAAAAAAAGTTTCATCATTGTTTTGGTTCCACCTTATTCCAGATGAAAAAAAAAATGATGAAACCAAAAACAGTTTCATCATTGTTTTGGTTCTGACATTTCACCAACACAAAAATTGGTTTCAATTTTTGTGTTGGTGAAATTTGATGAAACCAAATTTGGCTTCATCATTTTTCTGACGTTTCACCAACAAAAAACCCTAATTTCGACAATGATGATGTATCATTATATTTTGATGATGATTTTCGACGATGATGATCTGGAGGTGTTGGTGATGTTTGTAGAGGATAGAAGGAGGAAGAAGAGGTGTTGTTGGTGGTGGATCTTGACATGTAGTGGTGGAGGAGAAAAAATAACAAGGAGGAAGCGATGGGGAAGGAGGAGGTGTTGTTGGTGGTGGATCTGGACATAGAAAGAGAAGGAGGTATTGGTGGTGTTGGTGGAGGGGACAGAGGTGCTGTTAGTGGTAGATATGGGTGACAAAATTTATTATTGGTGAACATAAAAGCAAAATAAAAAGAGAGAGAGGTGTTGGTGAAGGAGATGAAGGTGTTGTTGTGGCGGAGGCGTTACTGTTGCTGTGGCGGAGGAGGTACCGGTGATGGTGGTGGGGAGGAGAAGAAGAAGAAGAAGAAGAAAAAAAGAAGAAGAAATAAGAAAGAAGAGAAAGAAAGGGTAAGGATGTCATTTAAAAAAATGATAAAAACTAAAATTAACCAATATTAAGGAAAATGAGGCTTCAATTTCATTTTTAATTAAAATGGTTTTTATTTATAAAAGATAATATAAAATGAGTTTTTGTATAGAAAGTTTGGTCACCTAGGTTTTTTATACCAAGTTATGCTATTATAAAGTCAAAACTATTTTACTCCCAATTATTCGGCTTCGGTTTTTTTATTTATCATATCCATGATAACAAATGAACAAATATCCAGGTACAATTGGTGTAGTGCAACAATACAAGCATAATATCTTCATAGCAACTATCAGTAGCCCAATATATAGCTTAAAAAAGAGAGTAAATTCGCTGCAAATGATAGAAGACCCATAATCAAAGTTGCAGAAATTAGAATGTTAACATCAAGACATAAAGAAGAAGCTTAGAAAACACTAAAGTTCACCCCTTAAGGTGAAGAGCAGTAACTATTACCTTAAGTTCACCGGTGGAAAGAGGAGGTTTCAGAATATTTACATCATCAATATTATGCCCCCCTGCCCCAATTAGTGTGTGAACTTCATCAATAAGAGTATTACATTTCCTTCACTTGTCTTAACTTCATCGATCACAGCTATAAACCTTTCTTCGAATTCTCCACGTAAAGTTGTGCCAGCTATAAGTCGTGTCATATCAATTGAAATAACCTGCATTACATTGCATAAGGCACAATAAGACATAGTACTTTCCTTAGTATCTGCAACATTATAAATCTGGTATTTTGGTAAGACCTCATCTAACCTGTTTTCCTGGGAGCTTTATCGGAATATCCTCCAAGTTTACGATACGAAGAGCCAGACCTTCTACAATGGCATTTTTACCAACACCAGGATCTCTAGTAAGGCACGGGTTGTTCTTCTGACACTTGCAAAGAATCTGCATTACTTTTTCTATCTCGTTTTTCCTTCCTATAACTGGATCAATTTTCCCCTGAAAATCAAGAATCAATATTCTTTAACTTGGCTCACGAATTGCAATATGTAATGCAAAGATGACTAAGTTTACTGTTTTATTTACCTACTTCGCAAACGCAGTTAAGTTTGTGCCGTATTTCAAGAGCTTATCCATCTTATACTTTGCCTCAAGTTCCCCATTGCAGATTAAGTGCCCTTAACAGCTACACTCTATCAGAACTAAGAGAACACTCCGGGATTTGGGTTGTGTTTCTCCCATACAACCCGTTTTGGTTTAATTTTTAGCCATTGCTTTGTTTTCTGACATGTTTTGTATGGGAGTATTTATCACATTCCGAGCTTTCTAGAAATCATGCAATAGCAGTAAAAGCACGGTGTTTTAAAAATGTGCAACAATCAAAAGTTCAAAAGTTCAAAAGTTATCAAACAATGTCAATAGTGTTATGCATACTCTAGATCATTTAATATAACAGTAAAGCACCAACAACACACATGCTCAACGTTAAGCTACTTTTTTGGTCTGTGCCACTCATTTAAAAAATGGCAGGGAAGTATGGTTTCCAAAGTTAGGAAAATATGGCTTGGTATATGCAATAATGAACCAAATTATTAGGTGGGTATAACTGAACTTTGTGTTGGTATAAAGATCTATTTGATCAGGCACTTTGTGCTGGTATGTAAGAAAATGCTTTCTGGAATGTTGGGAACAAAAGATTATTGTAGATATAGAATAACAGATTTTAAAACTGAGAGTTCATGGATACAGATTTGTTTTTGGACATGTTTTTTGGAGTTTGATAAATGGTTAATTACTTCATTCTCCGTTGCAATGTTCTTACATTACTTTTTCTGAAGTTCGCCTCGCTGGGTGTATCTATACTGCGGTGTATCTAGAGAGATTTGAAAATCCAAAACTGTGTTAAGAGTACATGCCAAGCATTACATAGTAACGTTACATAATGCTTACAGATTATGAATAATAAGAATGTTGGCTTACAGATGATTGTCCTTGTTCCATTTTTAGCCTATCTTTTTCTAATGCTTCACATTGTCGCCTGGCCTGTTGTACTAGGCTTATTTTCTGTTATTGGGTTTTGATAATTTCATATATGTAATCAGCGGTATTCTACAAATGCAAGAGAAGAGCAATCATGTATTGAAGGAATCAATCACTCACTGTTATGCTGGTTTCCGGTTATAATGGATTCATTGTGTAGCTATTCATTTGATATGCGCAGTGTCAACTCTTGGATTGCTTCTCTTTCAAACACCGTGTGAATTTATCCTAAATGTTGTTGTTGTGATGATTCGCAGTTTGGGATGATGCCTGAAATCTTAATATTCATTTGAGTTGATGATAGAGAAAAATGTTTATATTATTGCATTTAATACATCGGTTCTATCTCAGGATGCATTGGTCCAACGGTCATAAGAAGTTTAATGTGTAAATAGGCTGCATAAAAGATGAAGAGACTTGAAAGTAACTGGATACTAATCAAATTCTGCACGCCATTGAGGCAACTTCTGAAATTGCAAGTATAAAAATGAGATCGTAACAGGCTGGTTACTATAGAAATGAGATGGTTCCATTACTGAAGAACCGCAAAGTTCTTAGGTTTACGCATATCGATTCTCGACTTGCTAACAATGGACTAGCAAGTAATTTAGAAAGGGATAGCCGGCTCAGCCACTCGCTTCGGTCAAACTAAGCATGTCATCAAGATCACAACCCCAGTGATTCCTCTATCTAAAACTCAAGTGAAATCTATATAAGAAACGAAGAAAAAAAAAACAAATATTACCTAGATAGGAATTCGAGTCGAAGCTACTTTTACGTCAGACAATACCACAATAGCACCAGTGTTGTTCACAACTAAACCACCTCAGGAAATAATGAAATTGGATCCTACTCGACTTGGAATGTGTACCATCACGCAGGGTTTCAAAAATAATGGCACCTTAGTATAATGGCACCTTAGTCAATGTCAACTCCTAAGAGAGGACCTCATGGGGAGAGACTATCCGTTCTATTAGGCTCTAATTTCTTTTTGTTGTTTACATTTTACCAACAAAAAACAAAAGAAAAGTGTTGACTCTACTGGATTTTTATGATAGGTCTACTGAGTATTGATATCCTCAATTTTATTAGCGTGTCACTAAACTTAATTTAAAGCTACTGACCAAAAAAGCTTAAACCTTGGGTTTAAATTGTTAAAAATATTAATATGGAAAAAATTATATTTAGGGAATTAAATTCCATAATATATGTAATTCCCTATTGTTAATATCTTCATATTCTAGGAACTGTTGTACAGATAGTAGCCTTGTAATCCCTGTATTCAAAAGATGTGAAAATATAGAGAAAATTCTCCAAAGATTTTTCTATTTCATCATGGTATCAGAGCAGGATTTTTCGATCAGTTAACAATCGATCTTCCTCGACGCTCATCATCTACCAATCGTTCATCAGTATTGTTGCAGTCATGGCAGGATCTGAAGACGGTAGCGTCCATACCGGCGAACCCGCTACAGCAGATATGACGCTAGCGGCTCAATTGGCGGCACTACTCTCAAACCTACCACAATCAAACAAAAACACGCAGAAGCAGTCTGTTCCTACGATTCATCTGAGTATAAAACTCAATGAGAACAATTACTCCATGTGGTCTCGGTTGATCCGTATGTAGATTGGCGTCCAAGGGAAGCTACAACACCTCACAGGTGTTCCAGAGCCACCTGGAACCGATGATTCTGATTACCCACAGTAGGAACAAGACGATTTAATCTTCTGTTCGTGGATGCTAGATAATATGGAGCCGGATATGGTGCAGCAGTATGCCGAATTCCCGACTGCAAAAGAACTCTGGAGGGGGATGTTTGCGACTTACAGTAAGGGAAAATATGGCGTTCAACTGTTCGATTTAATCGTTCGAGCAAACAACACCAAACAAGGAATTGATTCCCTTGAAAATCTGTACGGTAAATTGCAGAGGCTATGGAGGGACATTGAGTTATGGGATCCAAATCCTATGAAATATCCAGAGGATATAACAATATGGAACACAAAGCGAGCAAAAATCAAATTATACCAGTTTCTGAATGCTGTCAGTGACGAATTTGACCAAGAAAAACGAGATCTGCTCCGAGGAAACCCATTACCTGAAGTGGAATCCGCATATGCCACTATACGATCAGAGAGGGACCGGAGGCGCGTTATGGGTGTTGCAAAGAGGGACATTGAACCATCAACTGCCACCTCTGGCACCGAAATCGGATCTGGATTCTTCGTCACACCTCGCTCAGAAGAGGAAAATTATACCGCCGCTGTAACGAGCTACACCGCCAAGCCGCAATCAGTCGGCGGTAGAGGGAAATCATTTCGCAGCGGCGGCGTTGACCGGAAAAACATGCGGTGTAGTCACTGTGGTAAATTTCTTCATAGCAAGGAGGAGTGCTATCAGTTGATTGGGTTTCCCGAAGGCTGGAGGAGCCAACAGAAGGAGGGGATAGGCGCCGGGAACGTGGCCACGATGGCGATTGGAAACCAAGGAGGAGAGAAGGGCGACGACTGTGAGAAAGAGGAGCAGCCAGGTATATCTCTTTTTGGGAAGTCGACATGTACCCCTCAGGCCTTTGCAGCTCGGGTATCTGAACCTAACAAAACTAAACGGTGGCTATTTGATTGTGGCGCTACTGACACTATGACACATGACAGAAATGATTTTATTAGTCATTTGGTACCGAATAGGGAAATGATTCAGAATGCAAATGGAGATCTCTCACAGGTTCATGGAGCGGGAACCATTGCACTGTCTCCAACACTAAAATTACAGAATTATCTCTATGTGCAAAATTTGTCTTGCAAGTTACTCTCTATTAGTCATGTGACAAAAGAGCTGAACTGTATGGTACTAATGTATCTGAGTTTCTGTTTGTTACAGGATATTCAGTCGGGGAGAGTCATTGGACGTGGTGCTGAGCATCAAGGACTGTACTATGTGGATGAAGTGGCTCAACACGGAACTGCAACGCTTGCTCACGGGACAGTTGACAGGCAGCAATGGCTGTGACATCGAAGGTTGGGGCATCCATCTGCAGGGTATATCCATACATTATTTCCTAAGTTGTTTCCATCCAATAAAAATGTCCTGTGAGACATGTATACTTGCTAAGAGTCATAAACAGTCTTATTCACAGTCTGATTCTAGAGCTAAGTATGTGTTTTCCCTGATTCATTTGGACGTATGGGGTCCCGCCCCGAATAACGGTGTATGCATGTTAAACAGTGGTTTCAAGTATTTTGTGCTCTTTATAGATGATTTTTCTCGGATGACTTGGTATATTTTCTCAAACATAAATCCGAAGTTCCATCTAAATTTATAGAATTTCACAACTTAGTTCAAACTCAGTTTCATACCCAGATTCAGGTATTCCATTCGATAACATAGGAGAATTTATCAATTATACTCTTAAGCCGTTCTTCCAAGAAAAATGTATCATTCATCATACTTCTTTCCCGAATACCCCACAACAAAATGGCGTAGCGGAAAGGAAGAATCGTCACATTCTTGAAGTGACAAAAGCAATTATGCTCGAGTCACATGTTCCCATCTCTTTTTGGCCTGAAGCGGTTGCAAGCTCAGTGTATCTCCTTAATCGGTTACCCACTAAGATATTAAATCTTCAAACTCCGCTTCAAGCCTTATCCATTCATATGAGTTTTCCGACATCCTTGATACTCCAACCTCATGTTTTTGGATGTTTTTTTTTTTGTCCATATTCCTAAAACAGAACGCTCTAAGTTTGATCCTTGCTCTATTAAATGTGTCTTTGTGGGGTATGGGATCCACCAAAAAGGCTATCGTTGTGATAATACTCGCAGTCATCGTACGTATACCACGATGGATTGCGATTTCCTTGAAACTGAGTCCTACTATTCCACCCAATCTACTGTCCAGGGGAAGAGTCCTAATGATCCATTAGATTGGTTGAGCAGTCCAGTGTGGCTTGAAACAATCTCAACAGAGCAGGTAGGCGGAACCACCGAGACGTTGACTCCCATAGTACAAGTTTCTGATGGCTTGGACACGTCACTCCAGGCTAATATCCCTGAGGTTAGTGTTTCTAATGTGGCTTCTGTTTCAGATACTCACTCTTCCACACATAACTCTAATGATACTAGTCCAGAGGTTGCAACAGTACATCAGACAGTTGAACCAACTCAGGAGAAGTATGTGTTGCCAGCACGGAGAACCAGAGGCATTCCTCCTGTTCGGTATGAACCGGAGTATAGTCTGAAAGCCAGTCGGTACCCAGTAGCGAACCTAGACAGGGGGAGCTTATCACCAATTTCACATGCCTTTGTTGCAGCTATATACACTCAGGAGGTTCCTAGAACAGTAGAGGCAGCACTTGAGAATCCAGAGTGGTGTCAGGCTATGAAAGTAGAAATGGGGGCATTAGAAAAGAACAAGACTAGGGAGAAGTGTGTTCTACCACATGGAAAGAGAGCAGTTGGATGTCGATGGGTGCTCACTATGAAGCACCGTGCAGATGGATCAGTCGAGATGTACAAGGCGAGATTGGTAGCTAAAGGCTATACTCAGACATACGATATCGACTATTCAGAAACTTTTTCTCCGGTTGCTAAAATTGACACTATCAGAGTCTTGTTTTCAGTAGCAGCCAATCGTGATTGGCCACTCCATCAGTTTGATGTAACAAATGCATTCTTGCATGGCGATCTGAAGGAGGAAGTTTATATGGAGCCACCTCCGGTCTTCAAGTCAGGATTTCGAAATTCAGATGTATGTAAATTGAAGAAGGCCTTATACGGCTTGAAACAGTCACTTAGGGCATGGTTTGGAAGGTTTACAGTTGTCATGAAGAAGTATGGCTACAGACAGAGCAATTCAGACCATACATTGCTCCTCAAGAGAAGAGAAGGCCGGGTGACATGTTTGATTATCTATGTTTATGATATGACTATTACAGGAGATGATTCTGAGGAGATATCTCAGCTCAGACGGAATTTATTTCGGGAGTTTGAAATGAAGGACTTGGGAAAGCTCAAGTATTTTCTGGGGATCGAGATACTACGTTCAAAAAAAGGTATCTTCATTTCTCAAAGAAAGTACATACTGGATTTTTTAGTTGAGACATGTATGCTCGATTGTAAGCCTGTAGATACACCTATTATGGTGAATCATGGGTTGAAGATAGTGGAGGGGGCAGAACCGGCAGATTGTACTCGATATCAGCATCTGGTAGGGAAACTGATTTACCTTTCTCACACACGACCTGATATTTCGTATGCAGTAGGTGTTCTGAGTCAGTTTATGCATGAGCCACAAGCTGATCACATGGAGGCTTCCTTGAGGGTTATTCGATATCTGAAGGGGTCTCCAGGCAGTGGAGTTCTGTTCTGAAAGAATGGTCACTTGGATGTAGAATCATATACAGATGCCGACTGGGCAGGTAGTCCGATGGACAGGAGGTCAACTTCAGGTTACTTCACTCTGGTCGGAGGGAACTTAGTCACCTGGAAGAGTAAGAAGCAGAAGGTTGTGGTACTTTCAAATGCTGAGGCGGAATTCCGAGGGATAACCGAGGTATGGCATAGGTGTTGTGGTTACAGAAATTGCTAGATGAGATTAGGTTTGCAGTGAAAGGAGCATGCAAGTTGATGTGTGACAACCGTGCAACCATTAGTATTTCAGAGAATCTAGTACAACATGACCGCACGAAACATGTTGAGGTTGATCGTCACTTTATCAAAGAGAAATTGGAAATGAGATTATCGCTCTTCCTTTTGTACGTTCTGAAGATCAACTAGCAGATATTCTCACTAAGACCGTAAATGAGAGGATTTTCAGAGATGTTTTGTGCAAGCTGAGTATTGGTGATCCTACTGTTTAACTTGAGGGGGAGTGTTATAAATATTAATATGGAAAGGACTAAATTTAGGGAATCAAATTCCATAATATATGTAATTCCCTATTGTTAATATCTTCCTATTCTAGGAACTGTTGTACAGATATAAGTAGCCTTGTAATCCCTGCATTCAAAAGATGTGAAAATATATAGAAAATTCTCCAAAGATTTTTTTTCTATTTCATCACGAATTTCATGATTTTACTGTTGGGTTAGTGTTTTTATCAAACACTTCATCTTCAACCCGGGTTTTTTCTACTTTACATACATGTCCAATTTGAGAACCTGACTGAATTCCTAATAAAAAGGGAATTGGATATAGTGATGGGAGAACCATGATTTTTTGTGGAAAGAGATGGGGATTGTACTTTTATAGGGAGGTTCTAATAAAGTGATGGTCACATCCCCTGGTGGTAGCTGTGGTGAATAAGAAAGGCAGGGTACTTTTTTTCTTCAAAGTTTAGAAAATATGCTTGTGTAGAAATCCCTGAATGATGCAATTGATAATGTGAGTGTTCAAGAGGGGTTTTCGGAGTTTGGGAACACAATCAAATAAAAGCACAATCAACTCATGAAACTAATCAAACTAAAGAAGCAAAATAAGAGACAGTTGATAGTGTGCCTAATCTATCTTTATAACAAATTCTGTAACCTGGGGTTTTGAATGATTAGCAAGTTGAGTTGCTAATTGTGACCTTATAATAATGAAGGAAAAACTCTTATATGGGTTCTAGTTTCTTGTTAAAGTGGTTCTACAGTAGTCAGGATTGGCAGTGCTCAACTGCAGTTTTGATTCAGTTACTGTTTGTAGTCCTGTTATTGATCTGCCTAATTGTCTAAATCTGAGACCTTTCTTATAGCTCATCTTCTCTATCTTCTCTTTTTTTTATTTCAAACTTAAGTACTCTATATATATATATATATATATATATATATATATAAGTAGTGAGTCATTTTTTCTTTTTCTTCATCAAATTTCAATTTGAAATTGATACTTAAGAACTTGCCTAATTGTCTCACCAAAATATTTGATACCCAAAGAAGAAAAAAATTACCAAAATAAAGTAATCAGAATGATTCAGTAACTCTGATCAATAAAGGAAAAATAACTACAAAGAAAAAAACCCATAGATGATGAACCATATACCTTGAAAATACACTCATATATTTTTTACAGTAATATCCAAAACCCCTGAATTCCGTTCCTAAAAATCAAAAATCAAACATTAGAAGCAGTTAAATGTTATCCATCAAATGTATAATATTTCATATAGCGAATAAAACAAAACCTAGTTTTAATTAACTAAAATAGTTCACTGGAATTTCACTACAAATCAACAATAAGAAAATCAACGAATCAATCAGAGATTGTGATTACCAAAAATCTTGTCCTTTGGATCACAACCATAAAAATTAGAAACATAATAAAATCAGATTTCTTAAAATAAAAACGATACATATTAACAATCAGAACATTTTTAGTCATCAGAACAAAAAATGTTAAAATGAATCAACACAAGAATTTAACGTGGTTCGACAATCAAATTCTCTACATCCACGAGTGATAAAGATTCAGAATATCTTTATTCATAATTTGTATGTTACCGAAAAATATCAAATACATAATTAAAATCAAGTTACTCAAAGAACAATTCAATCTAAAAATTAACATAAGTTTCATACCTAAACTCTTTCTCTGATTCTATTCCTTATGTCCGATTTTCTCCTAATTTTTCCAGTCCCCCTATCGGTTCTAATGTTTGCAATTTATAGCAAATACTATGGGTCCCTCAAATCTAAACTTTCCACCTATTAGTTCTTATCTTAACTTTGGAATGTAGCGCATCCCGCAAAACTTATTTGCATTTCCCGCAAGACTGGATTTGCGTTCTTTATATTTCCCTTTGCTTTTCCCTTGATGTTCCGCACTTCCTTCGCGGATTTGTACTCAAGTTGTTGTTTTTGGATTTGGATGAACGTTGCGGTCTTATTAGAACTATGGCATGCTTGACGTGTAGCCATTCGGTACCCTGCATGTTCAATACGTGAATATTGAAAATGACTTGTCATTCTTTAGTTTCTTTTGTTCTGCAACTTGTACATCTAGGACGTGTCCACCATGCACTGCTGTTTGTGAGATCCTTTTACTGTGTCAGGATTTCCCGCAACTTTTATGTCAGTTATGCAATGAACCTATCTTTTTCGTAGAATGTACCACACTTTCCCGCAACCTACTTGTTGATCATGCAATGATGTTGTCTGCTTCAGATGTATGTTTCAATACTTGTCAAGGATTTATGTTTCGGTGCTTCTTGTTTCATCATAATCAAATACTCCATCCATATTGTTTGAACACATGTAGTTAGAGATTTTATACCCTCACAATTTGCCCCTTTTTTCTTTTGAATTTTGGCACTTGGTAAAATTTGAGAAACGAAAAATAATTATTACTCTTCCGATTTTCACGCTAGCAATTAATTCTCTTCCCACGTTTAGCTTCACTTTTCCGATTTTCACGCCAGTAATAAATTCTCTCCCACGTTTCTGTCAGTTGGCGGTTTTTCGAGGAAATCATATCTCTGATAAAGTTTCTGTCTCTTTCGCTTTTCCACGGTTTCGTCAGTTTCAGTATTCTCCTATTTAATGTTAGTCACATCCTTTATCTCATTCTTTATTTTCTTTGTCTTCTTCTTCTTAAAGTTTTCTTATTTTTCATTCTTCTGAACTTTTCAAAGATTCCTCAGTGCCTTTTCATTCTTCTGAACTTTTGTGATTAAATATTTTTACATCGGAATCAAGTTTTCATTTCATTCAATCATCTTCGTTTCAGGTAATGCTTCTAATTTATTTTTATGATTTGATTTTTGTTCTTTTCTTTAATGTATCTGTTCATCTATCAATCTTTATAACTGAATCTTTTGGAGTGTATGATGATGATGATGTTGATGATGTTCTTGTTTATCTGTTTCAAACAAGTCCTGTTGTATTCTTGGTTTTCTCCTGGCTAAATCCATGATGATGGTTTGTGATTGCCTCATTGAATCTATAAGTCTTTCCTTTTCTTGTTCATAGAATTGTTCTCTTGTTTACATTCTAGTTCAATAATAATTATCCTGTTGTTCTTCTGTTCTCTTTTGTTCTTGCTCTTGATCATGGTGTATTTATCTTCTTTTGTTTTCATATGCAGATAAAGATTTATCATGACTGGAAAGAATGATAACAAAGTTGCTGATGGTGCTTCTCACCAGGATGATCATCCTTTAGATAGGAAATCATCCCGCTATACTATGATGAAGAAGAAGGGAGTAGATGAATCCGGTGGCTCAAGAGTTCAACCTTCCCACTTGATAAAGTCCGCAGATGTATCTATTGCGTCCAGCAGACCAGCTCCTAAGAATAAGCGGTCACACGAAAACTTGAGTTTTAGGTCGATGAACCTTGAGGAATTTAAAAGGAAGCACAATCTTCAGAAATTCAAAGTTTCATTCTACGATCATGCTGAAGGAGATGAAATTTCATTGGAAATGATGGAGGAGTTTAAGTACAGCAATAGCATGCTGTTGATACCTGCGGGAGCATTGGATGCGGGCCTACAGCTTCCTTTGTACCAGAACGGGAATTCTTTCCAATTTAAGGTTCTCGCAAGCCGTAACAGGTCCCAACATGGTTTAACCCGATCCGTTACCCAATATAACGGGAATTGGTGGCGCCTGTTGGATGAATGTAGCATGCGAAGTAAGGGAAAAACCAATTTTACCTGTTACGTTCCCGACTCTGCGGAACGTAAACATTACACTGTCGAAAACTTCCATGCTACGTATGCGGACAACATAGCTGTGAAGAATTATAAAAAGTGGAGTGTTGGCCGGGCCGCAAAGGTGGTGAAGGATTCCGTTTGCTATGGGAGATTGATAATTCCAAGTTGAAATTTGTTCCTGGGAGATCCTTTAAAAGAGAAAATCCGCGATGATCACGATTTTAATTGGTACCGCACTCCTCTGGTCATTGAAGGTCCATGGGTCTTCGGGTTCGTCTAAGAAAGTGTGTTTTACAACCTTCTTACGCTATTTGATGCTTACTGCCCTTGGCGGTTGAACTTTGATGGCTTCGCTTTTCCCGTTGTTAATGTGGTACGTAAATTTTCTCTATATTTTTATATCCTGCTTTAAATATTGTTTAATTGTTTTTCTTCTTTTTCATAGCCGCAAACTGTAGGGGGCGCAAAAAATGATTCGGGGGTTAAGCGCAAAGCCCCGAATCCAGTAGAAAAGGTATTGATTTATTCAAATGAAGTCTTATGATCCTTATGATTTTTTTTTAATGAGTTCTTGTGGTATATTGATAGGGTCGGAAGAAAGCTAAGGCTACGCCTCGTGCTTCCACTGACATAGAAGAGGGAGAGATTCGTAATTCTCCCCCTAATCAACCTATTTTGAGAGATGAGGATAGCTCTGCTCTTGAGAGACATGAAGAAGAACATATTGTTCCCCTTCAAATAACAAGTTTTGAATCTGCGGAACAAATTGGTGTTGTGGCGGAAGCTACAGATGTTGCGGTCAATTTTCCACACCAAGCTGCTGATCCTGAACCTTTCTTCCTCTCTCTACTTTCTCCCTTGTTTGGAGACGATCTTCTTGAACCTTCTATAAGTGAAGATGATTAATCTGATAAGGAGGATCCCCCCATTCAAGGTGAACCAGAAAGTGTTGCGGTTGAAGAGGGTGAGTCGGCATACGCCGTAACTATGGAAGGTGAATCCGCAGCCGTTATAATGGAAGTGGCTCCTTCTGAGGGCAATGTTGCAAGCACAGCTACCGTGCAAATGAGTGAGGAAATCCCGCACAGGGATAAAGGCAAAGGAGTAGCGGAAGATCAAAATCTTTTGGGCGAAGAGGAGGAAGCCTTCCGTTGGTTTATGTCGAAGGAGCTGTTATCTGTTTTGCACGACTTCCAGCCGGTGGCAACTGATAATCCTGCGGTCCCTAATTTGCAGGAGTACATGCGGTCTTCACCGTATGGCACAGTGAAAGATGCTTGGTTAAGTGTCCAAGGCCAACCCGTTGACCCCTCCTTCTACATAAATCAGCCTTCATCTCTTGCGGAGGCAGTTGCACTTGCAGATGGTGAAGTGTATTCTTTCCCACAACAAGCTCCCTTGCAGGTATTTTTATTATTTTAATAACCTTAAATTTCATTTTATTTTTATCTTTTTATTTATAACTTTAATCCCATAAACTGCAGCTTGCCCGGGGTCAAAACGCCGCACACATTACTTATAAGTTTTTTAAGGGACGATCCAAGAAGATGGAGTCCCAATTCAGGATTGTGGAAGAAGAAGATATGGGTTTGAAGCAGGAAAATGATGCACTTCGTCAACAGTTGCTTGATCTTCAAAATCAAGGTTTGATATTTTTCCTCTCGTCATTTTTCTTACTTTATTTTCATGTTTTTCTGAATCACTTTATGGGATCAGCGGGGGATTCAGAACTTGTGACTAGACTGCAACATAGAGTTAGGCGTTTGACAAATCATGTTATAAGAGTCAATAATAAAAATGTGGGGATCAAAAGAAGATTTAATAATCTGGTTGATAAGATGAATGATTCAGAATCAAAGCACCGGCTCTTATATGGAAATCTCCTCCGCAAAAAGATAGAGTACAATGCTACTTTGCTATGGACCAAGGATTGTCTTCTTGAAGCGCGGGCAAAATCAGAGAGGTTAGAAGAAGAAAATCGCAAGCTCTGTGTAGAACGTCAGAATATCCTTGTGGGAATTTCTCGTTCCGGGTCACATCACAATTCTCAGCTTTCTTCGTACATGGCGCAAATCATTAAAGACAGAGATAACTCAGCTTCAGAGGCTCATGCTAAAGGGAAAGCGCTTGCGGATGCTCAAACTAAAATCCGCAACCTATCTGATACCGTTCTTCTGCGTGAAAGTGATATCTTCCGCTTAATAAAGAGATTGAAAAATGTACTAACAAATATAATTAGTTGCGGGAATTGAAGCAAGCGGAGTTAGATCAATGTCATTTAGATCTTCAGCAACTTACGGAAATTTATCAGAAACTCTCAAATGAATATGACTTCCTTGATGTTACTAAAGATGCAATGGCTCACGAATTAGCAGAGTTTGAATCCCTTTCAAGAGGTATCCTATTTTATTGCATATTTGAAATTGAATATTATTTCCACATTAATTAAACTGTTATCTTTGTTACATATTTTGAAGGAAAATACAAGGATGTGGCCGCAAGAGCTGCAAAGGCTGAAGGAGAGCTTGGTGCTGCCAATGCTAAGGTGGAGGAACTCCAAGGGCAGTTGGAGCTTGCTTCTGTCAAGGCTAATGAAGCACAAAATCAACTGGATATCCTGTCTTCTAGAACTAAAGAGGTGGAGGAAAAATGCAAGCAGGAAACTCTGAAGGCTGAAAGCTTATCTCGAGGCTTGTCTTCGGAGCGGGGAAAAATAATTTTCTGGAAGACGAGTGTTGAAAAATTTACCACCGAGGCAGATAAGTGCAAGAGAGAATTTGAAACCGCAAAGGCTTATATCTCTTGGTTGAGGGTGGAAGCTCGAGTTGGACTTACGAAAGCGGTCAACAACACTCTTGATAGAGTTCAAGCCGATGGATTTACAAAAGTCTATAGCCGCAAGGAAGTCCCTCACAATCCCCCTTTTAAAGCAAATCCTCCCGTTCCTTAGTTTTTTCCTTTGTTTTCCTGCTGTTTTGTTTTTTCTTTCTTTCAAATTGTACTTGCTCTTTCCTTTTGACTCACATTATTGTTCCTGCAAAACAAATTTTGAATATATTGATTATTAGTGTATTGACTGAGTGTGAATTGATTAACCGCAAGGAAATTTTGTACTTTAAGTTACTTTGAGGGTTGTAGCGCTTTTCTAACTTCTCTCTGGCCAGTATGAAATTAGCATGCGGTCCCTAGAGCATCTCCTGAAATGGAGAGTACCTGATACAATAATTAATGTCATGTTAGGCATCTCTGTAGCAAAAGACCCAATAGTCATACACTCATAAACATTTACATGGACTTTCTAGAGAGATTACATTTGTTCTGCTTTACCTAGTATGAAGCCAAATTATTGTATGATTGCATTGTTGGTTGTGAGCACCTCCTGAAATGGAGAGTACCTGATACAATGATTAATGTCATGTTAGGCATCTCTGTGGTGAAAAATCCATTAGTCATAGACATTTATATGGACTTTCTAGAAAGATTGCATTTGATCTGCTTTACCTATTATGAGCGTAAATTATTGTACGATTGCATTGTTGGTCATGGGTAATATGGTTTGAGATATTGTGCGTTCCAAGGATGCCGTAAGATTTCTCCATTCATATTCCGCAAATGGTATGAGCCTTGTCCCGCAATATCTTGTATAACGTAAGATCCTCCCCATGTAGGTGCAAACTTTCCTGCTCTTCTATCCCTTTGGTATTCTGGGCTTTGCCGTAGAACATATTGCCCTTCCATAAAGTTCGGCAACTTGACTTTCTTGTTATATTCTCTTGCCAGTTTTCTTTGATAATTCTCCATTCTTTGGAGTGTAACTTCTCTTTTCTTCTTCTAAATCATCCAATTTTTCAAGCATTAGGTCTGTATTCAAATTCTTTTCCCACGCTTCTGTCCTTGTTGTGGGTAAAATAATTTCCGTTGGTATGATTTCTTCCGCTCCATAAGTAAGAAGAAACGGTGATTCTCCAGTGGCTTCTCTTCTTGTTATGCGATATGCCCATAAAGTATTATGAAGTTGTTCGCACCATCGTTTATGATGTCCATCTAGAGTCTTTTTCAAATTCATGGCTATAGTTTTATTCGTTGCTTCAGCCTGTCCATTACTTTGAGGATAAAGTGGAGTGGACTTGTTCTTTTGGATATTAAATGCTTCGAAAATCATATCAATATTTTTCCCTTGTAATTGTTGTCTATTTTCTGAGATTATGGCTATCGGAATTCCAAATATGCAAATTATATTCTCGAACAAAAACTTGAAAACATCTATATCTCTAATGTGTGCAAGAGCTTTGGCTTCAACCCATTTAGTGAAATAATCTGTTGCTACAATCAAGTATTTTCTCTTTCGTGTTCCTTCCACTAAAGGCCCAACAATATCTACTCCCCATTTTTCGAATGGCCAGGGGATGAGCACGGAATTGAGTTCCGTTGCAGGAGCTTTAATCCTTTTTGCAAAGTTTTGACATTCTTCTCACCTTTTTACCAGATTCTACGCATATTTATGCATAAATGGCCAGTAGTATCCTTGCGCTTTTGCTTTTAATGCGAGTGATCGTTTTCTACTATGATTTCCCGCATCTCCATAATGTATATCTTTGAGAATTCGCTGCACTTCTTCTTGTGATAAATATCGAAGTAACGGTCCCAAAAAGGACCTGCGGTACAGAATTTTATCCCGAAAGTGATAATTCACATATTTTGTTTGCACTTTCCTTGCCTCTTTAGTGTTTGCGGGCAATATCCCATCTTGCAAGTATTGATGTATTGAGATCCTCCAATCTTCTCCGGATAATTCATTTTCTGATTTTTTTGGAAAATTTGTATCATCTTTAACGGATGCATCTTCAATATCTTCCCTAACTTCTTCTTCCATGTTTTTGACTTCCCACAACTTAATTTACGGCTCATAAATGCGCCAAATTTTGACTGCTGATGTATTCTGATCTTTTATCATTAAAGAAATAAATACTAATGCATCAGCATGGCGATTCTTATCTCTAGATAAATGTCGAAAAATTATGTTTGGAATTTGAGACGCAAACTTTTGCACAAGATTCTTGTATTCTTTCAAATCTTCATCAAGCGCTTGATATTTTAATTCAACCTTCCGAATTATCAATTGTGAATCACTTGTGAGTCGTACATCGCATATTCCCAATTCAATGATGAGCCGAAGAGAATGAACCACAACCTCATATTCCACTATATTATTTGTATGTTCGCCGAACTCAAGACCAAATGCATGTACCATTCGATCTCCTGTAGGAGTTGTAATCACAATTCTGATTCTCGCACCTTCTTCATTATGTGTCCCATCAACAAATACTTCCCATCTTAGCTTAGAATATCTTGGGAATCATCATCTTCTATTCCGGGCAAACCTTGGATTTCAAAATCATCATCTAGTGGTAAATCCGCAAGGAAATATGCCAGGACTTGCGACTTTTGTATTGTTTGTATTTCAAATAAGATATGGAATTGTTCCAGTTATGCATTCCATTTTGCTATTCTCCCTACTTTTCCCGCATTCTTCAGTATGGACTCTAGCGGAGCTTTGCTTGGTACCCGCACATAATGTGTTAGAAAATATGTGCGTAATTTCTGAGTAGCAAAAACCAGTGCAAATATTAACTGTTCAATTTTGGTATAGTTCCTTTTTGCAAGGTTAAATTTTTTACTGATGTAGTCCACTAGTTTCTCTACTTTGTCATTTGTTCGTACCAATACCGCACTTACAAGATCTTCTGTTGCGGTTATGTACAAGGCGAGCACTTCTTCAGGTTTTGGCTTTTGTAGTACGGGTAATGTGGCGAGATAAACTTTGATATTTTGGAAGGCTTGCTCACAATTCTCGTTCCATACAAATTTACTTTTCTTTTTCAAGGTGTCAAAAAAGGGCTTACATCTGTCTGATGATCTGGCAATGAATCTGCTGAGTGCAGTCAAACAACTATTTAATTTCTGTACTTATTTAACATTCCTTGGAGATGGCATATCAACAATTGCCTGAATTTTTGCCGGATCAATTTCAATCCCTTTTTTGGTGACCAAATATCCCAAAAACTTTCCTGATGTAACCCCAAAAATGCATTTGTTTAGATTGACTTTCATTTTGTACTTTCGTAAGGCCTCAAATATTTCTCTGAAGTCTTGTAGATGATCCTTTGAAAGTTTACTCTTTATCAACATGTCATCTACATAGACTTCCAAGGTGCGGCCTATTCATGGTTTAAAAATTGCGTCTACCAATCGCTGATAAGTTGCTCCTGTATTCCTTATCCCAAATGGAATTCTGGTGTAGCAGTACAAACCGCGTGGAGTGAAAAATGTAGTGTGTTCTTGATCTTCTTCATCTAGAGAAATTTGATTATACCATGAATGCCCATCCATGAAGGATAAAGTCTCATGTCTTTCAACCGCCTCCACCAAGTGATCAATGCTGGGAAGCGGATAACTATCTTTTGGGCATGACTTGTTTAAGTTAGTGAAGTCTATACAAATTCTTACTCCCCCATTCTTTTTGGTACAATCACCATGTTTGAAATCCAAGTTGGGTATCGCAACTCTCGAATAAACCCTGCATCCATGAGCTTTTTTAACTCCTTTTCAATTGACAAATGATATTCGGGTGCTACTTTGCGTATGCGTTTCCGAAAGGGTGTAATACCCGGATGTATATGAAACTCATGTCGAATGATACTCGGATCAATGCCTGGCATATCCTTCATCTTCCATGCAAAAATATCCACATAATCTTTAAGTAGAGTGACGAAATCATGTTCCCTCTCTGTTTCCATCAGTGTTCCAATCTTAATCATTTTTGGGAATTCTTCTGTTCCTATGTTGATATTCTTGGTTTCTTCAATTGCTGTAAAAGTGGATTTGGG
Organism: Papaver californicum; assembly: GCA_023531435.1. Lineage (NCBI taxonomy): Eukaryota > Viridiplantae > Streptophyta > Magnoliopsida > Ranunculales > Papaveraceae > Papaver > Papaver californicum. Next base: position 247,366 of record JAJJMC010005899.1, read on the forward strand.
AGCTCCTAAAAGTGTGGGAGACCCCTTTAATTGTTATGCTGGAAGAATTCCTCCGTGAATTTTTGGTATGCTTTCCTCCAATGAAGTATTTTTATTTTCTTCATTTACTGCCTCATTTCCCGCAGTCTTAATCAAATATTGGTTTATTGCTTCTTCTTCGACTTTTATCTTTCGTTCTTTCTTTCTAGTTTGTTGCTGCTGTACTCGTTCCTCATTCATGCGAATTTCTGTGAGGATACAAGATTTTGTACATTCTGATCTCCTTTTATCTTCATCTCCCTTTGCGGCGTCGGGAATCGTAAGTATTGGTGATATGTTGAGGTTACTCCTTTCAATTGGTGGACCCAATGTCTACCAATGATGGAATTATATGGAGATAGAGCCTCCACTACACTGAATTTAGTCAAAATACTTATGGGTCCGGCCATAACATCAAGTAAAATTTCTCCTTTTGGTTTTGAGGCTATCCAATTAAACCCACAGATAGTATAGTAAGAAGGTGTAAGCTGATCGTCCTTTAATCCCATTTTTTAGAAGGTATCATAAAATAAGACATTAAGGGAACTACCCCCATCCATGAGGATCTTCTTGACATTCCATCCAGATACTGGTAGAGTAAGCACCAACGGATTATTATGTGTATCAATTTCCTGATCAACCTCGTCTGTTGAAAAAGTTAACGGGGAAGCCATCCATCCTTCCCATGTTTCCGTAACTCTTCCCGCAACTTTGAAGACTTCATGACTGTGAACCATTTTATGTAGCTTCTTTTCAATAACTACGTTCATAGATAATTGACCCGATTCGGTATAGGAAATCATATTAATTAGTTCGGTCATTTTGTGGAATATTTACAGTTTTTCCCATATTGAGCCTTGGTGGAGGATTGGGAAAATAAAGAAATTCTTTCAGCTCTCCCATATCAATCAATTTTTGAACTTGCATCTTCACATTCCTGCATCTGCTTGTGGAATGGCCCTGATAGCAATCATATTCAAAATAATCTTTTGAATTCTGTGTGTGTGATGGCTGCTTTTCTTTTGTCCATGGCCAATGAAAATCTTGCATGTTCTTAATTGCATTTAGAATTTGTGGGTAAGGGGTATTGAGTTTAGTGAAAACTCGATCCTCAAATTAGCGGTTGAACTTTCTTTCATCATCTGTCTTACCTCGTTTGGATTCAATATCAGGATTTTCTCCTGCAACCCTCTTTCCGGAACTTGTTGAAGGTTCTACAAAATTTGCCCTGTTGATAACCCTCTCATATTGGGAAATTATTCTCGCATGTTGTTTTTGAATATCCTGCAACCTTGCACATTTTTCAATAATCTCCATAAGATCCCCTTCAGTTTTCGGATTTTTTCATTGAATATCTACAAAGAGTGGGCTTGTTCGGTTGGCTATCCCCCATTTGTAGCAGTTAATAGCAATTTCTGGAGTTACATCCCCTATTGATTGAGAGATCGCCTGCCATCAATCTTTGTAGTCTCGGATGGTCTCCTCTGTCCAAGACGGAAGGGAAAATAACTTGTCCATCCCAGCGTCTGCGGGTTTATTATACATGTATGTCTCTAGGAACTTACGGGTCAATTGTGCGTAAGAATATACTGACCCTTATGGAAGATTATCATACCATGTTAAAGTTGTCCCTTTCAAGCTTGACGGAAAATATCGACACATGATAACATCATCTTGTTCCCGTCGGGTCATGTTTCGGTTGTAGTATTTTAAGTGAGCCGCCGGATCCTTTGTCCCATCATAACATTCAAAGATGGGAAGATTGCATTTATGCGGTAGATGCATAGGAAAGGCGTGGTGCCAACGGTGTTCTTCTGGCTTCTTTTAGCACTTCTTAAAGTCGTCCTCCCTCTTTATTTTTCAAAATTTTGATTTCTTCTCGCATTTGTTCCATGTCCTCAAAATATTTTTGCCATCTGTTGTTTTGCAGCTCTGAATCATCAAAATCTAATCTATAAGGTTCATACCGTTGATGTGCGGGTTCCACTACCATCACTCTTTGATCTTTGTTGATTTTTGCTTTACTTTTTGGGGATCTATTTGAGCTTGCTTCTTACCCCTGTATTCTAGTTACAGATGCTTTTGCATCCTGCTGGGCATTTTGTTTGAGCATTTGGTTTTCTTGGGTCAAGAGTGCAATTTTTTCTGCACAAGTCTGTTGTACCTTGCGCATTTCATTCATTTCTTCTATTAGTTGATGAATGGGATCTACCCTATTTTGAGATACTTCTTCATGTGATTGATTAGCTATATGATTAACTGGATTGTTTACTTGATCATTCAAGGGTTGTGGTCCTTGGGATTCTTCCACTATTTCTCTTTCTCGAGGAATCTCTATTGCCTGACTTCCCAAATTTCCTATATTAACATCTTGTTCTTGCGCGGTTCTATTTGCTATTATTTCCATTTATGTAATCTTTTTTGAGATATTATGATATCTTCTTGGCTCAATCTTGTATTGTCGTAGAATTTTCTTTGTCAATATTCTAAAAAGATTTCAGATAATAAGTTATGTGTTTCATAACATTTTAGCATTCACAATAAATATATAAAGCAATTTGATTGATAGAAAATATCTAGCTAAAATTTAACATATCACACATAAGCTAGACAATTTTCTAATTTAACTCAGGTTTTATAAGTTCAAGAAATTATTTTTTGCAGACAAATCAGAAGCAAGTTCGGAAATTTAATTCAAAACTTATTTTACTGTTTTGATAAGAATCAAAAACTTGTTAGACGTAACACAATTTTAATCTATACAATCATCTAAGTTAGAGGCACATAAACTTAATGATTTCAGAACAAATTCTTTTGCAAGATTTTTATAAACATATTTTTGGTGAAAATTTATGAGATAAGTTTTCAAACCCATGGTTAAAAGAACATCTAGGGTAATTTAACATATATGAAAGGTATGAAATAAAGAAGTATTGTGTATGAACATAAAAATTAAATCTATATAAATATCAACTGATAAGTTTAGAGAAAACTATATGTAAATTTTTTACAATATCACTTTAAATCATTGTGTTTGTAGGGACCATAGTTTTCTAACATGAAGAGATTCAAGATTTTAAAGATGAAAATTTGGACAGGTAGAATAAATTCTTTACTACCTCCCTGTTTCTAGCGCCAAATTGTGATTACCAAAAATCTTGGCCTTTGGATCACAACCATCAAAATCAGAAACATAATAAAATCAGGTTTCTTAAAATGAAAACGATACATATTAACAATCAGAACGTTTTTAGTCATCAGAACAAAAAATGGTAAAATGAATCAACACAAGAATTTAACGTGGTTCAACAATCAAATTGTCTACATCCACGGGTGATAAAGATTCAGATTATATTTATTCATAATTTGTATGTTACAGAAAAATATCAAATACATAATTAAAATCAAGTTACTCAAAGAACAATTCAATTTAAAAATTAACATAAGTTTCATACCTAAACTCTTTCTCTGATTCTATTCCTTATGTTCAATTTTATCCTAATTTTTCCAGTCCCCCTTTCTGTTCTAAAGTTTGGAATTTATAGCAAATACTATGGGTCCCTCAAATCTAAACTTTCCATCTGTTAGTTCTTATCTTAACTTTGGAATGTAGCGCATCCCGCAAAACTTATTTGTATTTCCCGCAAGACTTGATTTGCGTTCTTTATATTTCCCTTGGTTTTTCGCTTGATGTCCCGCACTTCCTCCGCGGATTGTACTCAAGTTGTTGTTTTTTGATTTGGATGAACGTTGCGGTCTTATTAGAATTATGGCATGCTTAATGTGTAGCCATTCGGTACCCTGCATGTTCAATACGTGGATATTGAAAATGACTTGTCATGCTTTAGTTTCTTTTGTTCCGCAACTTGTACAGCTAAGACGTGTCCACCATGCACTGCTGTTTGTCAGATCCTTTTACTGTGTCAGGCTTTCCCGCAACATGTGTGTTAGTTATGCAATGAAGCTATCTTTTTCGTACAATGTACCACATTTTCCCGCAACCTACGTGTTGATCATGCGATGATGATGTCTGCTTCAGATGTCTGTTTCAATACTTATCAAGGAGTTCTGTTTCGGTGCTTCTTGTTTCATCATAATCAAATACTCCATATATATTGTTTGAACACGTGTAATTAAAGATTTTATACCCTCACAGAGATCATTACCTTTTTTCCGATAGCAATGAGAGGGAATATCGTTGAAAATGAATAAGACCTACTCTTCTTTTCTTGGTTATGCATATGATAATCAACTACAATCCAAGAGTTTAGATTCCAATTGCTTTTGTGGGTAAAGTGAAGGAGGGAAGCTCAACCATATGAAGTTATAGAAATAATTTCACCTTTTCTCCATGAAAAATCAATGCTTTCCTCCTTTCTAACCTCTGCTGGTGATGCTCCAGGAAAATCCACCTATCCAGTATGATCTCAAGTCTATCATGAACATTAAATGCAAATAGTGAGGATTCGAAACTAAGACCAATTAGTCTCTACCATTTCTTATTTAGTTTACAAATTAGTTGCACACATGGAACAAATCAAAAGAAGAAAAAAGTTACAAAAGAATCTCAACGCAGATTGGTTGTATAAATCATAATATGAAATCATTACTTCGAATGCTGCCACAGATAATTTGTTGTAAATACCATAAATCAACCAAAGCATAATGAGTTCAATTATTTTTATTATTCAATAAGCTTAATTTTCATGTAGTAATCAGTTGAAACTTGGCAGATACAAAGTTCAGAAGAATCAAACTAAAGAAAATGATTAAAAACAATGTGTAGCTTAATAAATGATCAAAATAGAAAAAAAATCACTTATGTAAACCTGATAGAGATGAACCTTATCCTAAAAAAATTAAAAAAAATCTGGTTTCATTTAAAAATAATAACAAAGATAAATAGAGATGATGATGATAACCATTGGTAACTTTGTTAGCCCTACATGCCCTGTTCACAGATCTCCATTGTTTTCTGATTTTTTTTTTCACCCTTGAACGTGCGAGTTTGATAGCTTTGTATTCTATATACGACTGTAACTGAAGGTGCAAATCTAGTAGTTTCGTATTGTTTATATATACTTGGTCACTATGAAATCTTTCCGATTCTTTCTATAAATTTGGCATAAGTTGCCAATAAATCAACCGCTCTCAGATTTGTTTCTAAAAATATACCGAACTTTCCCTAGTCTTAAACCTATAATAAATGAATAATTTTGTAGCAGTTCCTAGATTTTCTAGCTAAAATATATTGAACGGGAATGGCAAAAATAAAATCTTTCAGATTTGTTTCTGAAAATATGTCGAACTTTTCATAGTTTTAATCTAAATATAAATATAAATGAACAATCCTTCCAGCAATTCCTAGATTTTCTAGCTAAAATATATTGAACGGCATAAATAAATAAAAATCTATTTTTAGATTAAGATCTTGATATAACTTTGTCCCAAACATGAAAATTAATAAGATTGTTTCCGTATAAAACATCAAAATTACCTTAAAAAAATCTATGCCGTGTTAAAAAATATTCCGTTTATTCTTTTATTTTTTTTCCATATTCGCGTGCCCTATAAAACCTATTTTTAGTAATTCAGTGACTACAAATCCGACGACCAGGATTTTATGAAAACTACGTAAACAAGGTGTAAGAATAATAATATAAATATCAACCTATCAGGACAAAAGGTTTCACCGACCCACCAACATAATAGGAGGGTGAACGCTACCGTCAGACGTGGAGCAACGGATCAAACCAACTCTATTAAAAAATAACGACCACAAAATGTAAAGGGGACAAACCGTTTTTCAGCCAATCAGAGGTCGGAGTTTCGTTCACTGACCAATGGTAGGGGAGGTGTGCGCAACTCTCAACATGGAGTGAGGGATGAATTGGAGTGTTAGGTTATTGATGGATTTATATTATTCTTTGATTAATTATTTAACTATTAAATGATAATTTATTTTGTCGTTACGATTTGTCAATTGATGTTGGTTTTTTTTATCGTTTTTATAAGATGAGAGAATATAAATTAGCATATTTTTTTACACTTTTTCCAATATGGTGTGAGTATCATGGATTATTTTCCTATAATGGATTTTATATCTTCCTTGCACCAACCACCAAAATATGGTTACTCTCAAAGTTTTGGAGTATACTTAAAATCCATCGTTTAATCCTAAAAAGACATGGTCTATAATTATGGGATATGGGTGCTCAATTTTTCGAATAAGTTGGTTTTTCTTTCTTCTCTAATTTTTCTTTATAGATAACGAAAAGAAAACTCCATCGGAAGATGATTTACAGTTTCTATTTCCTCTAATAAAACTGTAATCACCAAAAAAATGATGTTACCGCAACTTGATTACCTTTATGGTAGTCAATCACATGCATGGTTCATAAACCTACGGCCAATTAAGTGGTATTTTATATCGGTTTCTACAAGAAACCATCCACCTAACCACAAAATGGATTTCCCGTATACGATGACTAAAACAACAATTTTTATTTTTGTCGATACGATTTAACCAATTGGTATTATTTTTCTCCATTGTTCTTATAATATGAAAGAAAATAAATCATCTAATAAGCAACCATCAAATATGGTTTTATCATCAAATATGGTTTTATCTAATAATAAATCATTGGTTGTTATTCTTTACAAGCAACCATTCATCAACTAAAAAATAGAATTATTTTTTCCCCTAAAAATAAAATAATGGTATTTGCTTCATTATTTTAAAAGAAATGCATTCTTTATATCAATCCTAAAAGGATAAACAACTTTATGGTAATAAAAATTGTATATATCAGTAAACGAGGAATTGCTACATTCTTGAAGGATATTCAGCAATTTTGATTTTTTCTCGTGGTAAATCTCTGAAATTAAGACCGTTCCACTTGTAGTTGGAATACGGTAGGACACAAAAGATCAAAAGGTGCACACCCGGCTTTTTAGCCAATATCATTAGTCCTTATAGTGACTATATTGATCTTGATTTAATTTTCTTTTAATAAAAAAAGTGTCAATAATTTTATTCTAAATCATTATCTTGTTGGCCTAGAGGTCATGCATGTATTGGAGATTTGTTTGCATATTTTCAATGTTTTTGGTTTTAACATTTTTTTTGTTCCAAAAATAGTCCATGGTTGATGGTAAACATGTATGTCTAGTTTATTAAGACTGCATTTTTTTATGACGCAAGACATATTTCGTAATTAGTATATGTCTCGAATTAATCGGATAATACTTTAAGAAACTTGAAGTTTTCGTATATGAGATGAAACAATTTCCACCATAATCAAGGGGAGGGTATACACTACTAGAAAATATTTGGGTTAATTAACTTACAATTAAGTTATATCAATCTCTCTCCCAGCATGATCAAATTGAAAAAGGATGTCATTAATAATATGTGTGAAATATCTCATTTTGCTTGCCTTTTGAAAGGAAAATCCAATCACATATAGCAACATGTAGCGTTTTAGAATAAGCTACAAATAGTGCTTCGATAGAGTAAACATGATCCACATTCTCATAGTCTCCTCACTGGAAGATGGATATTACAATGCCCACGGGCGCTGGTACCAGTAATTGATTGAATTTTTCAATATATGCATATATTTGAGAATTATGTGAGATCATAGTAAGCTAATATCATTGTCGATTATTCACAATAGCTACTGACATAATAAAATATGGTGGTTGTTAACCCCTCTGCAGAGGAATATCGACATATGTGATCGGTGGGTATACAATCCAAATTAGGTTGGATTAATCTTTCGATGGCGTAACTTTGGATTCAAGACTTAACACATTAAAAATTTCAATCCTATTAACTACAGATTGGTGTAGTCCTAACAAGTTATACGAGAAAGATATTCTTTGTAAAAACGATTTGAGGGTTTTATTTTAGCCCAAACCCTAGGATTGGTTAAATATTTTGTTCTCCTTGTATGATGCATTTGGCTTGGTAGTCCTTTAAGGACTTGTATTGCATTTAAACAAGAAATGTGGTCGGAGAACATATCCAAATTTGTTATCCATGGAGGATTCAAATTATATTCAAGCAGCCACCTTACTTGATTATATCAGGTTCAACAATCCTTATATGTTTTTAGAAATTTGGTACAAAGCCAAAAATACGGATTAGTTAATGATATCAACTTTATAGGTCTCTTGAAGAGTCCTTAAAAACACTCGACTATAAATTTTGCGTAATTAAGAATTATGCTAGCATAAAGGTTGTCTATTAACTAGAATAAAAATTTAGTTTTGATGCTTATTTCTAAACTCATATAATTGAGTTAGTATCCACAAAGACGTCAAAAGTTGTACTCTTTTTCCTTTGTTTTAGGTTTTTTCGCATGTGGTTTTCTTGACAAGGTTTTAACGAGGCAACATCTCGCTGACGTTGAATTTTCATTCGAAATATTGATATTGTGCTCTTTTTCCTTCGTTCAGATTTTGTCCCATCATGTTTTAATGGCAAGGTTTTAGTGAGGCAATTTAATTTGACATTATGGTCATCCAAGGGGGAGTTATATATTTTTGTCTATATAATGAATGCCCATATTTGATTAGACCAAATCAACATAACCACCTCCTAGGATTTTGGATTCCTTCTGAACCACATAAGGTTTACTCAAAAATATTGTTTTGTTTGTTCATGTATGGTAATGTATTCGTATCTTGGCACTTTGATGAAGAACATACATCAACTACTTTTGCGAATCATCTCTAAGAAGCTAACAATCCAATACACAATTCCTCAATGTACTTAAAGAAGTATGCATGAAGATTCGAGAACACTACTACCACAAGACTAATACAAATGAAGACTTCATCAAGCAATTTTCCGCATTCAAGAAACTCGTTCATCGAAATTGAGAAGTCTCGACCCAAACATTTGCAAACCAAGATTGAACTGAAGTACTTATCAGGGGGAACATCATAGTAATATGTATTTCACTGGACAATCATGGTGTACTATTTTTCCTTCGTCAAGGTTTTGTCCTACTGGGTTTTTCTTGTCAAGGTTTTAACGAGGCATCATGTGTCTACTCTATTTGTTTTGTACTTTTTTTCCTTCGCCTAGGTTTTTTCCTTCGGGTTTTCCTACCAAGGTTTTAATAGGACAATGTTATTAGTGTGGTATCATCCAAGGGGGAGTGTTATGAAATAAGTATTTGATGGATTGAAACCACACTTACACCATCATCTTTTCATCTCCTCTTTACCTCTTCACTTTTCCCACTACTTTGTAACCACCACTACTAGTAGTAATGGGTAGTAATGGGTGCATGCCCTTAATTCCATTGTAAATGCTCATCTTTTTCTCCCTATAATAGAGAGCATTTCCTTTGTAATGTCATATCAAAATAAGAAATCTTCTTCATTTTCTGTCTTCTTTCTATGTCTCCTTTTAGTTTACAACATCTTGGAATTAGATATTTGTCTATCCAACACGAAAACATAAATTTAAAACTCCATATTTAGGACGGAGGGAGTAGAATAAATGATTTTTTTTTTGTAGTAGTTCACACTTTATGAAAATTATGAGAAAAAAATGTGTGCGCCCTTTAAAAAACTGGGTGAACATTCCTTTACTTTTGATTTGGTTCGTAACTGCATTGGTTCTGAAACCAAGTTGATTGGGTTCCGAAACCAACAAGCCACGCAACTATCCGCGTAATTGTGGTATGTGGGAGAAACTCTTGCGTAATTTTTTTGGTTTCGGAGCTGAAATTAAGCTTGAAAATGCATGGATATTCCTTCTATGTTTGAGGCACCATGTCTACACATTTTTAATCTGACCTACACTTATTTAAGGTATAGTTGTGTTATTGTAGAAAATGCATCCTTGGGGAAGAAGTTAAGGTTTTGCTTGTTAAGGCACTAATTCTCAAAAGTGTTATTCCTGGCTTACTTGGGAGCCAAGTTTGTCGCTATGTATGAAATGTGACAAGTCTTGGAGTCTAAGCAACCTTAAGGCTTGATAGACACATTTTTGTGTCTAAATTGTGCTCAATTCTCTATTTTGTTAATGCTTGATTTTATACTATTTACGAGTTTTTATGTCTTTGTAGGTATTTTTGAGAAATAAATATTTGTGGAAAAATCGGCTCAAAAAGTGATAAAGGCACCCAGGAAAAATTACTAAAGGCACCCATACAGTTGTTAAAGGCACCCCTCTTTCAAAATTCAAAAAACCAAAATTGGTGGGAAAAGAAAAGCTTTACGTGAGAAACTTCTGGATGATGCTGAACCGAATTCAAAGGGGTTTAAAACTTGTTTTTGATATCCCAAATTGAAGAAACACCCAAGATATGATCAACACACGTTAACCAGAGTGATTCACGCCAGAAAAATCGCTGGAAAATTCATGTCACAGCCGGAAAAAGAAATCCTCTCGGATTCGGATTAACAAGTATTTGGAGTTGGATTTGGATTGTATTCTGTGTTCTAATCGGTTAAGGAAGGTTCCAAGGGTTCACTAATCCTATGAATAGCAAAGAATAACAAGAAACAAGCAAGCCAGAGCAGCTGGAAAAATTCCAGGAAAAAAAGAAAAATCTGCTGGTGGAAGAACACGAAGAACTTAAGGCTCCAAAGAACTGTCATTTTCTCTGTCGCTAAACCCGTTGTTTATTCATTCAAAATTCTGAAGCGGCCAGAATCCGTACTTTATTTATGTTCTCTTCAGCCACATAGAAAACACTCTCTGTAACATTTATAAGCATATCAAATCTTCTGTGTTACTTTTATTTCATCATTGTTAATACTTTTTGAGCTATGAGCAATTATTTTGAGAGTGTTTCCAACATGATGAGCTAATCATCATCACTGGGGCGATGAAGGAAGCTATTTTTTCAATAACAAAGTGGTAATTCTTATTTTATTTATTATTTGCAATTCTTTTATTATTATTTGCTTTGAATTAAAATTGGAAAAAAATAGTTTTTATCAATTAGTTGTGTTTGCTTTTGATGGGTCATGCTGAGTTTTAGAGCTTTTGATGTCTCATGCTTTCGATTTATAACTATTATTTTGAAAACCTAATATTGGCAATATTTTGGATAAACTGAATATACGAGTTGCAAGATTTTTATCACTTGAAAAATTGGCTAATGGTGGAATCCTTAGTCCCAGTTCTTCCCATAAATTTGAAAATAATTTTACTTTAATCTGTTTTATTTTTAGTTATTAAAAATTAGGTTTAAAAACCGAATCTTTACAAGTCTGAGTATCGAACCCTTTTACCACTATTTAAAAATTACATCAAGGCTCCTACACATAAATAGAATAATTTTGAAAGCTTAGAAATTTGGACCAGTACCAAGTAGTACAATTTTCTCTACCATTATTAGAACAAAGTGAAAATGCATTAATATTTAGATTACACACCTTCACAAAGATCTGATTATATTCTATGAGTTAGATAAATGACATCCGATCAATCAATCTATCATCTAAGTACAATTAATTACTATTAATTCAATTATGGTTTCTTGTAAAACTAGTAAGTCGGTTTTAGAGTATGGGAAATAAGGAATTAAAGAGAATATATAAGAGAGAAACAATGCTGGAAATATAAGTTCTTATTATGGAATGTCTCTTGAAGGTGCGGTAATTTGCTGGTCAGGATCCGTACCTTCACAATATTTCGATTTCAGTTTGGATGTAGATTCCTTAGATAATTCTTTGTTACTCTGTTAAAATTTAGAATGTAGAACCTTAAACTAGGGTTTGGACATTCATTAATGGAGTCAAATAGAAGGAGTATAGGAGAAGAAAACAATCAGGAGAGAGAAGTTTAAGATTCAGTTTATCAATGAGAATGATGTACAAAATGATCCATATTGTTATATATAAAATAGATAATCCACATGTTTATTATGTGATCAATAGAGACCAATCACATTCACGTATCCACTAGGACCCAACAGATCTACATATCCCGCCTCATAGATGGAGACATTTGATCTCCACTCTTGTATATTTCAGCTCTTCATGTGCTCATCTTGTCAGCTCACATGTAACTCAAATGCTTCCAACTATGGAATCCAGGTCCTCAATGTCCATCCATCTCTTTGTTCCAGGTGCTTTACTCTTCAGCTCCCAGCTTTATTCTCCAAAAGCATCCACTGGAATTATAGAATCTACAGAAGCTGGCAATTCGAAGGTCATGGCAGGTAAAGTCCATTGAAGAATGTACTTGGTCGTAAGAGCAGCGGGCCTCTTTCCTAGCTACAGATTTGTCAAGTTCGGGGAACTCGGACATTGAAAGGAGCTATAACTTAAACCTGTATATATAACTCGAGTTGTTAACTCGTGACTTTAGTTGTTGTCACGTGATTCAGGTGTTTAGATATGTCGCTTCTAGATTTATTCTTGGCTTTCAGCTGTTGGCGCTGATGGCTCAATGTTACGGGCAAATGCGATATTTTGTCATCTACATATATTTTCCCCCAGTTTTTATTAAAGCTAGTTTGAGACTTAGTGTAATACTACATATTTTTCTATACGGGTTTTTAGTTCGAAACCCGATCTGTAAACGGTTGTGATCTAATCCGTGGATTAATAACAACTTAGAACTATAGCATGGGTGCCTAAACAAACTTAATTAATTAAATTCGAACAATTACTTAGTAATTAATAAAATAATAATTTAGAAAAACAAATAGTACCATTAGATGGATATCGAAAAGTTACGCGAAATGGACTATAAGAATGCGTCAATCAGATATTGGACGAGGGAAATATGGCACTTGAAAGTTTACAGGCACAGTTTGACTTAGTCGGTTCGATTTGACTGCGGGAATTGACCGTAGTATTGGTAAATTATAGTTTGTATATAATTAGAGTTAGACTGAATAGTTAGATTTACACTAAATATTTTAGGTGTAAATGGGGTGTGAAGAAAAACAAAACTTAATTAACGTTAAATATGAAGTTTATCTTCCCATCTTAATTTCACGTGAAGAAAGGAGGTGGTGGTGCATTGGAAGGAAAACATAGAGCTAGTTGAGAGAGACTATGACTCTAGAAGTTAGAGAAACTAGTAAAAAAAATGGAGAAGAAGAGAATTATAAAAGAAAGTGATTAGAGCAGTTGTAGGAAGTGATTATGAGATGTTGTAATGAACAAAGAGAGTTTTTTTTTAATAGAAAAGAAGAAGAAAGATGATGTTCTTGTGTTCTTGATTGAGGTTGATGTTGAAGATGACGAAAATAATGGTGATGATGATGATGAGGTTTATTTAGTAAGGTACATGTACAAACATATACTGGCATCTTGTCATCAATGGGTAATTGTTAAGGTGATTGTTGGTGATACGATATGCTAGAGATAGTTGTTGCTATGCAACTCATACTATCCATACTATCTAACACTAAAGATAATTATTGCTACGGTAAGAAGGTCATGCTATCTAAGCATGATATGATTGCTACTATAACAAAGTAGTTCATATCATTTAGTGAGAGGTAGTTGCTACCGTTATATGTAGCTCATACTATCTAAGAGATTGTTGCTGTCATGAAAAATAGTTCATACAATCTATATAAGAGATGATTGCTATCTAAATGGGATAATTCAGATTATCTGACAAGAGATAGTTACCACTGGTGAGAGTAGTTCATACTATCAAAATAACACGTGATGAACTACGGTCGTGCTTGATCCTTTAGAGTTACGGAGAAGGGTACGTAGGCAGCCGCTTCGCGGTTTAGCACATATGATGGAGGTTGTTCATATTATTTGAAAATTTTGGTTGTTGTTTTGCGGTTTATACCATCTAGTTAGAGATGATTGTTTCCTTTTGAGGCGATTCATATCATCTGGAAAGTCGGTTTGACACGTATGAAAGAAGTAAAGGATTTAGCTCCGCGTTTGGCGAGCTAATTCATACCGTCTAAAGAGAATTAAAGAGATGATTACTGTTTGGAAGTTCATATCATCTAATTGGATTTAGATATGGTTGTTTCAATTTGGAGGCAATTCATACCATCTACCAAGGGATGGTTACTGTTTGGCAGTTCATACCATCTACTAGACCATTATTGGAATTTCCACTACAAGTGAAACAACCTTCTGGGACGGTGAGTAAGACTTGTGGGAGACCCCCACTATGTCTTGGCACCCCCACCGTCTGGGACGGTACGATTAGTGGGACACCCCAACTAAGCCATATTTGGCATTTCCACCACGGGTGGAATAACCGTCTGGGACGGTTTGCAAGTCCTTAAAGAGGCAACCCTTTGTCTGGGACAATGGGAATCTGCGGAGACCGTATGGGACGGTAGGTTGAAAATCAACCACTGACATTGGTGCCCATAACCGTCAGGGACGGGGTGTGTTGTCAGTATCTGCAGGAGCAAAGCAATGACCCTGGTAAAATTATGGACTCTTTTGGGATTCCTGGCTATGCGGTATGGTATGTATGCTCAGAAGGTCCTAATTGATGTTTACAACATATTTGAACCCCTTTTGGGATTCCTGGGTATGAGGTATGAGATATGCTCAGAAAGTCCTAATCGACGTCCACAACAGAGATAGGAACCTAAACCCTTGGATCAATGAGATTCTTGTACAACAGGATGTTTGTATCCAAACTTTGGTAATCGTTTAGGAGATGATAATTGACTGTTGAGGTTATTCATATCATCTGAGGATGATTTTTACTCATTGATGTAATTCATATCATTTGATGGATTCAATGAATATCAATAATGGTATCAGAAACAACAAGCATTTTGACGGATTCGATGACCCTCGATGTTAGTATCGTACTTGTATTCTCAAAAATCATTTAGTGAAATCGAGAAACAGTCGCTTCAAAAGAAAAATAAACTATTAAGCGAAAATTGTTAACGTTGGTTCATTAAGTGGCGTATCGGAAAGTCCTAGCTGGCCAAGTGGGTCGAAACCCGACTCGTTGGAAGTGAAAATATTTCCGGTCCGTTACACTTAGTTTTAATTAAACTATGAATTGTATGACATCAGTGTCTTGGGTAGTTGTTATAGATATTACAATTGTTATGTACTTTTGTTAGCTGGTTCAGCTATTCTGTACTTGTAGTTCGCACGACTGATTTTAGCTTAGTTTAGGGCTTTAGAGCTTACAAATGTTTCGATATTGTTGGTACCTAAGAATTGATTCTAGGCAAAACAATGCACAGTAGAAGTACTTTATTTAGATTCAGAGATCAAAATCGTACAGAGCAAGCCTAAAACACGATAGTAGCCGTTCCGTCCTGCTTCGGTCACGATGAGAGGAAATGGGTGATCTTAGGGGAGGAAGGCAAAGAAAGTTGAAGGAATTCTGCGTGTTGAATTATGTGTAGAGTTGGAGAACTATTGAAAGGAATCATAGAGCTTATGAGAATTGTAAGCTTGTTGTGTTTTTAAAATGGCTAAGGAGCCTAATTTATAATAGTTAGGAACACACGTACTTTCCTTGTTAAGTTGTGGGAGTAATGAAGAAATGGAGAAGTGGGAATCATGCGGTTAATGGCTTAACCTCCTTGGGATCTTTGGGAAACAGTGACTCCACTTCCCCATTAATTGCTTCAGTCTCACCACTACTTTGTAACTTCCAATTCAAGGAGAGTTGCTACGCCCACGTTACTGTAACCGCCAAACCAAAACCTATGAATAATCCCCCATGTATGATTTGATTTCTTGTAAGAACTAGTGAAGGCATGGACTCAGGATAATGTTAGTGTAAGCAAAAGCGAAAAATATGGTCAAAAATAGAGAAAGAGGAAAGTTAGCACTGGGGATAGAGGCGCTAGACTTGGCACGGCTATCTCCAGCGATACCGCTGCCAGGCCAGCAACGATGTCAGCGCTGGAGCTAGCGCTAAAGCTGCCTAAGCCAGCAACGATGTTAGCGCTGGAGCTAGCACTAGCTCTGCTAGGCTTCCAGAGATGTTAGCGCTGGAGCTAGTGCTAGCGCTGCCAGGCCTCCAACAATGTTGACGTTGGAGATAACACTAACGTTAGTGTAGCCAGGCTAGCGACGCTAGGTTTCGCACAGGTGCTAGCGCTAGCATTGCTATGGCTTGTTTGCGCTCGAGCGTGTTGGCTTTGCTGGCTTTTGGCTTTTTGGCTCTTTCTTGGCCTTTTTGGCACATACTTGTGCTACTCATTGGTGTTAGGAGTGTGGCTAAGGCTATCACTTGCTATTTCCATGGTTATTTCCTACGCGTCGCTATCTTTTACATTCATTAATGTCGTTGCCATATTTATGGCCTGTTTAGAGTTTCTCAATTGTATGAGATTTATTGTTAGCATTTTATGCTTAATTTTTATGAAGTGCATACAAAATATCTTCAAGAGATCCAGTTGTGGAAGTTTGCAACTTGAAATTATGCTTGATGCGAATCTACAATTAGATGGTATGTATTTAGTTCGCGTTTTTGTTCAGATATGGCTTATCCTCTATTCTGAACGTTCACAATTTTGTATAATCAACGTATTCTATCTTATACAAATGGTTTGCATAGATGCATGTGAAATAACGAGGATTTAATTGATTACAACTCTGAATGTAAAAAGAGCTACAAGGATAATATAGCCAGGAGCTGAGTATCCCTTCTCGATTTTCTTGCAGAATGTAGGATAAGAATATTAATCATAATTCTGATGCTTGTCAGGAAATTATGAATATTTTGTGCTTCTCCAGCTTGGCGAAAAGCAATATTTATAATTTTCTTTCTTGTCAAAAATTCACCACCAACATATATTTAAAAGAATAACAATGAAAATAATATATCCATGGAGAAAAGATTTTACCACTTGATTCTTCACAACTTATATTATCTCGGTATCATAAACTTCATAAAACTTCACTTCTTTTGATTTTTCCTCTCTTGTACTTAGTCTTCAACTAGGATATTAATTCTTCTCCT
This sequence comes from Papaver californicum, assembly GCA_023531435.1. NCBI lineage: Eukaryota > Viridiplantae > Streptophyta > Magnoliopsida > Ranunculales > Papaveraceae > Papaver > Papaver californicum. Next base: position 264,299 of record JAJJMC010005899.1, read on the forward strand.
TGTATTATTACTTCACTTTAAATATGAATTTTGCTCTTGTGGTGTTGCTTGTAAACCTTGAACGTCTTCAACTTTCTTAAAATTTGTGTTGTTCCGCTTGTTGATGATAATGGTGTTTCTATGGACCTGTTGTTGTCGAGAGAGAGATAGAGTGGTGCCAACTGCAAATCAAACTACAAGGTAAGGTTTTTTCTCAATTCTGATGTCACCCTTATGATTGACAGAATTAGCACTCAAGAGATCAAAAAGCAGTGCTGAAATTGGTGCGAAGTTGGGTAGCACGTCATTCTACCCTGGATTTAGCGTAAGATGACACACACTCTAAAGGAAAATTTTTAGACGGCTACAAATAATTGAAGGTTTGGTGCCTCACTCATATATGAGTATTGAATCTCTTTAACATTGTATTCTTTCTGTGCCTAATTTGCCACCGGCGGTTTAAGTCCCTTTTTGTCATCTCTAGCCTCTCAACAACTAAAAAACCCGAATATGATTCTCTAATACTTCTAAGTTCAGTTATTTCAGTAAGAACTCCGTATCTAAAGTAGCTATAAGTATACTAAGTGACTCTAAAATATCTAAAGTTGGAGGTTTCATACAAATAGTTACAAAAAAGTTGAATATTCTACATAAAAGTGAATACTTAAGAATTCTATATGCTTAATCACTCCCCCACACTTAAACTTTACATTGTACTCAATGTAAATTGACTCATCCAATGTAAAATCAAAGTGGGAATCCTATAATGTTATGAAAATTCAGAAATAATAAGAAAAATTAAAAGAAATACTAAACCAATAGGTTGCCTCCCATGCAACGCTTGGTTTAAAGTTGTCATCCCGACTCTCTACTCGCCCGTAAACCAACGATTTAAAATTTTGGGGGTTGATATACACGTTTTTTTGTCGTATTTGTTGTGTACTTATATTGTGATTTTTTTGTTTTTGTAGGTAATTTTGGGAAATAAGCATTATTGGAAAAATTGGCTCGAAAAAGTGTTAAACGCACCCGGGAAATTTACTAAAGGCACCCAAAAAGAAATGATAAAGGCACTTGTACTTTGGATATGGGAACCCCTTCATTTTCAAAATTCAAAAGAAAAAAAATAGCGGGAAACCATAACTCTCATCTGTTCGAATGCAATATGATTTGGAAAGAGAATTTTGATGGTTTTAAGACAAGATATTGTCTTAACCTAGTAATAAGAGTTGATATACGAAAAAAAATCAACAAATGATCGAAGGAAATCCCTTAAAAAAGAGTTTGTTGCGTGTTAAAATTGAAAGTATATCACTCGGGTATTCTATTCTTTATGAAAAAGATTTCATCTCGAGATGTAAATGGGCAACAACATTTTATCCTCAAGCCATAAGGAAACAAAATCAACAAAATCAGGATTATTAAGAAAAAAATCAGATCGAGATTGATTTTATTCTTCCAAGATTTCTGTCATTGATTAAAAGAGATTTTTGAAGGTTTTGTGAGATGGGATTTCTTTAGTATAAAAAGAGGGTCGAATAGAGAGTTTAGGGGGGCTGGAGAGGCCAGAAACGAAAGATTCAAAATCCAGAAAAATTGCTCGTGATGAAGAAGACGAAGAAACCGTTGCTAAAAGGTTGAAGTTTCTATGGCCAAAAAGTTGAAGATTCTGTTGCTAAAGCTTTTAACTTTACAACATTTATCTTCATTTGCAACGTTTATCTTTAATGAAAAACTTTTCTCTCTAGAACAGTGAGTCTGTAACGCTTATAAACGTTGTGAATTTCCTGTTTTTCATTATTTTAACTCTTTTTCATCATTTGTAAACACTTTGAGCCATGAATCATTATTTTGAGCAACTGATTAATATGAGGAGCTAAACCCCTTTGCTGAGGCGACGGAGGAAGCCATTGTTCCAAGAAAAGTGTTATATTTCTATTTTAATTAATTTTTGCAATTTCTTTTATGATTATTTGCTTTGATTAAAAATTGATTTAAGGATTTTTATTCAGCAGTTGTGATTTCTTTTGATAGAGCATGCTTAGACTAGGGTTTTTGATGTTCTTTGCTTTCGATTTACAATTGTTATTTTGAAAATCTACTTTTGCAACATATTAGAATCACTTTAAATGTAAAGAATTGCATGAATATTGATTAGATTGAATCACTTTAATTGGTTAATGGTGAAATCCATAACCTTAGTATTTGTGAATATTATTTTCATCTTTTTGTATATATTTAGTTTAAAATTAGTTTATTAAATCTAAAATCAATCTTCACAAGTTTGAGAGTTTGAAACCCCATTCTTACCACAACTACAAAATCACAACAATTTTTTTAGGTTAATTAGTTTAGTTAGATTTTTATTTTATTTTATTTTTTTTGTTCTATTTTACGTTTTTGGTTATTTTTCTTTGTATTACAGGTTTTGGATCAAAAAGAAATTGGAGCCAAAGATTATATTAATTTATTAAAGACTTGGAGTGAAGGATAAATCGAAAAGAACGGAAAAAGAAGACAAGATTTTTTTTAGTTAAATTTTTTTTAGGGTTTTTATTTTTCTTTTTAGAAAATATTATTAGGAAATTCTTATTATTTTTGTAATTATTTTAGGTATTTTTCTGTTTTTTCTTATTTTTGGACTTTGGACTTTGAACTTTTGGACATTATTATTATTTTTAAACCCTACGGAAGGGTAATTAAATATAAACTGCACAGGAAAGGACGACAATTATGATATTGCCTCTGCCCCTTGTGTTCGTACACTGACATAGGAGTCGATGGCCTGAGTCGACTTCAACGGTTCATCGCCCGTCTGGTACGGGAGGTAAGACTCGATCAACCCACGAATCCCCTGCAAGTGGGTTTTCTGTATTCCTTCGTCATGCATATATGTTGAGGACTTGTATACGAAATTTACTTTTCTAAGAAAGGGCAGAAACTGGCCATATAAGATAAGGGTTCGGATTTCATCACCGTATCCTTTCTGCCCGACTTAGGAACACTTTACCTACGTGAACCTAAGCCTAAAATTTGACTAGAAAGAGACCTATAGGGTAACGAGCTTATTGGAAAGTCATTCAAAAGGACTGTATTGGTTACTTTGTTAGCCTAACTCAAAATTCAGGAAGATTATTTTAAGTAGATTCGAGCCGCCTTGTAACCCAAGGAAACATTGCCAAAGAGGCAGGGTTATCAAAGCTCCTTAGATCTTAACCTGTTTCTATTCGACTTAATCTAATTCGGATCGTTCTAAGAGATTTGCTAAAACTGTAACTAGTTGCCTTTTTGAAGAATAGAAGCTGGTCTAGAAACAATCTAAGTGGATCCATCATGCTTTTTTTTTCTAGATTCATTAGGTTTGATTTGATTGAGTCGGCCTTGTCTTGGAGGATGCCCTAAAGAAGATGCAATCTAGTACTTATAATGAACCTATTATGCCTCTAGAAGAATTACATGAGAAATTGCGATCTAGTACTCCTTATGATCAATTTGTTTCTCTAGAGAATTCCATCAAGGAGTTGAATGAGGATACAAGAATGATCATATTAAGTATGGGGGGAACAATTAGTAGTCCAACTCTTTCTCTAGAAGAATCAAACAAGCAATTACAATCTAGTACTCCTTATGATCCATTTGTTTTTCTAGAAGAATCCCTCAAGGAGTTGACTGAGAATACAAAAAGGTTCGAATTAAGATGGGGGGGAACAAATAGTAGCCCAACTCTTTCTCTATACGATTCCCTCAAGCAGTTGACTGAGAATACAAATAGGTTTGCATTAAGTATGAATGAAAGTCATGCAAAGAATAATATTGCTCAAAATGATCTTAATTTCCAATATAGTGCTACCCTTGATAATTATTCACCTAGTCAAGAGGACGAGGATAGAATTGGTAACACTACTTATTTACGAGGTTCAAACATCTTCATATTATTATGATGATGAGGATAATATTGGTGAAGAACTTGAAATATACAGGCCGAGTGATCAGGAAATTATCACTCCAATTGTGCTTCATGATGATAGTGTTATTTTTAGTTCAAATCCAAGTAATTTTAATGATTATTCACATATTCAAAAGGAAGAGGATTTGACTAGAAATACCATTGTTTTAGACGATGTAGAATTTTCTTGTTTTGAAGCCGATAATGGTTTAGAGGAACGGGTTTATCCAGAGAATATTGATTTAGAGTCCAGCGATTTTGAAAAAATAGTCTTAGGTAACAAAGATAAACCCGTAGAGATTTTAAATACGAGTGAGGATGCACCACCTGATATAACCTAGAAGAAGCAATTGACCATTTTCGGGAATCTGACGATCTAGAAATTAGGAAAATTATGACTAGTCTATCTAAAGACACTGAAAACTCTAAGTTTGGGGTTGACTATCATTCTCCCTGTGCTTTCTCCTTTGACTCTTAGAAAAGTCCCTCACTTGGAGATTGACATTTGCACCTCTACCATTTTTCAATATCATCTTCAAACTAGATTCTCTGAGCCTATTAATGTTCAAAAAGAAGTTCAGTTGTTAGAAACCCATCCTCTGTTCAATGTGGTTTACCTAGGAAATAATACCAAGATTGACTTTGTTTTCCCACCAAATATTTTCTTCCATATGTGGGAACATTTGAATTTCAAATGTGTCAGTTCTTAAGTTTTGAGACTAATCCTAATTACTTTAGGAGATTAGAATCGACACATTTGCTTAAGAATGACCACCATTTTCATAGTAGTCAACTGTGTGGGTCAAATACGATTGACTTTGAGGATCCACAATTATTCAGGTTATTATTATGTGCCTTAAATTTATTATTTGATTTTTTCCAGACTCTACAACCTGATCCTCCGGATCCTTCCTATGAAGAAATTCATTCTAAAGAGATTTATCTAGACCCTTTCATGGAGCCCGAACCTAAACCTCAACTGGATGTAGTTGTCTTAAACAAGAAAGTAGATAGGGATAAGGTTGTACTCTGTTTGTTCACTTTCTGGGACTGCTGTAATTTTTTCTATTTTGGATAATATTACTTTATTCAGATGACACACAGTTGTTCCGACTATTGTTATATGATTCTATGAGGTGACTAGTTCATTCCAAAGTCTGGCTGATGAATTTAAACTTAGCACTTCTTGGGAGGTAAACCATGCTCATGCGACTCGGTAATATCTTTCCTTAACTCCTTTCTTTCAATTGGTAACAGTTTCTCATTGTTCATTTTTTTTTAATAATACATCTTTAGAACATTGAGGACAATGTTAGATTTAAGTTTGGGGGTAAGGGAGAAACTTTTAGTGAATATGAAACTCCAAAGTCTAGAAACTTGTGAACAATTCAGGATGACACTAACCATTCTAGGTAGATGGAAACTTAGCTCTTTTTCTAGAGGAATCGGTGTGCCCAGCTAAATGGTCTATTCATAAAAGGATGCCTAGCTCAGGTGTTAGAAATAACATGATAGTTGTCACCATATCTCGGAGTCTATCCCGACCATATCACCTTCTGTTTTTATTTTTGCAATTTTTGTGTTTCTCTAAGCGATTTGGTGGGGCACCAATATCGAATTGTTATCGCCGTCAGGATGAAGTTGAGTGTTTGAGATCAAGCCCCATTATTGTATTATTTAGACCATTATTCAAAAAAAAAAAGAGGATGAAGTTGAGTGTTTGAGATCAAGCCTCATTATTGTATTATTTAGACCATTATTCAAAAAAAATCGAGTATTGACACTTTGATTGCAATATGTGTGTATTCTCCCTGTCTTTGTCGCCTAAGCAAGTGTGGAACGCAGGATCCATGAGAATTATCATGTAAGATGTTGATAAGGAGCATGTGCTTGGATTCATTTGATCCAATCATTTTTTCAGTACATTTAAAAATAATAAATAATTATTTTTAATAAATCGACCGATGAACCCTTGTATATACCAGCTGAGTCGATATTAGTATAAAGAGTAAGACTAGTGGCAGCGTGTCTCATCCCATTAGGATTCATCCTGGCACTGACCTTCAGACAGATATGGGAAACACCGTTCACCTTAGTCAACATGCGCGAACTTCATTTTGTCCACATCCATCTTCTAAATCTTTTCATGTGATAGTACTTTGATAGATTCTGAATATCGTGGTTGAAAAACTATCTAAGTAGATTTTTGAATTCGTGTATGAATTTTAGTACGCTGAGTGAAAACTCGTGTGCAGCAATTGGACTCATATAGGGTAATGATTCTCATAGCCAAAGAATTTAGTATGCCAACTAAATAGCTTGTTTAGTGTTTACCCTCAATCGTTTGCAAGTATCTAGGGTTTGGAGTAAAGGTTTTGTGGGTATATCTCTTATAAACCCTCACGAGACAAAAATCGTCTGATAGGGACACCTATGGGTTCAAATGCTTATTGCACACGCTAAGTGCAATCGTGATGCGCCTGCGAAAGTGAGTTAGGATTTATTTCTAGATTAGATTTGCTGGAGGACTAACAAATACTAAGTTTGGGGGTATTTGATAAAAACGTTTTTGTGTCTTATTTGATCTCAATTTATATATTGTTAGAACTCACTTGTGTACTTATTGTGATTTTATTGTGTTTGTAGGTACTTTTGGGAAATAAACATTATTGAAAAAATTGCCTCAAAAAAGTGTTAAAGGCACCCAGGAAATTTACTAAAGGCACCCAACAAGAAATGCTAAAGGCACTTGTACTTTGGATAAGGGCACCCCCTTCATTTTTAAAATTCAAAAGAAGAAAAATGGCGGGAAATTATAACTCTCATCTGTACGAATGCAACATGATTTGGAAGGAGAATTTTGATGGTTTTAAGACAGGATATTGTCTTAACCTAGTAATAAGAGTTTGTATAGGGGAAAAATCAACAAATGATCGAAGGAAATCCCTTAAAAAAGAGTTTGTTGCGTGTTAAAAGGGAAAGAGTATCACTCGGGTATTTTATTCTTTATGAAAAAGATTTCATCTCGAAATGTAAATGGGAAACAACATCTTATCCTCAAGCCATAAGGAAACAAAATCAACAAAATCAGGATTATTAAAAAAATATCAGACCGAGATTGATTTTATTCTGCCAAGATTTCTATCATTGATTAATAGAGATTTTTGAAGGTTTTGTGAGATGGGATTGCTTTAGTATAAAAAGAGGGTCAAATAGAGAGTTTAGGGGGGGCTGGAGAGGCCAGAAACGAAAGAAATCCAGAAAAATTGTTCATGATGAAAAAGACGAAGAAACCGTTGCTAAAAGGTTGAAGTTTCCGTGGACAAAAAATTGAAGATTCTGTTGCTAAAGCTTTTAACTTTGCAACATTTATCTTCATTTACAAAGTTTATCTTCAATGAAAAACTTTTCTCTCTAGAACAGTGAGTCTGTAACGCTTATAAACGTTGTGAATTTCTTGTTTTTCATTATTTTCACTCTTTTTCATCATTTGTAAACACTTTGAGCAATGAATCATTATTTTGAGCAACTGATTAATATGAGGAGCTAAACCCCTTTGCTGATGCGACGGAGGAAGCCATTTTTCCAAGAAAAGTGGTATATTTCTATTTTAATTAATTTTTGCAATTTCTTTTATGATTATTTGCTTTGATTAAAAATTGATTTAAGGATTTTTATTCAGCAGTTGTGATTTCTTTTGATAGAGCATGCTTAGACTAGAGTTTTTGATGTTCTATGCTTTTGATTTACAATTGTTATTTTGAAAATCTACTTTTGCAACATATTAGAATCACTTTAAATGTAAAGAATTGCATGAATATTGATTATATTGAATCACTTTAATTGGTTAATGGTGAAATCCATAACCTCAGTATTTGTGAATATTATTTTCATCTTTTGTGTATATTTTTAGTTTAAAATTAGTTTATTAAATCTAAAATCAATCTTCACAAGTTCGAGAGTTTGAAACCCCATTCTTACCACGACTACAAAATCACAACAGGGGTCCACCAATAAAACAATATGCAATTCTAACAATAGCTTCCCAAGAATATTAGTACAACAAAATAGAATCGAAACTATCGCCCGATAGAAATTTCCCCCACACTTAGTCTTTTCCACACTCGGAAGTGTATAGTGAACATAGTATCTGGGAACTTCTACGGTTTCATCTTTACAAACTTGCATAGGTAATGATCTCCTTTTGCAGGTGAGCTATAATTCCACAATTTGTTGTCTCTGATTGTGATAATTCTCCATTGGCTTTACTGCAGCGTTGTTGAGTTTTAACTAGGTACGCTAAATTTCGTAGCAATTTTCCTTGGTGTTGATTTTAATTTATAATATAAGCATGTATTTGCATAAAATAGAATCATACCTTGTACATGATTGCCCAGTTGTTGACGTGAGTGTTATTCGAACCAATTGTAGATGTCGAATGGTCACGAAGATAATGCTACCACTGCTTCTAGCTATGGTGTAAGCAAAAGGTCTGATGTTATTCATCAAGACGATTGGCTCAATATTCATGATGAGTTCTTTGATGGTGTTGTTGAAGAGTCTGCTGGCCCAGACTATGTTGGTAATTTTATTCCAAATATTGACAACCTTCCTCAGCCTCGGAGTGTTTATGTGCTATATATCATCAGGTATTGTTTGTAGAGAAGGGAACACAGGTCTTCATTTGTTGATTTTAAGACGTTCAAAATTCCTTTGCATGGATGGACAGGATGGGCTAAAGTTATGTTGAAGAATCTTCAGGTGATGCAGGTTCTAGAAAATGCTAAGATACTCCATGCTGTGCGAGTGTCCGAGACTATGAGACTTAATAAAGACATGAAGGGTCTGCTTGCATTTGCTTCTCGTTGGTGTGGTCCAGCCTATTCAGCAGTATGCGCTTGGGGTGAGCTAACCATTACTTTAGAAGACGTGGCAGTCTTGTTGCAACTACCCATTGTTGGTAGTATCCCACTTGAATGGTCTGAGGATGAGAAGGAACATGGTACCATCCTTTCTCAGAAGATAAAAGCTCTACAGAAGTCTGGTCGTTGTGACAATAAAGATTATTCAGCTAGCATTGACCACTGGTGGAACGGAAGCTCGAGTATTGACGGCCTTGTTGTTGACGATTCTTTATGCATTGCTGCATTCCTTGTTCTTTGTTTCCGGGTACAGAAATAGAGTTTGCTAGAATACTTCGTTGGAGTAAGAAGAAACCTTCTTCTGTTAGTCTTGTTAGCTTAATGGACAATGAGAAAAAGGTGAATTTGAGACCTTGGGGTTTGAAGCTTCAACACGTAGTTCCCCTAGAGACTTTTGCTAAAAGTCTTGATATTGTCTTGTGTTTTGGCTCAAATGATGATATCAATATTGCTACAGTTGGTGAGGCTACTTTCATGAACAGTTGCATTCCAGGATATATTCTTAGTGTTTTTACTTATGGGTATGTCGCGCAAAGTTATAATATTGATAAAGTGGCTCAACAAATGGGTTTTGATCAATCTATTCCTTGTTTTCATACCGCTGTCGCCTCCTATAAATGAGCTTCAGCAGTCTGAGGGTGCTCATACTATTTCTGGTCGAAGTATTCCTTTCTTCCACGATGATAGGGAAGGACGTGTCACTGATGAATATGCTGGCTTCTAGAATGCACAGTTTACCCTTCTTAAACATTTATGACCAGTAAGCCTTCTGATGAGCGCGGTGTTCCTTCTAGAGAGGAGTTAGCAGATCGACCGAACTTGAAGATTACTTCTGGAGTGAGACTTGATTCAATCGTTAGCTTGACAAAGGTATCTAAAGCAAAAATCCCTTTCTGTTTAATCATTATTCTTTACTCCGCAATTAAATGCTTGAATCGCTTTCCTGTAGTCATGGTTCCCGGACCACCTTGTGTCTGATATTGTCGTGAACGTTGTTCTTCATCCTGGGGAGAAGAGACCACGAGTAATTATGCCAGGAAGTGGAGATAGTCCTTTGAAGAAAGTAAGCGTCTTGTGTTTTCTCTTATTATTCCTTTCTGTATAAATCTACATCTTATATTAACGAGCTTCTTTGTATAGTCTGGGGGCGTGGCTTTTCGGGGTGACTTGAGTACTCGACTTTTCGAGTTCGGTTTCCCATCTTTTATTGGTGCTTCAACTCCTTATGTTGTAAGTAAACTTTTCTTTTGATCCTTCTTTTGAATGTTACCAAGTTATATACTCTTTCGTTTTACTGATCTTGATAATTTTTGACTCTTGTGAATAATTGTTGCTTTCAGATGCCCAACAATACGGATATCCTCGTATCGGAAAGCATTGCTGTGGTTGGAAGTACTAAGGAAGAAGACCAAGATGACACCGGTCCTGAAATATCATCCCATACTGAAGTAATTGAAGAATACGGAGATGAAGATGAAGAACCTTGTGTCGAGTCGCATTTCGTAATGCCTTCTACTTCTGATGGATTGTCATAACTTCAAGTAAATTTATTCTATAATGTCTCATGAACTACACTGCTTGTGATGTATCTTCTCTAACCCAGAATTATGAACAGGTTTTCCCCAATGCGACTTTTGGAGAGAGTACTTCGAGTGATATTGTTGTAAAGAATGCTGATGTGATGTAGACTGTTCCGCTCGAGTACCCGAATGCTGGAGTTAGCTTCGACTTCAAGCTTGATAGGGCTCTACTTGACTATGTGTGTATCGGATGTTTCACTGTCCCTCCCGCTTATGCTGAGTTTATACCAAAATATGGAAGAAGTATGGTTATTTCTTCATAGGTAATCCCAAGAATTACCGTATTCTAAAGAAAGATGTGTCTGTGTTGCTGTCAATCGTGAATGATATGGTTTCTCTTCCTCGTAAAGAAATCTCTGAGATGGTGCTTCTAGACTAGAAAGATGCTCTTGAGGATGCCGAGAGAGCTGAGATTAATGTTGCCTGGCTTCGTCGTTATTTAGAATCTATCGAAAAGTATTTGCAGGAGAATGGTGCATCCTATAGTTTGGAGACAGTTTCCAAAGCTAAAGGTGAGGTGGATAGGCTTTCCCATGAGTTGAAGCTTGCGACTGAGGCTCTTGAGCAAATGGAAACGGAATAAGATGAAGGTGCTGAGCCAGTTTTCAAGGAATTTTTCTAGGTTTTCTTAAGTTTCCATAAGTTTTGAAACATATGGCTTTTTTGTGGTTTTATTTTTGGGATTTTGAGTAGGTAAAGATTTTTGAATGATTTGCCAGGATTTTTTTTCTTTCAAAAAAAGAAATAATACTTTACTTGATTTAATGAATTGAAATCCTAAGTATGAATGCAAGATATTGCAAACATTTTGGAGGAATTACAAATGTTTCCTAAAACAGGGAAATAAATCGGGATGGTGGCAAAATACCTTAAGGGTTGTTAGTTATCAGCCATTTGTTATGTATGACCACCCATTCTGTCTTGTCAGTGTTGACAAGCTTGTAGTAACCGCCGATTAAGATTTTAGTGATGAGATATGGCTCTTCTTCAGGAGAGGTTTTTATCTTCTTCACTATATCTCCAACATGAAAGGAATTGGGTTCAGGCCCCTTATCTTCAAGACATGTCTGCTGAGTAACCGGGTAATTAGTTTTCTTATCCTCAGTAGAGACAATCTGTACCCATTTGATAAAATTTGAAAAGGATCAGCTTCCCATTCATATCATCGAGTCAGAATGGGGTTGATATCCGGGTAAAGTCCCCAAGCTTTGATGGGACGTGAGATTGCTGGTTGGAAAGGAGTTGGTTGGATGCGCCTTACTTGTATGTGAAATATTCAAACATATGATAGCATGTCCTTTTCTAAAAATTGTTTCATATCCAGATTCATTGTGCGGCAAAATTATGATAGAGAATCTTAGGGATTTGCCGGCTTGTTCGAGAGTCTCGGAGGTGTCAGCACTGGTAGAGGAGACAAATCCGCTTTCATCTTGTTGTTATAGACCCATGGGCATCCCAGAATCATGTCATAGCTCGGGTCTTCTTTGAAAATGTGAAACTTGGCATGTGTTTGAGTATCATCTGTTTTCACCTCAAGAGTCATGTACTGTAGGTACTTTTGGACTTCCATTCATAATTTTTTATTATAGTTGGTGAGTGCGTAGCTTCGTGCCTGGAAATCCACGCAACTCTCAGGGTCTTGATAGTGATGATGTTGACGTCAGTTCCCACATTGATTAGTGTGTGCTCGAATTCTGTATCCTTGAGGCAAGCAGTGGTAGGAAGTCCACAGCTAGGCTTCTCATTGTGTCAGACAACCATGTCTGCAGCAAATTTGGGATACATAATATCTTTTTCAGCGAAGGGCAGGCGCTTACCTGATACAACACGATTGAGGGCGTTGAAAATATCTTTTCGATGCGCCTTTGATAAGTAAAGGAGTTCACATATGCGCTTCATCATGGATTGAACAGTTTTGTTGACTGAGTCCCCGAGAGAGTGAACCTTATGACTGGGAGAGGAAACCTGTGGAAGCCTTCAGCCCCCAGGCATAGTTCTCATGAGTCGATCTTTTCTTTGAAGATACTTCTTAGACCATTGGACTCGCTAGTGGGATGATTGACGAATCTGTGGAAGTGACAGTATTTTGGATTGGATGTGTCATCTTCGGTGGGTGGATGTCGCACAGGTGGAAACTTGATAGCTCCGTTTTGTACCCATAATTCTAGCATTTCGAGGATCTCTTCCATGGGAAAGGAGAAATCTGAAATTATCAAATTCGTCTTGCTTTGTCGTGGCTGACGCGAAGTCTCGGCCGAGCTTTGTCCTTGAGTTGATACTGGGTTGATGCGGCGCGCTTAGTCTGTGACGTTGATTGAGAAGCTTCCTTCCTCTCCTTCCTTAGTAACAACACCTATGGAGTGTTGGATAAAATGTTGTTTGTTCACCAGGCGTCTACTTCCAATGGTGTCTCCATGGCTTTCTTCTCTGGCGGGCCTCGTTCTTTCTAACATGTCCGGAGCAGTTGTTGCTGATCTTTTGGCGGCCTCATGTAGCTTAGAGAAGGTTTGAAATCGTAAATTTTCTAATAAAGCACGATAAACAGGAATCATACCATTAATGCAGAGCTCCACCAATTGTTATTCAGTCACGTTCTGATCATGGCAATCAAGAGCTTATGTTATGAACCTCTTCACGTATTCGTTGGGGTGCTCATTGTTCCTCTAGAACGTTCTTCTCATGTCCGAGAGAGTGATTTCCTCGGAGAAAAAGAAATATTTTTTGTAAACAACATTGACCATTTGAGACCAACTAGAGATATTGTTGGGGGTGAGGTTGTTGTACCAGGTATAAGCTCTCCATGTGAGAGATTTGGATGTTTCCTTGAGTCGCAACACTTGGTTATATTCATGCACTTCTAACGACTCTAAGAATCGAGAAACATGCTCTCGGGCATTCCCGGTGCCATTGTACAATGAGAATGGAGGGGAGAATATCCGCTTGGTAATGCAATCCTCTTGATTTCAGCTGGGTGGGAAAGTCAGTGCTGACTGAATGAAAAAAAATCTTCATTCCCACAGTTTCACAAGAGCCTCTCTAGATCTTTGCGAGTGACTTGTTGTTGGTGACTTCTCTCTGGTATACGATCAGTGATGATATATACCTCATATTTTCCTGGGTGTTAGATTTCGACGTGCTGGCTCCACCAGCAGTTTTAGATGCATTCCTAACTTGCTCCATTTGACGACGATGTTTTTCTGGCGATAACTGCTCTGTCAGAGTCTTAAGAAAAGTAAGAACTTCCTCCTGGGTTGTGGCCATGGCTATTTGAGTTTCATACAAGGTATCTTGTCGTTTCATTAAATCATCCATGGTAGCTGGTACTTGCTCCTTGTTTTCGGCACCTTCAGTGGTATGAAGTGGAGTTTCGGTGTTTCTAGTGGTAGTGTTTTGAGGATTGATTTCTGGAACTCCACCACTGGTGTTACCATCTTTTGAAGTAGGGTTTAAACCTGAATTAGGCTTGGTTGATGAACCTGGCCTAAGATCGACCATTTTTTAGTAGTTGAAGAATTGATTTTCAGATGGTTGAAGAATCAGATTCATGACCGAAAGATTGATCTCCCACCGTGGTCGCCAATTATTGGTACCTAAAAATTGATTCTAGGAAAAACAATGCATTTAGAAGTACTTTATTTAGATTCAGATATCAAAATTCTACATAGCAAGCCTAAACCACAATATTAGTCGTTCCTCCCTACTTCGGTCACGATGAGAGGAAATGGGTTGATCTTAGGGGAGGGAAGCAAATAAAATTGAAGGAATTCTGTGTGTTGAATTATGTGTAGAGTTACAGAACTATTAAAAAGAATCACAGATCTTATGAGAATTGTAAGCTTGTTGTGTTTTTGAAATGGGCTAAGGAGCCTATTTATAATAATTAGGAACACACGTACTTTCCTTGTAAAGTTGTGGGAGTAATGAAGAAATGGAGAAGTGGGAATCATGGGGTTAATGGCTTAACCGCCTTGGAATCTTTGGGAAACCATGACTCAACTTCCCCATTAATTGCTTCAGTCTCACTACTACTCTGTAACTTCCAGTTCATAGGGAGTTGCTATGCTCACATTGATGTAAACGCCAGACCAAAACCCATGAATAATCCCCACATGTGTTATTATTTGATTTCTTGTAGGAATTAGTGGAGTCGTGGACTCATGATAATGCTAGTGTAAGCAAGAGAGAAAAAGATGCTCGAAAATAGAGAAAGAAGAAAGTTTGTATTGGGGCTAGAGGCGCTAGCCTTGGCACGGCTATCTCCAGCGATAGTGCTGCCAGGCTAGCAGCGATGTTAGTGCTGGAGCTAGCGCTAAAGCTGCCTAAGCCAGCAGCGTTAGTGCTGCCAGGCAAGCAGCGATGTTTGCGCTCGAGCGTGTTGGTTTTGCTGTCTTTTGGCTTTTTGGCTCTTTCTTGGCCTTTTTGGCACATACTTATGCTACTCATTGGTATTGGGGGTGTGGCTAAGGCTAGTACTTGCTAGTGCCATGGTTATTGCCTACGCGCCGCTAGCTTTGACATTCATTAATGTCGTGGCCATATTTATGGCCTGTTTAGAGTTTCTCAATTGTATGAGATTTATTGTTAGCATTTATGATTAATATTTATGCAATGCATACAGAACATCTTCAAGAGATTCATTTGTGGAAGTTTTCAACTTGAAATTATGCTTGATGCGACTTTGCAATTGGATGGTATATATTTAGCTGGCGTTTTTGTTCATATATGGATTAGCCTCTATTCTGAACGTTCACAATTTTGTATAATCAGTGTTTTCTGTCTTATACAAATGGTTTGCGTAAATGCATGTGAAATAACGAGGATTTAATTGATTACAGCTCTGAAATTTATGTTATGCGTATATATGCAAAAAGAGCTACAAGGCTAATTTATCCAGGAGCTGAGTATCCCTTCTCGATTTTCTTGCAGAATGTAGGATAAGAATATTATTCATAATTCTGATGCTTGTCGGGATATTGTGAATATTTTGTTCTTCTACAGCTTGGCGAAAAGTAATATTTATAATTTTCTTTCTTGTCAAAAATTCACCACCAACAGATATCTAAAAGAATAACGGTGAAACTAATATAGCCGTGGAGAAAGGATTTTACCACTTGATTCTTCACAAGTTGTATTATCTCAGTATCATAAACTTCACAAAACTCACTTTTTTTGATTTTTCCGCTCTTGTACTTAGTCTTCAACTAGGATATAGAATCTGCTCCTTTATTATTACTTCACTTTAAATATGAATTTTGTTCTTATAGTGTTGCTTGTAAACCTTGAACGTCTTCAACTTTCTTAAAATTTTTGTTGGTCCGCTCGTTGATGATAATGGTGTTTTTTATGGACCTGTTGTTGTTGAGAGAGAGAGAGAGAGAGAGAGAGAGTGGTGCCAACTGCAAATCAAACTACAAGGTAAGGTTTTTTCACAATTCTGATATCACCCTCATGATTGACAGAATTAGCACGCAAGAGATCAAAAAGTAGTGCTGAAATTTGTGCGAAGTTGGGTAGCTCATCATTCTACCCTGTAATTAGCGTAAGATGACACACACTCTAAAGGACAACTTTAAGACAGCTACAAAGAATTGAAGGTTTGGTGCCTCACTCATATATGGGTATTAAATCTCTCTAATATTGTATTCTTTCTGCACCTAATTTTCCACCGGCGGTTTAAGTCCCTTTTTGTCAGCTCTAGCCTCTCAACAACTAAAAAACCCGAATATAATTCTCTAATACTTCTAAGTTCAGTTATTTCGGTAAGAACTTCGTATTTAAACGTAGCTAGAAGTATACTAAGTGACTCTAAAATATCTAAACTTGGAGGTTTCATGCAAATAGTTACAAAAAAGTTGAAAATTTTCTACCTAAAAGTGAATACTTAAGAATTCTATATGCTTAATCACTGCCCCACACTTAAACTTTATATTGTCCTCAATGTAAATTGACTCATCCAATGTAAATGAAGGTGGGAATCCTATAATGATACGAAAATTCAGAAATAATAAGAAAAATTAAAAGAAATACTGAACCAATGGGTTTCCTCTCATACAACGCTTGGTTTAAAGTTGTCAGCCAGACTCTCTACTCGCCCGTAGACCAACGATTTGAAATTTTTTGGGTCCACCCATAGAACAATCTGCAATTCTAACAATAGCTTCGCAAGAATATCAGTACAAGAAATAGAATCGCAATATCGCCCGATAGAAGTTTCCCCCACACTTAGTCCTTTCCACACTCGGAAGTGTATAGAAAACATAAAATTTGGGAACTTCTACAGTTTCATCTTTACAAACATGCATAGTATGAGAAATCAAGTATCTTCAATGGAGGATATTGGGAAGCAAAGTCATTCAACAATACTTCTGAAGCACATACATTCAAGCCAATAAGAGGTAAAGGAGAATAATCAACAGGCAAGGGATTAGTCAAACCTTGTAAAATCACTTTTATCACGATATCCTCTTCATCCTTAAAGAATTCAAGTGAATTACTCACCTCATGTGTATCATGGTCGTCTATCAAACTCTTCAACCAATCTTCATCCGTTTCCGTCTCAATGAAAGTTTCAATGTCAACTTTATCATTATAATTATCGGTGTGTTCAATTGAGTCTTCCACAATATTATTCAATTCAGTTTCATTCTCATATACAACATACTCCTCTTCTTCTTCATCTTTATCCCCGGCAGCGGCACCAAAATTTGATGTGTGTCGTACCACTCCAAAATTATTTATTACTTTCTCACTACTTAATATTTATAATGAAGCAAGGGTAAGAAAGGATCGTTCCCACAGAGAGGTCTGGGTTGTTATTTGAATTCAAAATCTTATGTAATAGGGGGATTTTCAGATTTAATAAAAGTAAACTAATTAAGAAAGCTAAGAAACTGTATAAAAGAATCAAAGAGTTGAGAATATTGGTCAAAGTTTTGTTTTCTTTCACAAACATGTTCTTGTACTAATAATTAGAATTGATATTTAATCCTGTATTAACAAAAGCCCTAAAATACCTTGATCGCAAGAATATCCTGCAAATTTCCTCAAATCACCAATAACACATTAAAAGATGCGAATATTAATTCTACCAAGAGAACAACCTAACGTGTAAAAAGCACTAATCAAGTTTAATTCCCGAAGAGCATTAAGATTCATGAAATTAGGCTAATTAATGCAATTGAATGTGAAAAGCGCACTAACTCAATTTAACAAAGGTCATGATTCACATGTGAGTATTAGGATGCATCACTACAAGCAATAACCACACTATGCTACTTGTATTCAAGGAGTATCACTTTTGCGTATAATAAACCCTAAATTAGATTTAGATATGTATGTGAGTTCAATCAATTTGCAGCTTAACTAAACAAACAATCAATCATGAGACATTTATAGTGAAAGATGAACGATAATATTGAGACAAAACTAAGTATTATTCACATGTATTATAAAATTCAACTAATCCTTAACCAACAAACAAAATTAGCTACTCATAACAATTTAGAGTTCACAAAATTGAATAGAAGAAATAAATTGCAAATCCTAGATGTTGAGAAATCTTCCCCTGCACAAACCTACAAAAAAAAGTAGAAGATGTGAGAAGAGAACTAGGTAAAAACCTAGATATCTCTCTCTTGTTGAAGTTGCTCCCCTTTTATAGCTTTCTCCCTTGTAAAATCCTTCTTAGAATAGAACTATTTCCAAATCAAACTCTACTCTTTAATTTCTAAAAATTAGTCACGCCCAACAATTCTCTGCCCAAAACAGATTCATAGCAAAGCCCAAAACCCATTAACCCCTTGAGCCCATAAAAATCGCTAAACCTGTCTGTTCCAGAAGACTGACAAGCTACATCAAACCTTTTTCAATTTCACGGCCATATTCATTGGGGCATTTCTTCAAGCATTAACTTTGCATCTCTGCCTCTGGTGGCAATTCCAGCATGAGCTGTTGGTGTTTATAACATCACACTCCTTCCCTGCATACAATATCCACAATAAGCACAAACCATTCAAATCATTCACGTCATTCAATCCTGTTCAATAATTTCAGATCAACCCATAGCAGCAACCACGACACCATCTCAACTCCAAACACGGCAGCATCATTCTTCAGCTGGGTTCTTCTTGTTTCCTCGTTGTAAATCTCTTGAATTCCAATCTCACCCTCTCTGCCTTGAATCTCTCTAACCACCAGCAAATCAGCTCACATCAGAACAGCCAACTTCACCTTTTCTTTACATCAATTCTTCTCGGCTGAACCACTTCTTCTTGTCTGCTGCCATACAGTTTCGGAATCTTGTGTTGGGAAATAAAAATGATATTACTAAAATTAATAGTTTCTTACTTAAATTAATTTTTGTTACTTTAATTAGCTTGATGGGTGCTAGGATCACTAGTCCAAACTTGGGTGGAATTAAAGCCATCCATTTTCACTTCTTAGTGAATGAGAAACCTTTGATTATCCCACATTGGGCAAACCAAGGAGGAAGTTCATGCATATTACCACATATGTTCTATATAAGGAAAAGAACTAGTGGATTGGATATGGAGTTGGGAAATGGACTAGTGGGCAAATGCATACATGTATGGTGCTTCGCACCGAAGCACCGCAGGCCGCGGCTTGCGGGCTTGCGGTGCTTGCGTGTGCTTTTGCGTGTGTTTTTGGCGTGAGCCTTGGCGCGAGCCTTGGTACGACCCTTGGTGCGACCCTTGGTGCGACCCTTGGTGCGACCATTGGTGCGACCATTGGTGCGACCATTGGTGCGACCTTGGTGCGACCTTGGTGCGAGCCTTGGTGTGAGCCTTGGTGCGAGCCTTGGTGCGAGCCTTGTCGTGAGCCTTGGCGTGAGCCTTGGTGCGAGCCTTGGCGTGAGCTTGGCGTGAGCTTGGCGTGTGCCTGGCGCGTGCTTGGCGTGTGCCTGGCGTGTGCTTGGCGTGTGCCTGCGAGTGCACACGTGTACCCATCAATGAGAAAACGTTTTTTAATTATAAATAAATATTTTACCGTTTGAATTAAATGGAAAATAAAATCATAAATAATTTTTTAATTAAAACAATCTTAACGTTTTGTTTTAATTGGGATTTAATATTTGAAATTAAATTTTCACCGTTTTAAAAACTCAAAGGTTTACTTCTCCTATAAAAGAACAACATTGCTAAGGTTTTCGTTTACCCCAGTCGCAGCCACTGTCCTGACGACTTTTCACCATCTTCTTGCTTTGTTTTGCGCACTAGTTTTACATTCTTATTTTCATCTTCTGTTAAGTTCACAACGGGCCAACGAGCTTTGCTAGCTGGGTTGGTATCAGGTGATTTTATCCTGAATTCAAGTTTGTCACTGAAAGGGTATAGCAGCATCTTCCTGAAGGTGTACCTGGCAAATATTGAGTTAAGGGCAGTCTGTTGAACAGGCGACTTCACTTCTCTGTGTTTGAGTGTGTGTGCATTTTATTTCTAACCCTCCCTTAATCATCTTCAAGTTCTCTGTGTTTGTTTCTCTCTGTTACAGGAAGTATATTATCCAACATCTTGTTGATTTCATCACCGTCAACTCACTGTCCAACCACACACCCTTCCAGCCATAACCCTTTTCTCCGGTTGTAGAAGCCAACATCTTCAACCTGTATTACCCTTCTCTGGCCACAAAACCCAAATCACAATTCTTGTTCTTCCGGCCACGCAACCACCATCAACTCAATCCTTATTCGCTGGGTTTCTTACCTTGGAACTCCACCAAACTGCCACCAATTCGAAACCCCTCTTTCTACAGTTACATCTTCTTCGAACCTGACACAAACCCAAATTCATCACAGACTTTAATCATCAGACCCTTTAACTCACAGCCAATAGTGACCATCTTCCTGTCTTTTCCTCAACTCAAACTTCTCTTCTGCTCCACTTTCTCGAGACCCTTCTTACCTAACTAATTCAGCAGCACCTTCTTCCTGGTCTTCGTAAACCCATCTCAATCCTGAGCAAACAACTACAGGACCTATGGTTAGCCGGTGGTGAGATGGTGCAGTCAGGGAACTTGAACTGGTTGCGACCTAGACATGAGCAAGACTAAACTGATCCAAAAGATAATTCTTGTTTTAGGTTATATGAAGATAGTGGCGCCCCCTTAACGAACTCGAGTCTATCTTTAACATGTCGACTGCCTATAACACTTCTTTATGAAAGAATAGGCATCCCCCTAGTAATACTCTCAATTCCCTTGTAAACCTGGCTTCCCCCTAGTGATTTCTGTTTTACACAAATTGAGACTTGTGTGCTTCTATTCTTAGAGCTTGCCAACACCCAAAGTTGCCTAGTGATGCCGCAAACCTCTAATTCTCTTCTTTTACTTCATGTGACTCCAGATTACCTATAAAACTCAAAACAAACGTAAAATACACAAAATACAAAAGAATTAACTTAGAAAAGCATACGGAATTGATACTCAAATCATGTATTTTAGGCACTTATCAGTCAGATTTTTAGTGATTATCACATCATATTTCCCCCCAGTTTCATTATAAATTAGGTTTACCTCTGGTTTTCGATTAAACTGCAAGTTCATCTTGTTGCGTTTAATCATTTATATTAGACATACGTAGTATCGTTCACCTTCTCTGAGGAATATGAATTGTTCTTCTTTCTTTAAGGGTGATTATTATCCTTTGATCGTGTATTTCCCACTTACTATGATGAGTTTGCACTTTTGACGAGCCCCTTCTTTAGTAGCTAAAAATAGGTTACACCTATATATGACAGTTCTCTTCCTTTTTCCTTTAAAAGGACATAATCTATTAATTTTCAAGTTTTCGCTCCTTTCATCTTCTGAACTTCAAAATTTAATATTTAAGGTTTCACAATTCTTTTCAAAGTTTTTCTTTCATGATCAAACTTCATACTTTCAATGACAAAATCATATAATCCAACTCCTGCTGATAAGATCTTAGAAGTCTAAAATATCCTTTCTGATCTTGTTCAGTTTCGTCTTCCCGAACCTTATGAAATTAAGGTTGGGTCTGTCAAAGATCTTTCTAAAGATGAGCTTATTATTGATGGGAATTTAATTGTGTACCATAAGTGCATGTCTATCGATGGGATAATATGTGAAATACGGATTATCCACGGAGACTAATAAATTGTTAATAATAGTTTACAATTAAATATAAAGTGCTAAAAAGATTAATAAAATGGATTTTGAAAATATATAAACTAATGAATTTAATAAAAAAAATATAATAGAAACCTAGGATTTTCTAATTCACTTCTATCATGCATAATAGAATATTAAAACAGTTTTCTATAATTTTTTCATACTACCACAAGACGATTTAGGATACGAATACACGTCTCGGAAGATAAAACATATAAACCAATAAAAATTCTTATAGAATTAATAATCTTCTTCACTTTAATTTGCTTGTAAAATATAGATAAACATTAAAAACAAGCACAATAACATACGAAGATAAATTATTATCACGATAAAACACGAATATAGGAAAAGAATAATTGATACTGAAACATGCAAAAATTCTCTAACATACACAAAGGCTACTTCTATAGCCCTAGCAGAGAGAATTACTCTATTACAAAAGAAATAAAAATAAAAGGGATAATTAGACTTTGGTACTCAGGTTTTGACCTGATTTATTATTTAGTCTAACATTTGTCCAACGTTAGTGTTTGGTACCTGGACTAACGGTAAACCTTAGTTGACTAGGTTAAATCTAATTTTAATCATTAATTTTATGTTATTCATTTGAACCGTTGATCTTAATGACATGTGGACGGCCATATGAAATAAGATCAACGGTCCACATGTCGTTAAGATCAACGGTTCAAATTAAATAACATAAAATTAATGATTTTGCTAAATTAAAATTAGACTTAACCTAGTCAACTACGGTTTACTGTTAGTCTAGGTACCAAACACTAGCGTTGGACAAATGTTAGACCAAACACTAAATCGGGTCAAAACCTAAGTACCAAAGTCTAATTAACCCAAAAGAAAAATAAAAGAAGAAAAAAAAATAAACGAAAAAATACCTAGGACTACTTGTTGTGCTCGGACGTCGGATCCAAAAATCAACTCATTTTCCATCTGTTTCCACTGTGTATATAGCTTTCAAAGGAAACCATTTTCCTTTTCCATCTCCACTACCACATCATCATCCAATGAAAACATGCCATATGTCAAGAATAATACAAAATCCTCCAATAAAACTGTGCCACGCGCCAAATAATATAAAGCACATGCAGACACCATTTTTTTTGTTGAGAAATATGTTATTCTTTATTAACTCCCACCATAAAGAATAATATTATTTCCATAATTCTCATATGTTTTACTACTCCACCTTCACATGCATGCTTCATATCTTTTACTTTCCAAATCCTTCCGATTATTTTAAAGATAAAAAATATTAAATATTTTTTGAATATCTTGAATAATTTAGTGATCAAAATTTGACTCTCCATTAAATGTTTCTTTCCAACGTAGCAAGCTAATAAAAATGATGCCGACACCAGTGGGCTTGGCTTGTTTAATGATCAGTAATGTCGTGCTTGAATTAATTCCAATAATCCAATTCCAACCTTACATCCCGGACTAGTAATTTATTTTGGCTCCGAGTTCTCATCCATTTTACGGGCAAAATATCATATTTTAATTCTATTGAACTTTATTCATTAAATTCTGCAAAACTAAAAAAATCATCAAATTTAAACAAACTAGATAACTAAAAAATATAAATTAAGATGTAATTATGTCTTTGTTTGCACACTCATAAAATACCCCCAAACCTACATTTTGCTAGTCCTCGAGCAAAAATAAAATATGAAAACTATTTTAAAAATAAAATAAAAAACCTAACTCAGTTTTGTAGGAATCACGACTGCACTTGGCACGTGGAGCAAGCCGTTAAACTCTCATGTGACCCTAGCATACGAGTGTTGTTTCTTGAGGGTTTCAAAAGGTATTCATGTTGGAATTTCATCTCCTTAGTCATCAAACTTTATGCTAACATGATTATAAAGTACCCATTAGCTGAAACAAAAGATAACCCTAGTCTTAACATATTCTACAACGTCAAAATCATCATGTATACAAGCATATTTCAGTTCGTAAGCTGCTCATACAACACCACATAAAACAAATAATTCAGGCTAAATCATATTTAGAAGAAGAAATAGAAAAAGAACCATATCATTAAGGAAATGCATGACATGTTATCAACTTCTATTTCCTCACACTCTCGATAATGAATGATAATAGATTTTTCTTTTTAAAAACCATATGAGGCTAGAAATGAGTCTTTGTCATGCTAGCCACATATCACTCTAACCTTTCCATGGAGGACACCTCATGGCTGCAATGGACAATACATAGGACAACTCATGTAAACCCTCACGTGAATTAACTCGTCCACTAGGGGTTCAAAGGCTTGTTGCACATGCTAAGTATAATCATGCTTCCTATGAAAGTGAGTTGTAATTAAGAAATAAATTTTGAATGCGTTTAACAATTGTAACTTTTTTCTTTTTTCTCTAATATTTTTAAATTAATAAAAAATATTATTTGAGAATATCCATTAATTACAAATTTTAAGATAGAATCCGAAATAAATGAATATATCCGCTAAATTTTAAAATACTCCAACGAAAGTTATTATATCGGTGTAATATAAGTGTTAAAGTGTTAAGAAGATGTAATGGAGGTGTATCGTAAGTGTAAGGATAAAAATATTAGACAAATAATACTTATAAATGTATAACTATTATATGTTTCGTTGAACGCGTATTCAAATGCATAACTATACTATCATTTTTCTAGAAACAGAGGGAGTATGAATTTTTTTAGTTTTCAAACCTTGAATCCCTGTACGAAAGAGACCATAGGCAACGGTTTTTTTTTCTCCACGCCCGTAGGAGCTGGCCTAAGCGAACTGGAACTCAAACCATTTGTCAAACAAAGCCCAGGTAAAATAGCAGAATCAAAACACAATCCTTGTTGACAAGCAAACTGAAAAGGAAGCCAAGAGGAGTTAAAAGACCACCATCTTATCTTCTCTCACTAATTATCCCTCACCTCGTCACCAGTGCCAATACCAATTACCAAATACAGTACGTTAACTGAGGACAGCAAAAAAGACGATACTATCCTTCATCAGTGGAGAGTTTTTTTTATATAAGTGAAAGAAGAACAAGTTCTAAATCTGATGAAAAGGAAGAAAATGGTGGGCATTTTTTCCAGGTTTTATGTTAGTAAATCAACTGGTCATCATAGAAGAACTCAAAGTGCAATTGTAAGAAAAAACTTCAATACCTTTTATATAATCCAAATTTTAATCTTTTCAAGTTGTTATTGATTATTAAATGTTCATTATTTGATTTTGATTCTTCGGTAATAATATTATTTCTTTCTGAGTTTTTTGTTTAATTTTAGGTCTAAATCCAATTAATTCTCGAATCAATCGATTATGAAAGATTTAAGAGAAAAAATCATGTTACTCTTTGGGGTATAGTTATAACCAAGTGTCTCTTATTCTTAAATCGGCGAAGAATTTTTTGTTATTTGATTTTTGACCCATTACTTGATCATAGTTTTTCTAAAATGGGTTTGTTTCAATATTCAGTTTTAAGTGATTGACTTATTTTGGGTTGTGTTTTCTGGGCAGATATTTTTGTTCTAGTATTGGCTGTTCCTATATGGATATTTGATTTATGTTCTTATTCTTAGTTAGTTTCAATTCCTTCATTTTAATTCCTAATTTTTAAGGGAGATTACAATTTTCCAATCATGGATTTTAGAGGTTTTCTTAGGATTAATCAGTTACCCGTTGGTAATTTCAAGAACGTGAGCTGGTGCAAATTGTTCTCCATTTGGGGAAGATGTGAGGAGAATTTGTATCATTTTTGTCTATCATGTATCTTGACAAACGATTGTGCTTACAGGATGAGAAAAGGCCGTTACCGCCGAACCCAGAAGTTGCAGCAACCACAATAGCTGTGGCAGCTGCAGCACATGGGATTGAAGTGGCGATAGAGTTTAAGCCAGTTGAACACCCAACTGAACCTTTTGACCATGATCAACCTGTCAAATGCCCATTACCTGAACCTTCAATTCTTAATGTAAGTATAAGCAGCTCATTCATATGTTGGTTCTAGTTTTTGCTTTACCTTTGTTCTGGCAGTTCTTTGTAGTAAGTAGAATCATACGACCCAAACTGTAACTGTAGAAGGAATTAAGGTGTATGATTGTTAACAGAAAACCTAATTCTTCTTGATAACATAACATAGTCTTTATTGAAAAATAAATAAAAACATGCTATGGTAAAGATTCAAGGTTTCTCATTGTACTTTTCCTGACTATATCTTCTTGTAAGTTCTTTTAAGTTGTAGTTTGGAAACCTTTATGCCTGTAAAATTATCATCTATAAACCAACACAATCCAGTTTACTTTTAACTCCTTTTAGAAACTATTTTGGATCCTTAGTTTATGTAAGTCGTGTTTTCCATCACTAGCTGCAATTGTTGATCTTTTACCATACAAACAATATAAAACGTGCATTTGAGGTCAAGATATGTGTTGTTTGACCATTCATGTTCTGTTTAATGTTTTGAACAGCAATTACGTCTGCTTATGCTTAGTACTCTTCTTTTCTGCAGGATGGAAGAGTGTGGAAGGAACGGATCTCAGTGAGTTCACAAAAAAAGATTACTTCTTCGAGCGTTGATTCTGAAATTATAGGAACAAGGTCTCGATCATCCAATCGGTTAATTTTACCATCCCTTAGTGCACCTGAACACAACATTATAAACCTACTCGAAGAATGCAATACATCCGGAATTTGAAACTACTTGGTACTTGTTTTTCACTCGAGCAGTTCTATTTACTTAGTTCATGCTACATTATGTTTGTTTGTATTTTATTTTACTTTTTTCTTCCCACGTGTTCTTTTTTCTCCATAGAATTGACCTGTGAATCAGCTAAAGGAAGAAGTTAATAGAAATGTAATTCCCAAATCAGTGGGAAGCCCTCAAAAATTTCTTATATATATATGTATATTTGTCAATCTCAAATGTCCATTTTTCTGCAATGTGAAATTTCTTATGTAGCTTGGTTATCTGCTACCCTTATCATGTGGGTAAAATCTGCAGTGTGAAATAATTGTTGACAAACATCTGTTAGACCTAGAATCATATATTTTGGTTGAAATCAACAAAATTGTCTAACTGAAGCAGAAAAACTCACTTCTTTGTTAAAATAGTATACACTGTAAATAAACCTGGTTTAATTGGGGGTTTGTAGAATTAATAGGGGCTTTAGCAAATTTATTCCCACACCATTAATTATAGGGGTGCTAAAAGGTGGTGTAAATACTAGTTTACCCTTACCCTAATAACTAATCCTAATCTCTATTATATTTAACCAAAACCAGCCCCCATTTTCATTTTAAATTAAAACCAAAGACCAAAAACCTTTTATCTTCTCCTCCCTAACGATTTCATTTTTTTTTTAAATCAAATCGAAACTTTAATCCACGATTCTTCTATAAACATGTCTCGTACGAAGAACCTCCAGAAAGATGTTAGCTCACCTAGAATTGCAGAGAAAGTTAAAGTCGAAAAAGGGCAAGAAATCAAATCGAGAAGAATAGGACGATAAAATGGTCCCAATTAAAAAGTAAGTAAACCAAAACCCATTACTCTATTTGCTGGATGTGAATGTATGTTTGTTTTAAGTGTAAATCTAGACTAGAAACCGCAAAATCACAGTTACAGGGAGGGTCGGCATGGTCGATAACCTTAGACCATGACGACTTTTCATATGTATGGTAGAAGTATGAAAAATCGTCATGGTTTTTCATATCGACCTTAGTTGGTTATTTTCCCATGAAGACGAAGAGTCATTAGAGACGTCATAGTATTTGATATGAACCGATACGACCCTAACACATATTTCATACAAGAATTTTTGGGTCCAAGAGTCGTTATGGTATAGACATAGTACAGCGACGACTCTTAATGAGTAAGTTAGGGTCGTCACTGTCATACGTTGGACCATGACGATTTTTCATAGAATGGTAAAGTTGCACTTAGTGTCGTCATTGTTGGATGTTAGGACCTTGACGATCTATAAAGAGTCGTCATGTTCCTAACCTCACGACCATGCCGATATTTACTATGTGTCTTTGCTTTACCACTATGATTCGACGAATTTAACCAAAAAGTCATCCATTCATAGACTATTAGAGATTTACCTGAATGTTTTGAGCTATGAGTTTTTCATTTGGAGCATTGGTTTCTTCTTTTGGAGCTTGAGGTTCTTCATTTGCACCTCATTTTCGGCTTCATATATCAATCGATCAACATTATATTTCCAATCTAACTCAGAATCAAAGCTAAGATCAACACAACCATCTTTGGTAGTTGAAGCTTCTCCAACATCAATATTTGCACTAGAATCACTCATCTCTCAAAATCCTAGGTTTTCATTTTTTTTCCGTCCAAAAGCCCTCTTCTTCTCTACTCTATTCACAAAAAGAAAAAAAAATTCTCTAATTTTAATCATAATCATAATCTATATAACTAATTTGATTTAACTAATTAACTAATCTAATCACATATTAAAACTAATCAAATGGGGGTAGTTTAGTCATTTTTAAAAATATATAGCTAAGGGGTAGAAGATATTACTATTAGATGATCTTATTTTGTCTTTTCCTTCAGCCCCTATTAATTTTCCAAGCGCCCAATTAAACCAGGAAAATAAACCTGGCGAATTTGAGGGCTAACAAAAACCATTTAGGGGCTAATTTTTTATAGCCAACCAATGGGAGAAGCTAAGGGTTAACCTAGGGGTATCTAAAATTACCATAAAACCTTTCATTAATCTAATTATTACCAAAATACCTTTCATTTATAAAACCTAAACCTAAATCTATTTCACACTTTCACCATTCAAACTTCCGATTCTCTTCTTCTCCTCTCAATTTCAAAACTACCGATTACTCTTCAAACTACCGATTTTCCACCATTTTCTTCTCATCTTCAACCGATTAATCGTAAACCAATTCATCGTATAATCGTAAACCAATTAATCGTACTTAGTACAATCTAAAGATGCCTCGACAAAAGCAAACATCTCGTCAACCTCCTAATGCAGAGTGGCCGCCATTTGCCCTATTTGCAGGAGATCGAGAAATTGTTCAAG
Source organism: Papaver californicum (assembly GCA_023531435.1). Lineage (NCBI taxonomy): Eukaryota > Viridiplantae > Streptophyta > Magnoliopsida > Ranunculales > Papaveraceae > Papaver > Papaver californicum. Next base: position 292,936 of record JAJJMC010005899.1, read on the forward strand.
AACATCCGAATACGAAAATCTGCCTCTCCAGCAGTTGATGGCTCCAATAAGGTAAGGGGTTTACCATAATTTGTGTTTATATTTCTTAAATCGCATGAATTACTAGCTAGAATACCAAGGGTTTTAGGTGCAGTACCACAATCGGTAGTTTCGTGGTTGTATTAAACTACCGATTGTGGCAGTGTTCTTCACTGCTCATGAAGATCATGCACAATCGGTAGTTATCTTTAGGTTAAAACTACCGATTGTTCTTCTGTATAAAATTTTCGTAATAATCGGTAGTTTTGTATAGGCTTAAACTACCGATTGTGATTGTTCAACGAACCTCAAAAACACCCATCACAATCGGTAGTTAGATTTAGACATAAACTATAGATTATTCTACTGGATGCAAAAGTAGTGATAATCGGTAGTGTCGTTTAGTGTTAAACCTCCGATTGTGCTAGTTAGTGATCCTCAAAAACATCGATCACAATCGGTAGTTATTTTTACACCTAAACTACCGATTATTCTACTAGATCCAAATTTAGTGATAATCGGTAGTTAAATTGTTTATATAACTACCGATTGTGTGTGTGTCCATAGAATTTTGTGTTCCCATTTTTTTTATGCGCAATCGGTAGTTAATGTAGAGCCCGAGCTACCGATTGTGAACAGTCGGTAGTTAAGTTGTTTTTTGTACTACCGATTATACGCAATCGGTAGTTAAGTTGTTTTCTTGACTACCGATTGTTAATAATATGTAGAGTTCAAATTACTTTGTCTACCATTTTATGTAATGAAATAATTGTTCTTTATCTTGTATCAAAAAAGAGAAAGGCGATCAAAGCAAAGGAACGATCTAATTCTATCAGGGCCTCGTCGTGAAGGCGGTAAGAAGATTACCGCTAGTGCTAGACGATAAAAAAGCGCTATCCGAAACAAAGAAGGAGGACCAAGTGATCCTCAAGCTCAACACTTCGAATGAGGTGGACCAAATGCTACCCAAGAAGAAGAAGAAACTGTTACAAAGAAACAACCAAGGAAGAGACGAGGACACAAGGTCCCCGACTCTCTGAGGATTAAGGGTCCCCGACAAGGTCAAATCCCCGGGCTCCCAAGAGAAGGAGGACGTCTATTGTTTGGCTACAAGGATTCTTGGGTCAAGGAAATCTACTTTACCGAGGTAATAATTACTAAACACCATTCTTAACATATTGTCTTCTTATTCGTAGAAGTGTTAACTTTTATTCTAATTGTTTTTAATTCGTCGTGTATATTAGGACCATTCTAATGCGGTCCGTCTACTGAAACCTACTGCCGCACCATACAAGATGAACGACTGGCCGTTGAAGGATGAGTGTCCTCGGTTCCAAGAAATTATACTGAGCTCGGGGCTATCTACGGCTGCCGAAAACTCCATGTTAAAACACGACCGTGTGTCGATATCGGCATTCATGGAGCGGTATTATCCAGAGACCGATCATTTCCACATGCCGTAGGGATATATGACCATCAGTCCCGATGATGTGGTAGAGATTCTAGGTCTGACCGACCATGGTACAGCGGTCAAGTTTGATTATGTGAAGCAGTTAAGCTGGTATGCTTTGACCGAGAAGTGCTTTGGCTGGGACCGAAAGAAATCTAACGAAGAGTTTGACCGGTGCGCTAAATACAGAACCAGGCAATTTAGTATGGTTCATCTGATAGAAAGGTTCAGAGGCACCTTGGAAAAAGAGAAGGCCAACCCAGAGTTCAGCGATGACCAGGTCAGAGCTGCAGCAACTGCATATCTTCTGTGCGTTTTGGGATGTGTAATTTTCCCAAATGCTAGTGGCAACCGGGTTGACGCCAACCTGCTACAACTTTTGGATCACATCCACAAAGTTAGAGACTATTCGTGGGGCACTGCTTGTCTTACGTTTTTGATGGAAGAGATGAGGAAGGCATCCCGGGAGGATTCTAGCCAAATAGCCGGGAACGTGAGCTTATTGCATGTATTTTAGTAACTCCATTGATGGTTTGATTGATATTTATTCTTTCTTCTTTTGCTCTTTCAATTTTCTCATACTTGGTTTGATATGTTCATTAGGCTTGGATCTACGATCACTTTCCCTCCCTGGAGTTAGCAAGACAGAAGCCGGATTGGGAGAGAGGCACAACCCGAGGCCAAAAATATATTTTTTCGGGCAACCATTCAAGGTTCAAGGAGCAGGAGTTGATTTCTTTGAGGAGGAACCTAGACTCCATGACGGCCCCAGATGTATGTTTTGATCCCTACAGGGAAGAGCTAGATGATGGTACTATAACGCGAAGGTCTGAGTTGGCCATGTACTTTGGACCCTTGTGGCATCCAACATGATATGTAATCTACAATTCCTCTAGGGTCCTACGTCAAATGTGTTATGTCCAAGTAGAACCTAGGCCTCACATCCACGACAAGTTCAAATTGGACGTTCCAAATAGTGTTTGTGGTAAAGACACGATCCAAGTTGTTTACACGCCCAGCCCATCTGTTGAAGATTGGAACAACAGAATGCATTACATGATCGACGAGGGGAGACCTGTAAACCGAGGTGATGAGATAACCTCAGCCTATATGGTATGGTACCGGGAGCATTCTCATCTTATAGTGATTCGTGAAGACAAAGAAAAGAGCACCATGGTGCACGAGTATAGGTTCATCTTCAAAGAAAACCCGTCGGCCTTAGCAAGGCTGGTACGTAATGTTATTTCCTTTTGATTTTAGTTTTACGGGTGAATATTATAGATAATAATCGTTTGATTGTTATTGCCTAAAAACAGAAGAAGAGGATTGCATTTCTGTCGAACAAGGTAGGTTCGTGCCTCAATGGGAGGGATAAAGACCTCCTCCTCAACCTTGATAACGAAGGGTATGATCCCCATTTCAGAGATATATGTACGATCACGACAACGACGAGGAATGTAACTACTAAGAAGACTAAACGTTTTCGCGGTTCAACGAGTGTTGCTCCTCGAGCCAATGTCCTTGCTTCTCAAGCCGATGAACCTGAAGCCTCTGTTACTCGTGCTCCTCTTCCTAAAACCAAAAAAGTTAGGAATTAGGTTGTAATCGTTAAATTGAAGGATATTATTTTAGTGTTTAACATTTCTGGTTTGAAGGTTTCCGATTTGAGATGATTATATGTACTTTTTTTGAGTTATCATTTGATTTTTCATCGATTTATTTTTAACAAGTTATGTTCTATAAATTTTACATGTACAATCGGTAGTTAGAGGGTTTGAAACAACTACTGAATGGGTAAATTAATCAGTAATCGGTAGTTTAAGAATTACTTAAACTACCGATTCTATACATTCAGCGACAATCGATCGTTTGTACAAAATTTTAACTACCGATTGAGAGTGTCCAGGAGTTTTTAAAAACATTGGATTCCCAATTTGGGGATACTAATCATAATCGGTAGTTTGTACAAATTTAAACCTATCGATTGCGAGTGTCCAGGAGTTTTCCAAAAATTTCGATTTCCAATTTGGGGCTACTTATCATAATCGGTAGTTTAAGAAATTTTTAAACCATCGATTGTGATTGTACAAATTGTTGAAATTTTTGAAAAAATCTCGATTTCCAATTTGGGGCTAGTTATCATAATCGGCAGTTTAAGAATCTTTTAGACTACCGATTGTGATCGTACAAATTTTTGAAAAAATCTCGATTTCCAATTTGGGGATACTTATCATAATCGGTAGTTTAAGAATTTTTAGACTACCGATTGTGATCGTACAAATTTTTGAAAAAATCTCGATTTCCAATTTGGGGCTACTTATCATAATCGGTAATATAAGATTTTTTTAAACTACCCATTGTTCTTGTACAAAATGTCGAAATTTTCAAAAAAATCTCGATTTCCAATTTGGGGCTACTTATCATGATCGGTAGTTTAAGATTTTCTTATACTACCGATTATGCTTGTACAAAATGTTGAATTTAAAAAAAAAATCGATTTCCAATTTTGTTACCGTTTTGTTACCGTTATGAATTGTTACAGTTGATCAACGGCTATAATTTGTATTCTCATACACCTATAAATAAATGAATTTATATCTATCATTCTCATTTCAAATCCACATCTTTTACATTTCATAGAAAATTTCTAATCTCGCGTTTTGATGTAATGTCGGGTTACGAAAATTTTAGGCTTAATGCAGAAACTTTTACCCTAGACGAAGATTTATCCCTATGTCGAAACATGGTATTACATTATCCAGCAAGGGGTCATCAACGTCGGATGAATGGTTCAATGAGCATGCAATGATTAGAACATGTCCATGATAACTTTTGTAACGAAACCGGTAACCCCAACAACCGGAACAGAGAAGGCCTTTTTTGTCGATATATGGAAATCACAAAGGAAGTACTAGAATTTTCTTCTTTAACCGCTAAGGTGAATGAAAGAAGAATTAGGAATGAAACTGATGGTGAAATTGTTGCCAGATCTCTGGAGGAATGGAGAAGATGGAAACGTTCAGACTTCAGGTACCAACCTCATTTCGAGATCCTAAGGGTGATGGAAGAATACAATCCTTTTGTGTTGATTATTCTCCGAAGAAGTGAAGAACGTCGTCCCGGGCGTAATACGACCCGTTGAAGAGGTTTGCTTAAGTGTTTAAGTGTAATCTACCAATGAGATTGATCACTTTGAATTTCTATGATGTGTTTTGTTTCGTTTTTTCCGGATGTTTTTAGTTTTTTTGAACAAGTTTAATGAACAATATGTAGTAAGTTTATTTGAACAAGTTTTTCTTCGGATATTGAAATAGTATTACGAAGTTAGATGTTAAGTAAAATCGACATATTCGGTAGATAACTATGTTTCTAAACTACCGATTACGTGCAATCGGTAGTTATTAAATTCACGTGCTACCGATTATCCACAATCGGTAGTTATTTATGTTCACTAACTACCGATTGTAGCAAGAAAAGTCCTGGACAACAAAACCATTGTAATCGGTAGATAAAATTGATCTTTAAACTACCGATTACAAAGTTTAAAATTTAAAAGTTTAATTCATTATATGTTTACAATCGGTACATATAAATTTTTAATACCTACCGATTGTGAAAGATGAAGAGTTCGAAATTTTGGAAGTTTTGAGAAATTCAATTTGGGGCAACTTACATAATCGGTAGTTTAAGTACTCCATTAACCTACCGATTGTACAATCGGTAGGAAAATAAATCACGATCCTACTAATTGTACAAAACTAAAACTCAAAAAATCAATCTAAAACACTCTCGATTTCTAATCCAAAACTAACTCAAATCATTTTCTAATAACCAAATTAATCAAAATTAACACTAATTAAACAAGGATAGATTAACCATTATAGAAAATAGATGGATAAGGGATGTATTAAGATCACTTCAAAATGACCTTATCTTATCTTATTAATCGTAATTAGTTTTTGATAGCCCTCAAAAAAAGTCAGGCAAATAAAGCCATACCCCACTTGTGCTTTAGAGAGAAACAGCCATACCCTACTTGCCTTCCAGACTACGGTAACTGTTGAAACAGAAAGAAGATGATTCGTGTTCAACCTTGTATACCATTTTGATCAAGCTGCAAGTGCCGATTTGTGATGCAAAACTTATGATAACCATATCCGAACTCCATAAAAACAAGACTGATTAACTAGTTCTACACTGTCGCATAACAATAGCTTGAAGCTACATTTCTCCAGCATCAATTATGGTCAGATTTTTGTTCGTTCTACTGTCAGCTGAGTGGGAACAGTTGAAGGGAAGACGATAAGGAAAAAGAAGAAGAGATGTGATGAAGTTTTCCACCATCATTTCGTGCAAGCATTCTATTTGGCAATTTGAGATGATTAAAAGAGATCTACCTATAAATAGTGAATATTGTAGCATCGACAGGTTTTCACTGTTTGCAGGAGTTTATTTTTCTTTATCATTTGTATAAAATCAAACACCTTTCCATTTCCTCACCTAAATTTTGATTATAGCTCAAAGGAGAGTCGTGCCTTGTTTCTCCCCTACTTGATCACAGATATTTGTGTGGTGGGTCTGTTGATTATTGTGTCTTTTTGTGATGATGATTTGGTTTTGGTGGACCAAATTAGACAAGATAACACTAAAATCCAACCTAATACAGTAATACTGAAATCTTATTTGACATTTCTCAGACTAGATATCCATCCAAAATGAATGTTTCTTATTACAGCAAGGGATCATTTCTCGGTTCTCCCGAACTTGATCACTGATTTTCGTGTGGTGGGTCTGATAATTATTGTGCCCACTACTAATGATGATTTAATTTTGGTGAACTAATATTTATCCAAAATCATACTGTTTTTGTAGAGTTACTACATGTCATTCCTCAGAATTTAATATCTATGTATTAATTAATCTGCCCATATTCGAGATGGAATTCCGAAATGGGACTAGTTTGGACGGCACGAATTTCAAATATAAAAGTAAATCTAAGAACCCAATAAATTAATCCATGGGTCGGCATTATTCAGAAACTACTATCTTTTCTTGGTTAGCCATCACGAAAGAAGAAACTACTATTGGAATCTAAAAAAACTATACCAAAATCCTCTTCTGAAAGGGGGATATAATGATTACAACGTCAGAAGAGACTCAACTGATGACAGTCAAGAAGTGCCGAAGTGTGGTCACCTTTTCTGCTTATACTCAAACACTAACAAAATATATTACCGACCTGAGTGCAAAAAGAAATTCACAGGGTACCCCCCTCGGAGGCTGCTAGTTTCCTTCTCAGCTGGTGCTCAGCGACTTTATAATCTACCACCTCACGGAACAGATTCGCATTAAGAACACATTCGGTACTCCCATAACAAGAAGCTTGAACACCAGCCATAAGCTTTGCTATCTCTCTTCCTGAAAACCCATCTGTCTTAACTGCAGCTTCACGAATAACATCATCAGACAAACCTTTAATCTCTATCTTTTGAGGTTGCTTTTGGAACAGTGATTTAATCCAGCTGGATTTTCTCTCTCCTGCTTTAGCAATGTACTTATCTAGGTAGAGTTTAAGCAGCTTGAAACGTTCTTCTTCACCGGGTAAGGGGAATTCAAGAACTTCATCGATACGGTCAGCAACTGCAGAATCTAGATCACCAGATCGGTTAGTGGCTAGAGCTAGAACTATATCTTTGGATTGGTCACCTGTGCGGAAAAGAAGAGCATTCAAAGCGCTGCGTTGGGCTTCGCTCATGTATGTCTTGTTACGCCTGCAAAATTCGTCAATTACGGATTAAGCATTTGATCAAGGGATTCCATTTCACAAGCAAGAACGACTGGGCTGATACACATCTCATTCTCTTATAAGAAGCCAACATTAAGAAAAATGACTTACTCGCATAGAAAGGCATCTGCTTCATCGATGAAAAGCAACAAACCCCTTCTAGATTTTTTAGACCAATCAAACAATTGGTGTATCTTGGTAACAGCCTGTGATCCCAGCGGTGCAACATCTCCACCAGTCATCAATGCATAATCCAGACCCTAAAAAACACAATCACAAGGTTCAGATGAACGTAAATGGAGAAACACCTGCCAAGAAGTCGTGATAAGTAAGAATTAAGTAGCAGTATTGGTGCAGTGACTCAAATAGCTTAACAAGGACGAAATCTGATGTGGTGGGAGTGGGGGAGTGGTTGGGGGTGACGTTGTACAATTGAGGTGGCCATATGGAACTACTGAGGACATCGTGAGGTGGAATAGTGCCTCGCTGGTGGTGGTGAAGCAGTGATGAGATACTGGTAGCTATGGAGCAGGAGAAGAAAATTTGATAAACGCAGAAGCCAACACGAAAGCAGAAGTTGGAAATAACCTTTGACAATTCAGTAGCGAAAAAATAAACTGCTTAGAAAAGTAGCTTTGTTGCAATGAGAAAGTTGTTTCCAATAGTGTATCCGTTTCATGCTTTTTATTCTTTATTAAAATCTAAGTTGAAACGGTATTTTTGGGAAATGCTTTAATAGTGGCAAGCTTATTATGCATAGTATAATCTGTACAAGGCCCAAACTGTGCTAGTAACCAAAAGTGCACAGGTTAGAGAATAATTTAGTAGTAGGTAAGGAGTTTCAGTTCAAACATAACAAGAAAAGGATAGATCTCATACAGATTTTCGTGCAAGTTCTCTGGCGGCCATAGTTTTCCCTGTTCCAGGAGGACCGTAGAAGAGCATGTTTCTAAAAGGTGCTTGATGGGATTTTGTATTTGCAGTTGCACCAGCAAGCTGCTCAATTCGCTTAAGAAGTGAAGGATGAAGAACCACATCACCAAAACCATTCCCCTGCGCACCTTCAGCCTTTTGTGATAGAGAGCTAATGCCACGAGAAAAAATCCCTGACCAAGGGTACTTTCCTCTCGAGGACTCTCTGATCAAGGATGGTTGTCCGAGAACTCTGTCAACATATCCCCAAATCACCCTCGCACCTTCTCTGCACAGAGAGAATATACATGAAGGAAGCCCCAGTTAGCACAGTTCCAACAAATTTAAATTCATAAACAAAACACATCAAGTCTAGATTTATCAGTCCAGGGAAATGCTAGCAGAAAATCAACATCTGTTTTCAATTGTTTCCTTATACTGGGGAGGTAGAAGACCTAAGATGCAAGTGGATGCTGAGTTGTCAGACAGCGGATAAGCCAAATGACTTAAATTAATCATTCAGTCCATAAGATTATGAGGAGCTTAGTAAATTGCAAAAAAGAACTTTCAGAGCTTAAAGATAAATAGATTGAGAGGTGACAAACAAACTCACTTACATATGAAACAAATGGTAAAGCAAAGCCTCCGTGTTTTCAAACACAACAAGTGATTATATTTATTCCCATTCAAACATGCAAAACAATTATTAACAATGATAAACAAGAGTCTTCCAGTTTTTGTTGTTATCTCATATAAATGAACGTGAAAAGAGAATGAGCAGATTTAAGTCGAAACCAACTAGTAGGTTGACGAGTTACGACCAACATCAAATCCATAAACAACATGCATTGCATACTAACAAATTTATAGTTAGCATATTACAAAGTACGAAACAGCTTATAAGCATGCGCCAATACCTAGTTGTGTAAATCCCAGCTGCCAGAGCTGTAATTCCCCCGACCACTACGATCAGCTTATTTTGATCAGTTAATAAAGCCTTCACACCACCTGCAGAATACAGAAATGTTACCATTTTGCCAAACATGGAAGTGGCTCAATGTGACTACAGGTGTAGACAAATAGCATGAATGCAAAAATTTATGGTAAAATCAACAAGTTGTACAGGTTACATTAGAGGAAATACTTATGAGATATACTATTAAAGTGACATTTCCATATTATGGTACATTAGTCACTTCCAAAATTATCCAAGCTAAATGCTGATGTGCACTGTAAGACATCAGACTGTCTATACTAATAGACAATGTGTATGGAGTTTGACAAAGCAATACTATTCCAGTTCACTTCACAGTTTGGGCAGAAAATTCCAAACTACACTCCACATAAGCTACCTCACAAGCTAAAAGTATCAAAGATGCTGTAAATTCTTCTTCTTAAAAACATCTGAGATCGAGCAGATCAAGTCTAGTATTACGTAATACCAATACTGCCTAATCCTGCCAAATGAGTAGAAAATTCAATAAATACAAACATAATACTCCATTCTGTACTTCTTGCTCATAGCGATCCACAATAAGAACAAAGTTTCTGGTGTACGGAATAAGTATCATGTTCAAGTATTAGACTTCTTAACACTAAAATTCAGGCACTCATGCTAAGAACTAGGTCAACTATGTTACCTGATCCGTTCCAGCAAAAGACATCCTACAGCTATGGCAAAATCAAGTAACAGACCAAGGGGTTCATATTTCAGTAATAATTTCCTCACTATTATACTCATCTGCATTAGATATGAAAAAGGGGACAACTTTGAGCCAAAGGATTAAATGACATTATTACAAAGGAGGCAGTCAATAAGCTGTATATCAAAGTAAAAATTATCCTGGAAAGCATATTCAAAGCAAATAGCTCTATTATTCGCTTTTACAGAAAACAAAATTCATCTAGCCCATGCCCAAAAGAGTCATATCAGGAACCAGCCAAAATTTGTTTAATTAGAAAAACTAACTCTCGAAATATATTTAAGCGAAGTTGAGAGTGCACCTCCAATATGCTCAAAAGTTGTGTTAATGGCTGCAGCCCACTTCTCTTGCTCAAGTTTTGCTCTATCTATTAGCTCCCTTTTACTTAAATCTTCAGTTAGTTGTCTATGAAGCGCGTTGGCTCTTGCTTTTGCTTCCTGCTCACTTTTAATGTTTTCTCTTAATATGTTAGCTCTTTCTCTCTCTGTTTGCAGACGCTGAGCTTGAATTTGCTCTTCTGTTTTACGCCGAGCAGCCTGTAGCCTCAAAGCTGAGTCCTCTTGCATTTTCACTAACTCTTGATTTCTGGCTCTATGACTTTCATTCTCTGCCTGCATAAACACAACTTACACAAGGGTTAATTCCTCTTCCAAATAAACTACTTACAACTAATTGCAAAAAAGTACAAACATGCCTGCATCCTTTTCCTCTTCAGATCATCTTCATATTGAGCCATTTTAGCTTTATTTTGTGCTTGTTGTTGACTCAATTTTTGTTTTTCCTCAGACAGTACCTTTTGTCTCTCCTGAATGACAAACAGAAACACCATAAGCTTTAAGTATGAAAGAGCCACTTCACATTTGGGAATATCTGTTTCATGCGAAAGCATGAAAACATAATAGGAGTTATACAAAATTATGATAACAGCTCTATAAGATCTGATAATCTGTTTCCTTTACTTAACACTGATTATAACCTACTCCTATACGCCATTCCCTCATAAGTAAGGGGTTGTTTTAGTTTTATTGAAATAAACCAATCTATTATGATGAATGGAGCCTTTGTCCACTCATACACACACCAGAAGAAGAAAACGTGGACACTGATTCACTTCTGCCCTCAGGTGCATTCAACTAAAAAAAAACTAACCGCCCTTCATGACGTACAGATCAAAAGTTGACAACAATAGCAGATAAAGTGTTTTGCCGAAATGGATATTATCAATTTCTTGTCAGGATGCGTGAAATCACACAACATTTACCTCTAACATCTTCAATTTCCAGTTTCTTTAGTTTTATTCCATAAGAGTGTGATATTGAGATGCATTCTGACAATTAGCCTAAGGAGAATAGATCTTACCCCAAAACACTAACATGATTATATGAGCACTTACAGTTTCAAATTGAGCTCTCATTGCATCCAATTCAGCTTTCTTGGTTGCAGCTTGAATCCTCTTTGTCTCTTCCCGCTTCGTCATCAGCTCAAATGCCTATACAAACACAGAAAGATCAAAAAAATTACTCAAGATATTCGTTTTGACCAATTATATAAAAAATTCCAAATTCCCAAAATCAAAGAGAACCTTTTTAGCATTGGGAGAAGTAGCAATTTCTCTAAGAGCTGCAGCTCCTTTCACAAGTGGTTCGGGATCGAATCCAGCAGATGTTGTTCGTGGATTATCATTTCGAACTTTAGAAGATGAAGATTCTTCTTCTTTTGGAGTATCAGATGAAGGAGAAGCTTCGGGAGGAGGATGAGGAGATGGTGAAGAAGATGAAGATGAAAATGGACTAAAATTAAAAGGACCATCAGCATAAACATGTTCAACACCTAGAGTTGCTGAAGCTAATGCTGATACAATCCCTAATGTACAAGCTTTTGCCATTTTTCTTTGAACAAAATTGGGGGTTGGACTTTCTCTATGTTGTAAATGAAACCCTAGGACTACTAAACCCTGATGTAGATTTTGTTTATTTTGGATTTTGGTTTGAAAAAGAAGAAAAGAGTAAGAAGAGAGCTTGAGAAGCAAGTAAGGGGTGGGGGGGTTTAATGTGAAATAGAACCCTCAAGAGAGAGGTTTTGTAGGGTTTCTCAATCTGGATGTTTAGTCACTGGTGGGTTATTGGCACCATTGAGAAGACGAGTGACAACCGAATCGAACCGACTGAGGCCAGTTTCAATACACCCATATCAAATGGTTTTGTCTGTCTAGTCTGGTGGGAAAACAAGTCACGCCACTATTAGAGAAATGGTAAGTGACCAAGTCTTTGTCGAGCGACAGAGGCGATAAAGATTCTATCGGTCGACATAGTTTCTATCGTCCACGATCGATTTTTTACCGCTTATAAATAGAGACCTTTTCATTCAGATTTTTATATTTAATTCAACCAAAATCATTTAAAAGTTTTTACTGTAAAAAAAAATCTTCTTCTAAAATAAGTATAAGGAATAAAAGAAACAAAAAATAACAACCATCGGGCGACCCAAAAAAATGGAGCGGATTGGAATCATGATAGAAATGAGGGGTTCGATAATCGCTCAACAACTTCAAGGGAGAACAGTAAAAGCAATCAACCCACTTCGAAGCGGAAAGATTTCCTTTGATGATTACTTGAGGTTGATGCAACTTGGTCAACCATGGGAACATGCTGATGACTTGGTCGTGGCCCCTATTGATAAGAGTGATTATCTCCGTTGGTTCAGCCAGATTTACAAGCCTACTATTGTCATGGTGTCACAACATGTGGGAGTGATGGATATGCTAGCTCTAAGTAAATTACCACTTGATTCCGACTTTCTTCTATCCCAACCTCCACCACCAACGCCCCCTCCCTTCGTTTATCCTAGTGGCCAGGGAGGTACATCTTCTTCGTCAGCGATGCCACCAATTGACTGGGAGGTGGCGAGTATTAATCTAGAAGAGGAGTGTGTCACTGTTCCAATTACTTCTCAATCTATGTAACAGACGTATCTGTATTGGAATGTAGATGCTACATAAGAGGACTTGCGGGCTAGGTTGAACGATTATTATTGGTGGTCACAACAATGCATAATTATTACGTGGGGCAGCTGACCCAAATGATGAACACATTAGTATTGATATTCCAGATGAATCCAGTCATGGTCCACCAAGTCAAAGTACACCAAGTCGTAGAAGCAGTCATAGAAGTGATGACACACCAGAGCACGTGCCATAAACTCATATGACACCTGATGTCGGAGACTTTGATATGACGACTATGGAAACTCCAGGCGGTTATCCAATCTTTGGGAATCTTTATACCCTGACTCCAAGAGTATGAGGCTTCTCAGGGTATCTTCCCGTTCAAGACGTTGGTCCCTCGACTTCTCAGGTTCTTACGGTTCCTTTTGTAGGTTTTGGTGATAAAACTCAACCTCCTCAACCTACTTAAGCTTCTATAACAACCATGTTAGCACAAGGGACATACACCAAAGATACAAGTTGGGTCTTTAATCATGGTGCTCAAGGAAATCAACCATGAAATCAACTGTCATTTTAATTCAATGTAAGAAGATTATTAAATCCATTATGTGTTGATTAAGAACTATGTGTATTAAATCACATTCTGTTTTAATGCATGAATGTTATAATAAATTAAATTTGATCAAAAATAGTCGTTGGATTTGCAATAATGAAAAGCCCACGATCGAAATAAGAAGTTAATTTGATTGAATAATTTAATTGCAATAATAAAGCAAGCTTAATAATTTGATTCAATTAACTAATCTTCATTACATTAATTTACTACTATACTACGCTTTTTTACAAGATATGAACTAGGGCATTAAAAACTTAAACACTTCAGTAAAAATCTCTGACAATCTTGAGCCTCCTATTTATCTTCATTTGACATATCTTCCATTCGATGCGCTCTTGAGAAGATTTTCTCTGATTTTTGTGAGAAGTATTACGGCTAACTTTCAAATTTTCTTCGCCTTTATTTTTCTTGCCTTGAACTGTTCTTTTTTCTTTTAAGTGCAGATTTGACTTGGTTAACATCTAAAACTTGAAGACCTCTTTGCTTTTTATCATTTTCCATTTTCTTATAACCATCACATATCTTACTAAAATCGGCTTCAAGAATGACTCCAGAATAATCAAGTTGTGTTGCCAAATCAAGTTGGGTTATAATTTGTGCCATTTGAAAAAAAATTTGTAGAAAATTTATAGTAAAAAGTAGAAAAAGTAGAAAATTTTAGTGTAAAATTTTGGTTTGAAAATGGTGAATTTATAGACGGAAAAGAGTTAGTCGTTGGCGACATAGTCTCCGCCGAGCGACAGAGTCTTATCCGTCGGCGATAGAGACTATGTCGCTCGACAAAGACTCTGTCGCACTGTTCAAACCTCCAAACTTGAGCGTTTCAGAGGTCAATTTATCAATTTGAGAGGTCCATAGTATCTCAAAATGGACAAATAAAACTGTTTGAGAGGTGCATAGGAACTGGCCTGAGTAACTGGTTAACCTGGGATAATGTTGTTGGCACTAAAGGTGTAAATTGGGTCGTGCCAGCATGTTTATGGCCCCAGCACAACACGCTAAAATTTAAGTATTGCAAATGACCTAGCACAGTACGGTAGTTTCGTGTGCTGAAATGTGCCTGGCTATTCGGCACGCTGGAATGATACAACATGCGGCACGGATAAGCACAGTTCACATCACGGCACAACATTCTAAGAAAGCACGTCATAACATGTATAAAGCACTACACAATATGGTACAATATAGTACATTTTATGTATATTTCATAAAAAATGCTTTATTCTAGCAGATTTTTGACATTTTATTTCCGTTATGGTGACTTATCTCTATAAAAATACATATAATATTTAAATATCTGAAGACATCTTTTTTGGAAAACATAAAATAATTGTGCCAACATATCACGATTATTTTTCTGGCATAGCATAGTACGCCATCTAGCATGAAACAACATAGCACGTCTTAGTCTATGCCAATGACACAAAGTAACACGACACACAACATGTTAGACACGTGACTTTGTGGGATGGGCAGTACAAATTAGGCATGTTTTACACCTCTAGTTGGCACCATTGAAACACCTCGGCTACGGTATGGAAGGGCCACATACTCGAAGTATGTGGTCTCTTTTCTCTTGTTGACACGTATACTCTTTAACAAACCAAATTTTTTAAAATAGTTTGTTGGACAAATTCAGACAACCTACTTTTCATTCACCAAAATACCCTTATTAACTAAATTAGGATCAATCCTTTTTATTCACTTTCCTTAATTTTCTCATAAAATACTTATATTTTTAAAAAAAAAAAATTAAAATCTATAATATTGCAACCACATGGAGTGTACAATCTGACGAATTGATGTGCTAATTAACGACGATTGAAAAACTTTCTCATCAGTGCAGTAAGATAGGGACTAAATCTATAAATTGATTATTTATTTATTTATTTTGCTAAGAAAAATAATTTTATTGAAGGAACAAATTACAAGGTTTGCGGAAGAAAATCTGGGATGGCTCCCCACCGTTCTCCACAAATATCATACCTTCTACAAATAGGTTAATTAAATACCATTTACTTATGTTTTCCTTAGCTATTTCTCTTGTATTTTGTATATTTTACGTTTGTCGTGAAATAAAAGAAGAGAATTAGAGGCTCAAGGCATCACTTGACAACATTGGATGTTAATGAACTCGGAGAATAGAAGCACACAACTCTCGATTGTGTGTAAAACATAAATTACTAGGGGGAAAACCATCTGTTCTATCAAGATGTGCTATAGGGAGTTATTCAGGGATGCCCCATATCCAACTAGTGGGTGGTGCCTAAATCACCTTCTTATTCTTAACATAAGGAAGGCTAGGTCGAAGTTTCATCATAACCGGTTCCCACTCTTCCCTTCAAGCAGCAGCCAAGTGGCCCAAGTCTATTGCGCCGAGGAGCAATTGCCGACCAGTATGGGACTGGAATGTGACCGAGAAATAAGAAGAGGACCATTGAGCTCGAGACAGAGAAGAAATAGGTCAGGCTGTGGTTGGTGATTAAATTCAGATTTAGAGGCGAGAAAGAAAGAAGATTAGAAAGGTTGTGGTAGTTGGGGTCGAGAGAAGATCTGTTTGTGAAGATGAGATGAGAAACTACTGCAAGAAGACATAAAGAAGAATGGGTGTGAGTCTGTTCGAATTGAGAATGTGGGATTTTCGAAATTGGACAGCGAGAAGGAGAGTTAGCGCTGTTGGTGCTGGTTCTGGTTCGTGCAACAGGGTAGATTGTGCTGCCATGGTTAGAGGAAGGCAAGAATGGGTTTTATGAATTCGAGTCTGCTGTGGTTGATGTTGAAATTCGATGAGGTATGAAGAGTGACCTGTGATGATTTCAGGTTAAGGGTTTGAACAGGAAAAGAGTTTGGTAGCAATTGAGTTTGGTTTGGTAAGAGTGGAAGTGTTGGTGGTTTAATCAGCGAGAAAGAATAATTGCAGAGAAGAATGATGAGTTTTTGGATTGATGCAGCAACAACGATTGGCAGAGAAGATGGGTTCATGTAGCAGAGAATGAAGAGAATGGAAATAATTGATTCACTGCTGCCGTAGTTGAAGTAATGATGATGACTTAATTGATGGCCGGAAAATAGAGAAAGAGAAGAACTCACTCATGTGAACTGAATTCGGGTTGTATGACTCAGTTGTAAATGATTGTATGAATGGGTTTGTGTGTGAATGATTAATAATTGCAGAGAAGAAGTATGGCAGTTTCATTAACCAACCGACTCTCGCCTGAATCAACCACCAGAAGTGCACATTCAGTGCTTCAAGGAATGTCTCAATGGGTTAGCCGTGAAGAGTTAAAAATCTTAGCAAGATTATGGGCTTTGTTTAAGGCCTGAATTGTGGCCGTGAGTCGGGTCTATTTCTATTAAGTTGGGGCAAGCTTGCCAAGGGTCGTGGAATGACCTAGATTTGGAAATTGAAGAGTTTGAGTTATATTAAGAAGGAGAGTTCTACTTTAAAAGGGATTTTACAAGGGAGAAAATTATATAAGAGCAACTTCAATAAGAGGGAGAGATATCTAGGTTTTCACCTAGTTCTCTTCTCACCTTCTCTACTCCTTTTTGTAGGTTTGCACGGGGAATATTTCTCATATCTAGGGTTTGCAATTTCTTTTCTTCTTGAGTTTAATTGTGTAAACTCCAATTTATGAGTAGTTAATTTTGTTATTGGCTAGGGAATAGTTAAATTCACAATACACGATTCTTCAATTAATAAATTAGTTTTTGCCTCAATATTATCGTTCATAATTCACTATTTATATCACCTTGTATTATTTGAGTGTTTGTTTCCTCGAGTGGCCAATTGATTGAACTCACATCCGTATCTATAGCTAATTTAAAGTTTATTATACACAAAAGTGATACTCCTTGAATAACAAGTAGCATAAATATGGTTATAGCTTGTAGTGACATATCCTTGTAATCATATGTGGATCATAACCTTTGTTAAATTGAATTAGTGCGTTTTCCAAGTTCAATTGCATTGATTAGCCTAATTTCATAAATCTTAATGCTCCTCGGGAATTAACCTTGATGAGTGCTTTTTATACGTTAGGTTGTTCTCTTTGTAGAATTTATATTCGCATCTTTTAATGTATTTGTTGATGACTTGAGGAAGTTTGCGGGATATTTTTGCGATCAAGGTATTCTAGGGATTTTGATAAAACGAGATTAAATATCAATTCTAATTATTTGTACAAGAACATGTTTGTGAATGAAAACGAACCCTTGACCAATATTTTCACTTATTGATTCTTTTCTGCAATTTCTTAGCTTTTTTTAATTAGTTTAATACTTTCATTGAATATGAAAACTCCTCCCTTTTACATCAGATCTCGAAACCATATAACAACCAAGACCTCCCTGTGGGAACAATTCTTTCTTACCCTTACTTCATAATAAATTATAAGTAGTGAGAAAGTAATAAATAATTTTGACTTGCTACGATACACATCAAATTTTAGCGTCGGTGTCGGGAGGCACCGAATTGTTATTTGTTTTTTGATTTTCTTTTTCTTATTTTTTATTCTAACCTAGTTTTGAGAATCTTATTTCAGGTACTTATTTCTCATGAAGGAGCATATTACAACAATCAATACTGTTTTCAACCTCAACAATATGACAACTACCAACCATACCAAGGGTATAATCAAAACCAATTTTTTGGCTATGATAAATATCCTACGGAACCTTATGGTTTTTCTCATACATACCAACAACCTTATGACGAGTATGTATGTGAACAATCACAAGGATGGGAGGATTGTTATGCTCATGAACAAAAAGTCAATAGTTTTGTTGAAAAATGGCTTAACATGGTACAACAAGAACTTCAAAAAGATTAAAGAGACTAGAGAAGAGCAATTCCAAGAACTTCAACAAGGTATTGTTAACTTAAGAAGAGACATTGATCAATACAAGGAAGAGAGGGATAAAGAAGAATTTTACTTTCAAAGCAATAACAATTTTAATGTGCCCATAGTTAGTAATGAATATTTGATCATAATAATTATGTTGAGAAAGACCAATCTTTGGGGATATTTGATGACACTAGTGTAGCTTACTCAAGCCTTGATATTAATAATGATCAAGCACCTATTTAAAAGGGAGAGCTTGAGGATGATGCAATGAGTGTTCTAAAAAAATTCTTTGCAGCTAGATTTGAGTCCCCAACAATACTTGGTTCTAAAGTAAAGGGTGTTGAAAAGGATGAGATTGAGATTAGACACACTAAAATCATCGATTACCAACCTTATGTTAGCTATGATAGTGACGATGGGTATGATAGTACATCATTTGAACTAATTTGTAGTGACATCCGCAAAAGGTGTTGTAGATAATGAGTTTTTGACAAGGGATAAAATTATAAAATCACCCTTTGCTAAGCAACAAGAATATATACATGTTCATATTTACACACATATTCTTAATAAAGAATGTTGTGTCTCTACTTATATTCCGCAAGCGAATTAAGAGTACAGGTTCTCTCTAAACGTTATAAATTTGACTTTTTAGCCTCCCCAACACTCATAATATTTATGCCATATCGAACTAGTCCCAAGTCGTATAAATTCCACGGCTGAATTCCTTGAACTTGTCTCGAAGGTGCATCGATGTTTTAATAACATCCATTAAACTCGGGAATAGCTAATGTTTAAACCCTGAAATACATTATAGCTTAACGCTTTATTCGAAACGAATGCTCCTCTTTTGAGCTCAAATATGCTACTTTAGCACTTCGCTTAAATATAAGCCACAAACAATGCGCCACTCCTCTCGGATGCGCCACAATCAAGAAGAAATGCCATAAAAGGCGCATTGAACTTGTGAACTAGGCTAACCCTAGTCTTTTCTCATACCAACACCAAGTTAGCACTAGCTATTTAGCTTAACAACGCATTGACACTAGTTAGCCACATTAGCGCTAACGCGTCCCTGAGTAACGGCTAGGGCAAATACGCCGCTAGTAGCTCGAGTATGGCTCAAATAAGCCTCTACCTAGCTCAGACGCGCCTATGATAGCTCAAGCACGCCCCTAAGATCGAGTGCGCCTCCCTATTTGGCTCAACCACGTCCTAGCCTTGCTCCAGCGTGTCCCAGCTCGAGCACGTACCTAGCTGCTTCAACGCGTCCAACTCGAGCACGTCTCGGCCAAAGCTCCAGGACATCCCATCTCGAGCACGTCTTTCCCATTCTCCAACACGCCCTAGCTCCTACGTATCTCCATCCATGACTAACACGTCCCCGAATGACGGCCATGACTAAAATGCCCTTGGATTAGCATAGCTATACTTAGTGACTTAGCTACCAGTACATTGGCGCTAACACCTTAGTGATAACCATACTATCAAATTGAAGTGTTAACTTAAAACCTTATTGACATTGGCTTCCTAGCCTTAGTACAATTAATATTTACTAGAAGCCATAAATATTGGTTTTACTTCTGAGATACAATCACATTAGTCTTTTATATTAAAAGAGATAGCACATTCTTATTTGTGCAAACTTGCTAGTGTTAGCTTTGCTAGCTACTCTACTCAGAAATATGCCTTAGTCTTATATGAATCCTAACCGGTCTCATTGCCTAAGGAGCCCTCTGCAATATTTGACCTCAGATGCCTCTCAGACTTACAATAAGTCGCTTATGAGCTAATACTTATCCATTAAATATGCCATGTTATTTCTGATAAAGTGCATGGTCACTGAATTTCCCAGATTCGACACTAATCAGTCTGATCATCAAATTCAGTGAGTTACACAACTTGTCTCACTGACTTAGCAAGTCATATGACTTGACTTGACTTAATCAAAACTATAATGGCTTATGACTCCACTATTTCCACGAGATATCAAATACAACATGTGGGATTCTCATTGGGGTATTGGTCTGGCGGTCTACGACATCGTGGGTGGTGACATAACCCCCACGAACAAGAAGGTAACAAGAAGGGGGCAGTTACAAAGCAGTTGAGAGGATAAGGATGAGTGGTCAGACATGTCTTCCCCATTTTTTTGGGAACCTCCCCACTATAATCTCCACAATCATCACTTCTCCACATCTCCCTAACTTCCACGACTTACAAGAAATCAATGTGTGTCCTCTTCAAAATAGATGATTCTCATCTATTCGAAATAAGATAGAATAGACAACACAATCAGTTTGAAGAAACAAAAACATATAAAATTAAGTGATTCCTCTCAGAATCCTTTTTTCACACTACTGATACTTCTGAACCTTCTTTGCTTCCCTTCCCTAAGACCTACCCAAATACTTTCCATCTTTGTAATCGAAGCAGGACGTGAACGACTATTTCTTGGTTTTGGCTCGTCATGTTCGATCTTGATCTCTCAAACCTACTGAAAAGTATGATTCTACCTTACATTTGTTTTTACCCTAAAATAATTGACGACCACAGCAGGAGATCAACCTCTCGGTTACGGAAACCATTTTTTCAATCATTCAAAATAGTTGGTGTCAGACTAGATATTACAATCACTGATCCTAATTCCAACACTCCTGGTACCAATGGTAATTTTCCTGATGGTGCCCCATCTACAAACAATGACGCTTCTGATGATCTTCCCACTAACAATATGAGAGAGATTAGAAATGTTCCAGATCCAATACTACTCACGCTGTCTGAGATTGAGCGGGGATAGAAAACTATGTCAAGAACAATGGCACTGCTAGAATATTCACAAAACTTCATTCTTGATTTCCTTCATCGACTAACAGAAGAATTATGGCGCAATGCTATTTCCAGAGAAGAATTGCCGTCTCTGGGGTTGGAGACTCCTTCCCAAACAAGCGTGCCCTTTCCACACCATATCAGAATTTTTACCACCTGTGAGAAGACAGTGAATCAAGAAGCAAACCGCCTGGTAGAAAACTTATGCGAACTTCTGCACTTCTCGAAACTCCAACGCTGAGACGTAGTTGCTGCCCTGAAACGTGTTGCCACTAATGTGCATCTGATATGGCTTTATAAAAAAGCACCATAAAATTTGCCACACCTTTCTGTCAGTAATGTCACCTTCACCGAGGAAGACATGATAGCTGAAGAAGGATAGAACCGAGCCTTGTTCGTGACTGCTTACCTCAAAGACTTTGAGTTTCGAAGAGCACTTGTCGACACAGGCGCCGTGACCAACATAATCACTCCTAAGACCTACAAGGTCGCAAAGGTTATACCAAACAAGATTCTACACTGTCCCATCGTGATGGAAGACTTCGAAGGGAATCACACCAGCACTTACAGGCATGTCTTTTTAGGACTCAATGTGGGACCTATTAGATCAAAAGTGAAGTTTCATGTCATTGATCAGGAACCTGAATATCATATGATACTGGGAAGACCATGGATTCGTTTTCATCTCCCTATGCTCCTGTTTATGGTGCCGAACTATTCGAATCAAAGACGGATGTGCTTGACTTTTCTGACAAGATCCACATAACTCCGCTACCCACTTGGACAGCCTTCGAGGAGTCCGATAGGGAACTATCTATAGCCAAGGAAAGAGGTAAAATTCGAAAATGAATCTCTCTGATGATTTTAACCATGATTATTCAATGATTACCAATACGACAAATCATGCTCATGGAAACAGAGAACATAACTTCGTAACGAGTTACGACACCGAAGGAAGAATTATTTACCTTCGCTGCCGCTGTTAGCAATTAACAGGGGAGACTAGTGTAGGGTATCCTTTCCCAGAATGTAAACATAGTACGGATCCTGACCAGGATGAAATCCTGAATGCCCTACAACAGTTACAAGATGGTACCGATTCCACCACAGACTCCATTGAAACAATCAACATCGGGACAGAAGAAGTCCCCAGGCCCATCTCTATCAGTTCCACCTTGTCAACGAAAAAACGGACGTGACTCATATAACTCCTTAGGGATTATCAAGACATGTTCACCTGTACCTATAAAGAGATGCCGGGTCTTGATGACAAGCTGGTAACTCACCATCTACATATCATACCTGGTTCCAAGCCTGTCAAGCAACAATTGAGACAATTCAGACATGAAGTTGAAGAGAAGATCAAGGTCGAAATACATATGCTACTCACGACAGGCTTAATCAAACCTATCCAACACTCCACTTGGATGGCCAACGTGGTGCCTGTCAAAAAGAAAATGGTCAAATCAGATGTTGTGTTAATTTCAGGAACCTGAATAAAGGTTGTCTTAAAGACGACTTCCGGCTCCTTAACATAGACATGCTCGTCGATGTGACTAGTGGACACTGTATGTTCTCATTTATGGATGGATATAACGGTTATAATCAAATAAAAATGTATGAGCACGACGCCAGTAAAACTGCATTTCGAACTCCTATT
This sequence comes from Papaver californicum, assembly GCA_023531435.1. Classification (NCBI taxonomy): domain Eukaryota; kingdom Viridiplantae; phylum Streptophyta; class Magnoliopsida; order Ranunculales; family Papaveraceae; genus Papaver; species Papaver californicum. Next base: position 315,700 of record JAJJMC010005899.1, read on the forward strand.
GGAAACTTTTACTACACCATGATGCCTTTTGCATTGAAGAATGCCGGGGATACTTATCAGCGAGCCATGATAGAGATCTTTCATGACATGATGCATAAGTAAGTGGAAGATTATATTGATGATGTGGTCGTCGAATCCAAAACCCGAGCATCTCACCTGGAGGTTCTGCGACAAGTCTTTGAAAGATGTCGTGAATACAAATTGAAGATGAACCCTCTGAAGTGCGCCTTCGGAGTCTCATATGGTAAATTCATTGGGTTCCAAGTGACGACAGAGGAAATCAAGGTACATCCAGTCAAGACTCAAGCTATCACCACCATACGTCCGCCAAAGACTGTGAGAGAACTTAAAAGCTTTATGGGGAAGGTGTCTTATATCAGACGTTTCATCCCGGGGATAGCTCGTTTGTTGTTTCTTTCACGCTACTACTAAAAAAAGGGGCAAAGTATGTCTGGTCCTCTGCTCAATAAGAAACGTTCTTCAAAATCTGACAATTATTATTATCTCTATCTGTCATGAGACCCCCGGTCTAGGGACGCACCTTGCTTCTATATACAACATCAAGTGAAGTCGCTACGGGGCCCCTCCTTGCCCTAGAAGACGAAAACAGAGTTGAGTATCCAATCTACTACATTAGTTGGTCATTAAGAGACGTAGAACTCAGATATCCTAAAGCAGAGAGGGCGTGCCAGTCACTAGTGCATGCTATTCAGAAGGTCCGATATTACTTACTTTCGAGCAGTGTCGTGCTGGTCACCAATCTGATCATATCAGATTTCTACTTTCAAAATTGCTTTAATAGGCAGACCTGCCAGGTAGCTAATTCAGATGTCAGAATTCGACATAGCAGGTGTTTCCCCGAAAGCAGTCAAAGGAAAAGCAGTGGCAGATCTATTAGAGGCTTTTTCAGGAGAAGATATGACCGCCTTACATGAAGAATTACCTAGGGACTTCCCCGAAATCTCTATTATTAAGGAAGAAGCATGCCTAATATACTTTGATGGTTCAGCTACCCCCAGTAATGATGCCGGAGGAGCCGGCGTAGTGCTGGTCTCTCCAACTGGGAAGTCTTCTCACATTCTTTCAAACTCGAATTCAAGTGCACCAACAACTCTGCAGAATATGAAGCCTTCATACTAGGTCTCTCATTAGCAAAGAAAGTAGGCGCGACGTATATGGAAATAAGGAGTGACTCAAATATACTAGTCAATCAAATAAATGAAAGGTAACACTATCTCCCCATATAACAGAAGCTCATAAATTACTAACTCATTTTGTTAAATCCATAGTAGTTCACGTTGGCCGAAGTAATAACAAACACGCAGACTGTCTCGCCACGTTAGGCTCCAAACTTCAATTTGAAGGGGCAGAAAAGACTGTAATGGTGCAGAGACGCATTGTTCCCTCGACATGGTTAAATCAATCTGAACATGATCAAGCCATTGAATGGAGAACTATGATCATAGAAGAATTCAACAACTCACTCCCCCATAGGAAATTCAGCCTCAAAGACCCGAAGAACTTCTTCTTACTCCATGGGGAATTATATCATATAAATCCGTACGGGTCCCTCTCGAGATGTCTCGGAGATGAGGAAGCGCAACTACAACTCAACCACGTTCATAACGAAGTATATGGGGAGACAAAGGTCGTGACCCTTTACCTCCGACTCCAACGTTTAGGATGCTATTGGCCCACGATGGAGAACCAATCTCGAGCATTGCAAGGATCCTATTATAACTGCCAAGCACAACCACACCAACTGGAGGCTCTGACAATACACCATGTTGGGGGACTAGAGAGATCCCTACATCAAATACATACGTGATAACTCCCTTCCGCTAGAGAAACGAGAAGCAACCAGACTGAAGAAAAAATCAAGGAGGTTCATCCTTCATGAAGGAATATTATACCATAAGAGTTTCGGGGGAAACCTACTGAGATGTCTGGCAGGACCCGAAATTCCGACAATATTGAAAGAACTTCATGAAGGAGAACATTAGGGCAAAAAGAAATTATTCCTTCAGATTCATAAAAGGTGTTACTGGACGACCATGGGAGATGATGCAACTGAGTTTGTTCAAAGATGCCATCAGTGTCAGATTCATGGGAACCTCATTCACACTCCATGCCTTCCCCTATATTCCGTAAGTAGCCCTTGGCATTTCTACAACTGGGGACTGGATCTCATCGGCAAAATTAGTCAGACATCATCAAAAAGAAATGATCACATCATCATAGCCACTAAGTACTTCACCAAATGGGTCGAGGCCATCCCTCTCAGCAGCATGACTGGAGCAACCATAACGGCTTCCATCAAGGAATACATCATATGCAGGTTCAGTGTTCCTAAACATATTTTCACAGATAATGGTACTCATTGCTAACCAGACTGTGACAGAACTACTTCAAAAGTACGACATCAAGCAAGTGTTTTCTACCCCGTACTACCCACAAGGAAATGGGCAAGTAGAAAGTACCGATAAGACACTGATTCAGATTCTTAGTCGCACAATGTATGATAACCCCAGATCATGGCATAAACAACTGCCCATGGCGCTTTAGGAATATAGGACATCGCCAAGAAGATCCACAGGGACTTCCCCCTATTCACTTGTATACGAGGCCAATGCCATCCTCTCTGCCGATATCAAGATCCCTTCAGCTCGAATTGCACCATCCAGCTGAGTATATTGGGATGAGACCGAAATCCTCAGGTTCCGGGTCGCGGAGATGGACCTCCTAGAGCCAAGACGGTCCAAGGAAGAAAGATATTCAGAGGCATATCGACGAAGAATTTCCAAAACTTACAACAAAGCAGTAAAACCCGAATATTTCAGGTTGGGGACTTGTATTGATGGGCACTTAATTTATACATTATTACCGCCTAATCCGTGTTTGCTAATACTCAATTTGTATTAATTTTATTAGTTTTATGTTTTTATAGGTACTATATATAAAATACAAAGTTACGAAAAAAAACTAGCTCAAACGGGGTAAAATTATCAGCTGCTCATTGATGGTATATGAAATCCGAAGAGTTGGGTCTGGTGGACTGTTGGCTGACGCAAAAAAGGGTGAGACCTGACTGGTCTGTTGGATAGACAAGAAATAACGTCTTGGGGTTGGTGACTATTGAGAGAAGGGGGTTGGCTCGGTTAATAAAGGGACAAAGCCTGTAAAAATCTAAGAAAGGAGCAGACAAAGTCTGTCGTAGGCTGTCAGACGTGCTCAGAAAGAATAGAGAAGGTGGAATGAGAAAAGAAGACGTGACGTGGTTGTTGCATTGGTGATTAGGAGAGTATTAACAAAAGTAGGTTGAGATAAAGAGTAATGAAGAATGAGTGGGATATCACATGTGGAATTGACACGAGCTAAGGAGCGGAGAGTTGGCTAAAGAAAAGAAGAGTGGGGCTCGGATTGACAGAAAAGGACGGCATAACTGGAGAGAGGATGAGATATAAAAAAGAGAGAGAAAAGTGAATATGGGGGATTTTCTTTTAGGTTTTGCTTTTAGTTTTATGTGGGGAGAGAAGCTAGAGAGAGAGGGGGGTGGGGGTGGGGGTGGTACGATAAGAAGTGAAAAGGAGAGAAGGTGGTAAGAGAGAAGGGGTTGGCTGATTATGACGGAGAGAAGAGCGCCTAGGTTGTAGAGTAGGGAGACAAAGGGCGGTGAAGAGAGAAGGGAGTGTTCAGAGAGAGAAGGGGGCGTCAGTGAAAAGAAAAGAAGACGGAAAGGGAAGAGAAAATAAAGAGGGTGGCGACGTGATTGATTGGAGGAGAGAGGAAGAGAGATTGATTGAAGAAAAAGAGTAATAAGGAGGGATGACGTCTGGGGTACAACGAAGAAAGAAGAATTTCTCCTGATCTGTTCGAGGTTGAAGGTGTACAAAGGTTGTCTGGTTGGTGGCGGCTGTCTTTGGTAAATAAAGTGGAAGGGATCAATTGCCAATAACACAGTGAAATCTCTATATCTATCTCTTAATTTATTTTTAATGGATTTAAGAAATCCATCTCCATGTCTCACTAATTTTCTAGCTAGGGTTTATGTTGAAACCACTTAAAAGTTTTAGATCAATTAAATCAGATTATTTGATACAGACTATTATGATTTGAATAGATTAATTCCTGATTTCAATTTATTGATTTAATGATAAAATTAGTTGTTGCTTCACTGGTTCTGTACAAAACAGTAACCTATGCACAAAATTAATAGGATAGCAAATATATTTGTCTACTTATTTGGTATTTCGTGCCTGGGTTAAATCCTTAGATAGGGTATGCTTAGAATAGCCAGGTATTATTTGTGAACCTATAATTAGTTTCGTATAATTTTCTCGCTTACGCAATTTGATGGTGTATGCTGAGACTTAGAGCTTTTGATGCGCCATGCTTAGGGTGTCCCAGTGATATTTGCGATTCTAATATATATAATAGGTGATGTCGATAGAACGAACAATAGATAAATATTTGGGAGTTATGTTTCACTTCAGTAATTAAATAGAAATAGTGGTGGATACTAAAAACCCTGGTTATCTCTCTGCTTAGTTGTTTTATTAGTTTAGTTTGTTTTATTATTTCATTCATAATTCTAAAAATCCAAAAATATTGTTTATGATTAGTTTATTAAGAATATTGATTGCAGTATTGTCCCGCTCCCTGTGGGTTCGACTTGTACTTGCCGTTGTCTGCATTGTAGACACCGTGCGATTGCGGTTATTATATATAAGCTTCTCAGAATCCTATAAATTTTTGGCGCCGCTGCCGGGGAGCGGTTATAAAATATTGTAATTAGTATTTTTGATTTTCTAATCTAGTTTATGATTATTTATTTATTATTTTGTACAATATTTTTTATTTTATTTTAGGATTTCTTTTTCCTATTCACTTGTTTTTGTTTTAGTATTTCTTTTCAGGTTTTTTTCCGAGGATGATGACTCTTTCTCAGGAGACGTCATCTAAGATGACACTTCGGGAATATATAAATCGGTCACGATATAAGGAAGTTCTTGCTTCACGTATGGTAAGTGTAGAATCACCTCTAACGATATATGAGAAGTATTATAAACACATACCGCCTAGTTTGGAGCAAAGATTGAGAGTTCTGGAATGCCAGAGATTAGTTGTTGATGATGATCAGTCTTGTAGTGACTTTCTGTTCCATACATAATATATAGACCCTGTGGATGATTGTGTAGATGATTTGCCTAATTCCATAGATGAATCTATCTCACAAGATCATTCACCCGACTTAGAGGTTGTTTCTAGACCCCTAGACTTCCAAAAGTTACCTAATTTAGGGTTAGAGTTGTGTGCTTCTCAAGTTTTGTTGGATCACTTTGCATCCAAATACCTAGAGGACTTGCCTGTTCCTGACATTGTGCATGAACCAATTGATATTTCCCCAATCCCAATATTATCCCCATATTTTGTTCTTTACGCACTTCCAAGTGTAGTAAAAACTTGGTTTGGGGGTAATCCCTTATTTTTGATAGTTTCAGTGTCTCTGTGTTGCCATAATATAATTGTGAAACTGTCATTTGTATATATTGTATTTTGGGTTGATCCCCAAATTTTCAGGTTTTTAGTGTATGGGGATCCTTTCTGTACCTACAGTAGGTAGATTTTTATTTTCTTGTTTTTTTTTAGATTTATGTATTTATTTATTTTATTTTCAGTGTTCTTTGTTATTACTATCGTTTAGTATGTGTTACAGAGAATACTGCTTTTCTTGCGTCAATCAGGTGAGACGTTCCAATCCCTTCTCTTTGATTTAAATTTTTTTCTCTTATTTATATTTATTGCATACCATTCTAGGTTGCACAGTTTGAAACATTGAGGACAATGTTAGATTTAGGTTTGGGGGTAGAGTTTCCGAAAATTGATGCCAATAAAAAACTCCCAAATTTAGAAACTTGTGAACAATTCAGGATGACACTAACCATTCTAGGTAGATGGAAACATAGCTCATATATATAGGAATTGGTGTACCCAGTTAAATGGTCTATTCATATCTGGATGCATTCAGGTGTTAGAAATAACATGATAATTATTGAACAAGCTTATCTCGGAATCATCATAATCATATCACTTTCTATTTTTAATTTTGCAATTTTATGTTTCTCTAAGTGATTTTGGTGGGGCCCTAGTATTTCCATAAGGTCGTAGCTCGGATGCGTTCAAATTTTAATTTTGTTGAAAAAATAATAATGAAAAATGACACTTTGACAGCAATATGTGTGTGTTCTCCATATCTCCGTCGCCTAAGCAAGCGTGGAATGAAGGATCCATGGGAAATATCATGTAATATGCTGAAAAGGAGCATGCACTTAGATTCAAAGATCTAATCATGTAGTCGGAAAAAAAGAAGAAAAAGAGATAAGTTATGTATATGAATAATAATAATAAAAATAGGAGCATCCGAGCCGTACTTTATACTAATATTTTAGGAAACCCCGTTCACCTTAGTCAACATATGCACCATTTATTACTTCTATATTCATCTTCTAATCTATCATTGTGTTTGAATTTGATTGATTTCGAGCAATGTGAATGTTTCCATCCAGTTTTGGAACGTTTAATGATTATTTGAGTAGAGTTTGCATTCTTATATGAATTTTAGTACGCTGAGTGCAAACTCGTGTACAACAATTGGATTCATACAGGGTAATGGTTCATATAGACGAAGAAGTTAGTATGCCAACTAAATAGCTTGTTTAGTGTTTATCCTCAATCGTTCACATGTAGCTAAAATTTGGAGCAAAGGTTTTGTGGGTATACCTCTTGTAAACCCTCATGAGACAAAACTCGTCCGCTAAGGCCACTTAGGGTTTAAAGGATTATTACATATGCTAAATGTAGTCGCGATTCCTGCGAAAGTGAGTTAGGATTTTATTTTATTTTTTTTAGTAGTAGGCCTGTTAAAACTGGTTTTGTTTGAAGAGGAACTACCCTTTCTGATAGTTTTATCCCTTAACATGTATGAAACCTTCTTAATCTGGTGTTCTTGCAAGAAAGATGAAGAATCACCAAATAAGATGGTTACTCATAAGTGCCAGAATGTACAAGAAAGGAAAAAATGTTTACTGGACTAGGAACTCATGATATACGCTTAACAAGAAGGTGATCCTGGTATGATCCGTTGTTATCAGACATGACGTTATGAGAGGATACTGGACTCTGCAAATAGTGAAGATGACGAGATGGGCAGGAAGAAGATGCTAACAATCTATTCACTATATAGAGGAGAAGTAAAACCCTAATTTTTGAAATTCACAATTTCAACGAGGACTCCTTTCGAAATGGAAGGATCCGCGCATAGCCAACAAGACCCGTAAGTTGACTGTTATGACTCCTAGGTTCCGTTGGATAATGAAGCTGTGATCAAGCTATACATCTCACTCAGGTCAACAACATGCACGGAGACCAACTGCGAGGAAAATCAACCAATAATGTCATTCTCAAAAAAAAAAATATTGGTCGCACTCCTCCTGGTTCACGACAAGATGGTATTTCTAACAAGAACAACCAACCTTAGCACCCGAGAAGTGCTAACTAACCTAAAATGGTCTTATCTAGCACATTTTGACCTAGCGAAGCCTTAGGAATCATATCACTACATTGGCACCTCAACCTTAGCACTAAAAGTTATAACCCTAACCTTAGGGACAAAGGCACAAACTCTTTTTGCTAGCTCTAGCCTGACGCGTTCCCGAGTACCGGTCCCTACGCACCTGACGCGTCCCTGAGCAATGGTCACATCTGACTGACGCACTCCCGGGTACCAGCCTCACTTAGCTTAGGCGTGATCGAGCAATGGCCTCATCAGTACTGACGCGTCCCCTAGTAACGGCTAGGGAAAATACGCCCCTAGTAGCTCGAGTACGCCTCCCATGACTCAAATACACCTCTACCTAGCTCAGACGCGCCTATGCTAGCTCAAGCACGCCCCTAAGATCGAGTACGCCTCCCTATTTGGCTCAACCATGTCCTAGCCTTGCTCCAGCGCGTCCTAGCTTGAGAACATCCTAGCTGCTCCAGCGCGTCCATCTCGAGCACGCCCCAGCTCAAGAACGTCTCTCCCATTCTCCAACACAACGTATCTCTTACGCATCTCCATCCATGACTATCAAGTCCCCGAATGACGGCCATGGCTAAAACGCTCTTGGCTTAGCATAGCTATACTTAGCGACTTAGCTACCAGTTCATTGGCGCTAACACCTTAGTGCTAACCATATTATCTAATTGAACTGTTAACTTAAAACCTTCTTGACATAGGCTTCCTAGCCTTAGTACAATTAATATTTACTAGAAGCTATAAATATTGGTTTTACTTCTGAGATACAACCATATTATCCTTTTATATTTAAAGAGATAACACATTCTTATTTACGCAAAGTAGCTAGCGTTAGCTTTGCTAGTTACTCTACTCAGAAATATGCCTTTCTTCCCAATATGAGTATAACATCAAGTCTTATATGAACTCTAACCGTCTCCTTGCATAAGGAGCCCTCTGCAATATTTGACCTCAGATGCCTCTCAGACTTACAATAAGTCGCTTCTGAGCTAATACTTAGCCATTAAATATGCCATGTTATTTCTGAGAAAGTGCATGGTCACTGAACTTCCTATACTCGACACTAATCTGTCTGATCATCAATCCATTTGTTTGTGGGGAAAAACGAATTGAAGGTTATTTTAGGAAAGAGTGGGTGAGCAGGTGACAATTCGTCAATCCTTAAAACATTTTGTGATGTTGAAGCACTTTGTTTAGATTCGAAATATCAATCTGTACAATCCTGGCCTAAACCAAGCAATGGCCATTCCAGTTTTGCTTCATTCACAAAATGAGAAGGAGAAGGGTTGGTCTTAGGGAGGAAAGCGAGAGAAGAATGAGGTCAGAGTAAATAACTATGAATGATTGGGTTGTCGAGTTCTTTAGTGTTCGACTAGGAAATTAGAATTGCTCTGTTGTTTAGACTTGCATAAAAACTTGTATATAAAATCATTCTTTTTTGTTCAATTTGTTGAACATCTATTTATACCATAGCTATTGTAACCACTCGACTTCTTTTCTGGAAGAAATTGTCGATTGTTGAGTAGTGGTGAAGTGGAGATGGTGGAGAAGGTGGAGAAGGTGTTGACAACTGCTCTCCAGTTCGATTAAGGTTGAATAGTCAGTTACTCAACCTTCCACTCCTCTACTCAACTGCTATTCGATCTTTCCAGAACTTCCCTTTAGTGGGTGTACTGCTGCACCACATGCCGTAGACCGCCAGACCAAAACCCTAACTAATATCCCCCCATTTGTGACATTTGATGTCTCATGTAATATTGTAGTATTGAACAATACTAATGTTAAGTCGATTGAGACCTGCTCAATTGGTATCTTGACTAAATACTTGTCCTGCTTGACTAGCTAATGAGTCTAGCAGACTAAAATAAAATAAATGTGTCTTGCTTGACTAGATGAGGAGTCTAGCAGGCTAAAATAAAATAAGTAAGTATTTATTTGTGAATATGAAATAGTGTTGTCCATCTTAGTCAATTTTGCATTGATAAGAGTATGCATGTAAGCATGAAAAATTGTAGTGAAGCCTCACACGAAATATATTTATGAGAAAGGTTTAGTATAGTTTAGGCTTTGTTTAACCCTAATTTATTCTCGTGAGGGAAGATGAGGATTTGTCAAATCCTAGATCATCACGGGAGAATAAGAGGGAGGAACACCCAATGGCATTCACGTGAAGTAGAGGAGGAGACCAAATTTTGGTCTCTACGTGAATATAAGGAGAGGGATGCAAACTTTGTCTTTTGCGTGAAATAAGAAGAGAGACGTCAAGCTTGTCTTCACGTCAATATAAAAGGTGAGACATCAAACTTGTCCTCACGTGAAATAGAAGAAGAGGGGACTAGCTTTGTTCCTTGTGAGAGTCTCATATTTTTTATATGAAGCAGGACACTCATGTTTTACTCTTTGTACTCAGCCTTACCCGTTGAGGGTAAAAGAGTAATTTCATCAAAATTTGACAAGAAACACAAGTCGTGTAAACTCTACTTTATTTTGAAGTCTTGTCTTGAAAATAGTCGTGTAGGCTTATTAGCTTGAGTAGCATACACATTGGAAGCAAAAGAGGTAAAGGTGTCTCCCTCTCTTTAAAAATTAGGGTTTCAAAAGTTCAGCAAGAAGGCTAGAAGTTCACATAATTTTTTAGAGAGGAGCATGATGTCCATGCCCGGCTTTGAGTAGGCGTGCAAGTTTTATGTCAAGAAGCAGGACGCGTGAATAAGAGAGCTAGAGATCTAGACAAGCTAGAGAGCTAGACGTGTATAAAATTTAGGGTTTGAGATTTTTGTTACACTTTTTGCAACATTTATAAGTGTTGAAAACCGTTTTCAACCCGTAATTAATTTAAAAGACACTTTTGTTACACTTTTACAACACTATAAGTGTTACTAATCCATCTTCAAACCCTAATTATGGTTTGAATACTTTCGGTCACGTTTTTGTAACGTTTACAAATGTTACGATTTTATTTTCAAACCCCAATTAGGGTTTGGGAATTTTGAAGCGCTTTTGACACGTTTATAGGTGTTGCAAAGCGCTTTAAAACCCTTTTCGAATTCTTTTACTCATTTCTGCATTGGTTGTCTCTTTAAGCAAAAGATCAATGCAACTGGGTATGATTTTTAGCTAGTAGAAGCTATGAAGATATTTTATTCAATTTAAGCACAACTATGGTACTTTAATTAATTAAATAAATATGTATTTTTTTAATAGGCTAATATTGTTCATTTTGAACATAAATATTAACGTAAGTAATTTTGGGGATTCAACTGTGGAATATAACATCTGAAAATAATACTAAAATTGTTATATACTAGTGTGCAATACATCTAGGAGCCTAAGAGATTTTGTGTAAAGATCATAGGACATCTGAGACACTTGTCGTGTGCGCCAGAATGTTCTAATAGTTTTGTGTAGTGATGAATATTGATTAAATTCATCAATTTAATCATATATGTTGGCCAAACATATAGAAAGAGGTCAGGGATATGCGCCTGAGATAGAGTAGGGATAAGCGTTTACCCGAAAATTCTTTTTAGAATTTTAATAGTTCAGTATTTCTCAGATTAGAGTCTTGAGAGGTGATTTACTAATTTATCCTTGTCAAAAACTCACCATCTATACCAGTGAGTCACACAACTTGTCTCACTGACTTAGCAAGTCATTTGACTTGACTTGACTCCACTATTTCCACGAGATATCAAATACAACATAGGGGGATTCTCATTGGGGTATTGATCTGGCGGTCTACGATATCGTGGGTTGTGACACAACCCCCACAAACAAGAAGGTAACAACAAGTGGGCGGTTACAGAGCAGTTGAGAGGATGAGGATTAGTGTTTAGACAGGTCTTCCCCACTTTTTTAGAACCGCCCCATTACAATTTCCACAATCATCACTTCTCCATCTCTCCATAACTTCCATGACTTACGAGAAATCAATGTGTGTCCTCGTCAAACTACAAATAGATGATTCTTATATATTCGAAACAAGAAAGAATAGACAACACAATCAGTCCGAAGAAACAAGAACATACAAAATTAAGTGATTCCTCTCAGAATCCTTTTTTCTTCACACGCTACTGATACTTCTCAACCCTTTTTGCTTTCCTCCCCTAAGACCTACCCAAATCCTTTCCATCTTTGTAATCGAATCAGGACGTGAACGACCATTTCTTGGTTTAGGCTCGTCCTGTTCAAGCTTGATCTCTCAAACCTACTTAAAAGTACAATTCTACCGTACATTTGTTTTTACCCCAAACAGGTGTACAATGGGATCAAGATGATGAAGAAGAGGAGTATGCCGTATATGAGAATGAAACCGAATTGAATAATATTGTGGAAGACCCAATTTAACTTTCCAAAGATGGTATTGATAAAGTTGACGCTGAAATTTTCATTGAGACGAAGACGGATGAAGATTGGTTAAAGATTTTAATAGAGGACCATGATACACATGAGGTAAGTAATTCACTCGAATTCTTTAAGGATGAAGAGGATCCCGTGATACAAGAGATTTTTCAAGGTTTGACTAATTCCTTGCTTATTGATCCTTATCCTTTACCTCTCAATTGCTTGAAAGTATGTGCTTCGGAAGTGTTGTTGAATGACTGTGCTTCTCGTTATCCTCCATTGGAGATACTTGATTCTCATACTATGCAGGTTTATAAAGAAGAAACCGTAGAAATTCTCAAATTCTATATTCTCTATACACTTCCAAGTGTAAAAAGGACTAAGTATGGAGGAAATTTCTATTGGGTGATAGCTTTAATTTTATTTTCTTGTACTAATATTCTTATGAAGCTATTGTTAGAATTGAAGATTTTCTCTGTGTGGACCCCCAAATTTTCAGATTGTTGGTCTACGGGCGAGTAGAGAGTCGGGCTGATGACTTTAAACTAAGCGCTGCATAGGAGGAAACCCATTGATTTAATATTTCTTGTAATTTTTTTCTTCTGAATTTTCATATTATAATAGGATTTCCCACCTTGATTTTACATTGGATGAGTCAATTTACATTGAGGACAATATAAAGTTTAAGTGTGGGGGAGTGGTTAAGCATATAGAATTTTTAAGTATTCACTTTTTAGGCAGAAAATTTGCAACTTTCTTGTAACTATTTGCACGAGACCTCCAAATTTTAGATATTTTAGAGTCACTTAATATACTTCTATCTATGTTTACATACAAAGTTTTACCGAAATAACTGAACTTAGAAGTATTAGAGAACTATATTCGGGTTTCTTAGTTGTTAAGAGACAGTAGCTGACAAAAAGAGACTTAAACCGCCGATGGCGAATACAATATTAGAGAAGTTGATCATTCATTACCCATATATGAGTGAGGCACCAAACCTTCAATTCTTTGTACCTGTCTAAATTTTCCGTTTAGAGTGTTTCATCTGCGCAACTTCCGGGTAGAATGATGAGCTACCCAACCTCGCACCATTTCAGTACTACTTTTTGATCTCTCTAATTTCTAACAATCATGAGGGTGACATCAGAATTACGAAAAAACTTTACCTTGTAGTTTGATTTGTAGTTGGCACCATTCTCTCTCTCTCTCTCTCTCGACACCAACATGCTCATCATCATCAACAAACAGAACATTACAAATTTGAAGAAAGTTGAAGACGTTCAAGGTTTACAAGCAACACTGCAAGAGCAAAATTCAGATTTGAAGTGAAGCAACAATATAAGAGCAGAGTTCTATATCCAAGTTGAAGACTAGGTACAATAGAGAAAATATCAAAAAAAATGAATTTTTGTGAAGTTTATGATACCGAGACAATACAAGTTGTGAAGAATCAAGTAGTAAAATCCCTTTTCCACGACCATATTAGTTTCATTATTATTTTTTTAATTTTTATTTTATATTATCTCAACTAAAAAAATAAAATAATAATAACAATAATAATAAAAAAACAGAAAAAAAAAAGAAAAAATATTTATTTTTATTGCTTTATTGTATATTTGTTTTTATATTTATTCGTTAAAGCCGTGGGAAAGAAGAAATCTATAAAGAAGTTTTAAGCAACAAGAATTTGAGGAAAAGAGGTAGAAATTTTCGAAGTTTAATGAAGTTCAAGAGTTCATCATCTATATTTGAAGCGAAGCCGAAGACGTTTCTATGGGACGCTGTGAGAGTGGTGCTGATTGTAGATTAAATGAAAAGGTGAGTGAGCATTCCCATCCTTGCATAGTGGTTGATTTCCTTTCTTAGAGATCATCAGAAAAAATGTTATTTTCTTCCCACGTTTCTACGGGATATTCAAATATAATTCGGAAGGTTTTCCCTTCCCACCATTAATCGTGTGCAGGATTTCTATCTTCATTCCATCATGCACATATGAGAACCATAAAGTGCTTCTTTTGAGTGCAAATTTATAAAACCCTATTGGTGAGGCAGAAGTCGATACATTCGATACTTCTCAAACCTGAATTCTTTCATATGGTGGTATTCTCCTAACTCAAGAGTTAAGCATGAAAATAATGTTCTTTGATACATCTAACTTCTTATTATCAGGGTGCAGAAACTTTATGTCCTTTTAGCTCTTTGGATGCATGTGCTTTGAAATATTTGAAAGTTAGAGTAGGTTTTGTGGGTATACCTCTTGTAAATCCTCACGAGACTGATTAATAATTGTATGGAAGAAGTATGGCAGTTGCATTAACCAACCAACTCTCACCTGAATCAACCACCAGAAACGCATATTAAGTTCTTGAAGGAATATCTCAATGGGTTAGCCGTGAAGAGTTGAAAATCTTAGCAAGATTATAGGCTTTGTTTAAGGCCTGAATTGTGGCAGTGAGTTGGGTCTATTTCTATTAAGTTAGGGCAAGCTTGCCAAGGGTTGTGGAATGACCTAGATTTGGAAATTGAAGAGTTTGAGTTATATTAAGAAGGGGTGTTATACTCCAAAAGGGATTCTACAAGGGAGAAAGCTATATAAGAGAAACTTCAACAAGAGGGAAAGATATCTAGGTTTTCACCTATTTCTCTTCTCATCTCTTCTACTCCTTTTTCTAGGTTTGCGTGGGGAAGATTTCTCATATCTAGGGTTTGCAATTTCTTTTCTTCTTGAGTTTAATTGTGTAAACTCCAACTTATGAGTAATTAATTTTGTTATTGGTTAGGGAATAGTTGGATTTCACACTATATGATTCTTTAATTGATAAATTTGTTTTGTCTCAATATTGTCGTTCATAATTCACTACTAATATTGCCTTGTATGATTTGAGTGTTTGTTTCTTCGAGTGGAAAATTGATTGAACTCAAATTCGTATCTATAGCTGGGTTTATTATACGCAAAAGTGATACTCCTTGAATAACAAGTGGCATAAATATGGTTATAGCTTATAGTGATATATCCTTGTAATCATATGTGGATCATAACTTTTGTTAAATTGAATTAGTGTGCTTTCCACGTCCAATTGCATTGATTAGCCTAATTTCATAAATTTTAATGCTCCTCGGGAATTAACCTTGATTAGTGCTTTTTATACGTTAGGTTGTTCTCTTTGTAGAATTCATATTCGCATCTTTTAATGTATTTGTTGATGACTTGAGGAAGTTTATGGGATATTCTTGCGATCAAGGTATTCTAGGGATTTTGATAAAACGAGATTAAATATCAATTCTAATTATTTGTACAAGAACATGTTTGTAAATGAAAACGAAACCTTGACCAATATTTTCATTTATTGATTCTTTTCTGCAATTTCTTAGCTTTTTTTAATTAGTTTAATACTTTCATTGAATATGAAAAATCCCCCCTTTTACATCAGATCTCGAAACCATATAACAACCAAGACCTCCCTGTGGGAACAATTCTTTCTTACCCTTACTTCATAATAAATTATAAGTAGTGAGAAAGTAATAAATAATTTTGACGTGCTGCGACACACATAAAATGTTTAGCTCCTTTATCAGCTATTAGATTAAAGTCTCTACTAATGTAATTTGTAAAAAATTGAAAATAGTTTAACAAAACATGACAGTCATCTATAATTTAGTGGTTGAACCAGTAGAGGTTATTATTCTTATTCTTCAAGTAATCCATTGGATTTTTTACATCACTGTAGAGGCATACAAAATCTTGATTTTTTTTGCCCATTAAAGAGCTTTTGGGATCGCCAATGATTCCACCTCTTCAACATTTCTAGCTATGCCTTTGATTGTCTTAGATTTATTCTTATGTTTAACAATTATGTTATCATCATAACAATTAATTAACTACAAATAAGCACTCCATTAGTTAAAAGAATACAAAAAAGATTACCTGATGAAAGTGTAGATTTACAAACAAACAAAAATAAAATCAAGATAGCTTAATTTAATCCTTGTTCAAAAAGAATATTGAGTTTTTTAGAAAAATAAATCCATGAACAAACGATGGAAAGAGGAGTTGGAGTTGATGTTAGATATTAATCTTCAAAAAAAAAAATGGAAGTAAAAGAAGGAAAGCAACTAAGGTAATAAGCGTTATGGCTTGTAAATCAAATTTAGTTGATAAAAACACTTTGGAGGTTTTTGTTCTCTTGAAGAGCAGACGTGTCAACAAGAGAAAAGGGGACACATACTTCGAGTATGTGGCCCGTCCATATCGTAGCCGGAGCGCCATTAAAAGGATTAGTGACACTAACTGGCCGATAAAGTTGGGGTTTAAGTGTTCATCCCTTAGATCATCTCCAATGTGGAGGTCTTATTAAGACTTTTATTAATGAAGGTTTACATATGTGGTAAAAATAATATTTTTTGACTCATGAACTATCTTCAATGGTGTTGGATGTTATTTTTAGAATTTCATGTGGATAATGAAGAAAAATGATTTTTTTATTGGTTTAGTATATTTTTTGAAATATTAATTTCAAAAAATTGTTAAAAAAATCATATGGAAGTGTAGATGAAAAAATATCGCATCTACCGTAGATAGAAACCATCAGTGCCAACAATTGAAATCCAAGAATAAATCTAGAGTCGAGATCGACTATCACCTAAATCACGTGACAATAACCTAAGTCACGTGGTAACATCTCGAGCTACACGAACAGGATTACAACTATCTTAAATATAAAGCTGGGAGTTGAAGAATAAAATATCGGGGATGAAGAGCTGGCCAGATATCAAAGACCTGGATTTCGTAGTTGGAAGCAGCGGAATTATCTGTGAGTTGACAAAATGATCACATGAAGAGTTGGAATACGCAATATCAAGGAAAGATCAAGCGTCTTCAGTTAAGAGGCGGGAAATCCAAAGTGATCTGCTGGGTCCCAGTGGATACATAAAATGTAATTGGTCCCTATTGATCACTCAGTACACATGTGGATCATCTCTTGTATATATATCCAATAAGGATCTTGTAAACATAACACGATCTCATCAATAAGTTTAATCTTAAACTTCACTCTCCTGATTATTTTTTTCTCCTCTACTCATTCCAGTAAACTACATTAACGAATACCAAACCCTAGTTTAAGGTTCTAGATTCTAAGTATTGATACAGTAGTAAAGAATCACCCAATCAATTCATATCTCAACAGTAATCTAAACATATTGAAGGTACGAATGGTGACCAGTAAATTACCACACCTTCAGGAATTCTAATCGAAAGTATAGTTAAGACTTTCTCTTAATTTAGGATCTATCCGTTGGAGATGGTATTTGTCTAATTAGATATCTAAATCCTAGGTGTCAATAAAATATAACACTTTTAAGGTTCCTATTTGCTCCCCTCACTTTATCTAGATGTTAAAGAGATATTGGAGTGCTCTTAGCGCACTGTGCGTCATGTAGCGTTGTGTCATAAAATTAAGTGTGTCTTGATGTGGTTTTTCTTTCCAAAAGTTTGGCACACCATAACACGTAGGACAATACATGAAAACCTTGTTTTGTCGCACCAGTGCAGTAGGCATACTTAATTTCCTTGCTAAACTGGGGAAAACTCAAATTATTTGGGGCATACAGATAAGACAAAAAAGAAGAAGGTCATTTTGAAGTAGAATCAAAAACCCCATATCGAACTATTTTTGTTAATGGCTAAACTGTCCCTGATAAATTAGTGTTAATTAATTATATTAGTTATTAGATTAGTTAGTGTTAGAATTAATGTTAAGATGCCATCAAATGTTGATCAAAATTAGGGATGATGAAGACTTTTTTAATCAAAACTACCCATATCAACAGGTACAAAATGCATAACCTGTCAATTATAGTTGAAATCGAAAGATATAGATGTTCGTATATGCCAATTTTTACTAAATTGATGTATATCTTAGGTATGACGAATTATTTATCTTATTTCCATTCAATTAACAAGAAATATAATTAATGGAAGTAGAGTTCGTTATCACAAAGAGTAATGAGTTTAAATTGTTAAAAATGTCACAAAGGAGGATTTTGTTGTAGGTTTATTAGAGATAAAAAAAACAATTGAAAGTTGATTTGTAAGCAATAGAGAGAGAGAGAGTTGATCAAGGAATCCTTTTTCGTTACTAAACAATCAATGAGTCAGTATATTCATTTGTTCTTTATTAACTATAGATTATCACCAACCATATATTAGCAGGTACACTTAGCAGTCTCCAAAATTCCTTATATCACTGGACAACAAGTATGCTTAGTCACCAGATTATATCCGTCTGAGATACCATGAAATACGCTCTCAATGTGTAACTCAGTCGAATGCTTTAGGGATTGTGAATTTAGGTTTGATCCTAGTAGCTAAACTCGGTACGCTTAGATCACTTGCTAGTGTTGTCTTTACACACAATTTTTCCACAGAATCCCTCTGCAAGGTCTCACGTTTTCTACTTGTGTAATATATTATTATAAAATTACGGATATCCTAACTCTTACTAACATTATATTGATTAAAAATCTGAAATAGTTGGCCATTTAAATAATCTATCAATCAAGAATAAACATTCATATTAGTCAAAACAAACAATAATCATGTGTCAACATAGATTCATCCTCAATCAACTATGTGTTTAGCTACTCATAGATTTAGTGAAATCCATGGTATACATAAGAGAAAAATAAAGAGATATCGTTACAATGATGGAACCATTCTGTAACCCTAGATTTCGCTCCATGTATGTTTATATCCTCCAAGACTTGTAAAGTAGCATAAGTATCTTCTTTAGGTTATGGAAGTCTTATTATATAGTGTTCATGAAATCAGGTGTTAAAGTCATACTGGGACCATGTTTCCTTGATTTAGAAGTCAAAAATACGTCCAAGGAGTTGCCTTCATCGTGTAACAATTGGTTGACTCATTTCCCATCTTCCTACCTATTATTTATGTCCAAAAACATTACTTTTCTGATGCTAAAAGTGTTCATCATTGGTAGGATCGATCCCTTTCTTATCTACTGACTGTTGGAGCTCAAAATATAACTTTTCCCGAACCTAAAACTTGTTATAATCAGTATAATCGATTCCCCTCATGTCTACCGATTATTGGAGATCGGAAACGAAGTTGTTATAATACCGAAATTTCCCATAATCGGTAGTATCGATACCTCTCATATTTGCTGATTATTTTGTTGTACGTTTCGCTTTTTAGTTTGGTTTTTTTGCCCATAACTTCTTCGTATGACCTCGGAATGAACTCATTATTTTTGCATTGGCTTCGTCTTTTTATTATTTATAAAATTATGATAAGAACTCTTGTATTTGAAGGTTAAATTCCTTAATTGATGGTCTTTCTTGTATTTTTGACGTTTTTTGCTTGTCACATTTCTTCCACTTCTCTTGGCTCTTGACACTTGGATACATGGAGTACTTAACTTTTTAGTTCTTTTGTATTCATTCCACTAATCTTGGGATGATTCACCTAATTAAAACAAATTAGAGAAAACAAGAGTAATAACAAGATAAAATGCAAGAATTATAACAAATAAATTAGTATAGATTTGACACTAGAATCATGCAAATTAAGCACTTAACAAATTCCCCCACACTTAGATTTTACTAGTCCTCGAGCAAACTACATAATTAAACTATCTTAATTCACTTCTGATGAGTCACAGTTACAACTAGCATGTGCAACAAGCCCTTAAACCCCTAGGTGCCCCTAGTGGACAAGTTATAGTCTCATGAGGGTTTACAGAAGATATACCCACAAAACCTACTCCAACTTGTAAATATTTCAAAGCCGCAAGCATCAAAGAGCTATAAGGACATAAAGTTTTTTCACATAATAATAAGAAGTTAGAAGTATAAAACAACATAATTATTTGATCATAAGTACGCTTAATTGCCGAGAAAGATACTATAATATGTTAAACCAATGCCATACGATGGAATACAACCTCAAGAGAAACCAATAAGCGTTTCACATCGACTAATACCTCACTTGTTGGTCACTCAAAAATGATAGAAATGGGTCACACATGTGTGTAAAAAGGAATAAAGAATGAATACTTACACACGTTGAAAGGTGACGCTTATTTTTAAATTTTTGATGATCTCAAAAAAAGGAAGTCAACCATATGCGAGGAGGGGAATGCTCACCCACTTTTTTATCCGATTTATAATCAACACTACTTTCACAATGCCCAATAGAAATATATTCGTCTTCGTAGAACTTTGACAACTTGTACAATTTTCTTCTCTAATCGCTTGTTGTTTTGAAACTTGTTTATAGATTTTTTCTTATCCACGGCTATGATTAATGGATATTTTTTTATTATTATTTGTTCTTTTAATTTCCATCGGATAAGGACTTTAGCACTTGATTTTTCATAGATTCTGTTGCTCACTTAAACTTCAAAAATTCACACATTTTTTATTTTCGTTCTTTTTCACATTCTCTTCACTTTGGATGTACAATTTCGCTCTTCATTTTATTGCTTGAAAACTTTAAACGTCTTCATAAATTTGATGTTGCTTCACTTGTTGATGAAGATGTATGTTTATATGGTCACTGCTTTGATATAGTAATGCTAACTACAATTCAGAATACAAGAATAGGGTTTATTCGTAATTCTGATGTCATCCTCATGATTATCAGAATTAGCACTCAAGAGATCAAAGAGTGTTGAAGGGGTGCGAGGGAGTTAGCGCAGATGAAACACTCTAAACAAATGTTGAATATTTGGTGACTCACTCAATAGAGTAATCTCCATTATTAATGTTTAATTAACTCTCTATTACTGCATTCCTTCTGCACCTAATTTGCATCCGGCATGGTTAAGTTCATCAGGATTACTCTCTCAACGACTAAGAATACCGAATGTAAGTTTTGCAAGACTTCTAAGTTCAGTTATTTGGTAAGAACTCCGTATGTAAGCTTAGCAAAAAGTATACTACGTGTCTCTAAAATCTATGTAAGTTGGAGTTTTCATGCAAAAATATATACAAAAATTGGAAAAAAAAATTAACTAACGAAAGTGAAAACTCTAACTAAATTCTAAAAATGCATATGCAAATAATCCTCCATACTTAAACTTTACATTTCCCTTAATGTAAATTGACTTTTCCAATGCAAAACTTAAGATGGGAAATCCTTATATGATATATATGAAAAACTAAGAAAAATTAAAAGATAAAGGTAAAAACACAAAACAAATGGGTTGCCTCCCATTCAACGCGTAGTTTAACGTTTTCATCCTGGCATGGAACTCATTCACATGATTTCCTACATCACTCTCCTCGAAAGAAAAACATGAATGCACATCACTCGGGTATCTCATCGCCTTAAAAATATTAATGCGGATGACTTCTCCATCAAATTCCGTTGTTAAGGTGTCGTTTTGGACATCAATCTTTGTTCCAAAGGTGCTCATGAATGGTCTACCTAAAAACAAGGGTATCAATGATGATGAATTTTCATCGCTCATATCTAAAACATAGAAATCAACCAGAATATTAGCTCGTTAACCTGCACCAAAACATTCTAAACCACCCTTTTTGGGTAAACATTAGTTATGTTAAAAAGTTCAAGAACTATACTGGTCTCAACCTTGTTTTCGTAGTAATATTTTCATGATTATACCAATATTTTCGTAGTAACCTTGTTTTATCAAAATTAATGCAATATGTATGTGACTGAAATCCTGGGTGATAGCAACTTGAGAACCAACATTCTAAAAGTTAAGAGATAGGATCCTGAATCTAAGGTGGCCATACTCGTCGACGACCTATCATATGCTGGAGATGGCACCAGTGATCTAGTGTTATCTGACTAATGGATCCTTCAGTGTTTTTCTAGTATCTATATCCATGCTCTGGATAAGTGACGCTACATCTTCTTTAGGCGTTTGCTAGCTTCAGGGGTTTGCACTTCTTAAACGTTGCAACAAGCTGTTGATAGTGAATTTTTGACAAGGGCTAGAATCATAAAATTTCCTTCTGCCCAGCAGCAGAAACATAGAAATAACCGTGCATATTTCTGAATTTATATCAAAATATGAGTATATATTTTGCAAGAGAATTAAGAATACAGTCTCTACAGATAGCTACATGCATTCTATATTGATCTGTAGCCTCTCAAAATATATATTTATGCGATATCGAACTAGTCTCAAATTGCATAACTTCCACGACTTAATTCCTTGAACTTGCTTCGAATGCACATAAATGTTCAAACAACATCCAAATGGTCATATCATGGCACTGGCTAATGACCGATCCTTGAGGTCGCATCCTAGATTAATGCCTTGTCCTCAAGGACGCATCATATCTTAATGCCTTGTCCTCGAGGACACGCCCTAGCTTAATGCCATGTCCTCGAGGACGCATCTTAGTTCAATATCCATTCCTCAAGAACACGACCTAACTCCATGAACTATCATCGAGGACGCAACCTGGATCAATGTCTGGTCCTCGAGGGGGCGCCTCAAAACCTAACTGATCCTCGAGGATGCGTCCTGGACCAATATCCGGTCTTCGAGGGAGCGACTCAAACTCACGGAGTTGTCCTAGTGCCAGCCCCACACTACTCTTGGCGCTGCTGAACGCCAACTCCACAATGCTCTTAGCGTTGGCCTAGTACCAGCGTCGTGCCACTCATGGCGCTAGCCTTATACTATGTCCACGCTCATCCTTGATGCTGGCATTGCTAGCGCCAATGCTTCTTCACGAGAATAGTATGCCTAGTCCTTTGCCCGGCTCTTGAGAACACTGCATTCATCCCTTGATATGTCCTTGAGGACTCTTGTATACTCTTGGTTTAAATGCTTCCAAATTATACCTTGCTATTTTTAAGTTAGTGTGTAGCCACTAAATTTACTATTTTCACTAGACTTGACACTAATCAGTCTATTTGGCTACTTAGTGAACTGAGCAACTTGCCTCACTAATTTAATAGACTATTATTTTGAACTTAACCAAAATAGTAGTAGTCCATGACTTTACTATTTTTGTACGGGACATCAATTATGTCACACATGGGGGGATTCTCATTGGTGTATTGGTATGGCGGTTTACAACAACGTGCGATGTGGCAACATATGCACTACGAGAAGGTAAAAAGTGATAGACACACTTTTGTGTCTAAATTTTTCTCAATTTCATATTTTGTTGGTACTCAATTTTGTACTTATTGTGTGATTTTATGTCTTTGTAGGTATTCAAAAATAAATAATTATGGAAAAAATCGGCTCAAAAAGTATTAAAGCATCTGAGAAAAATTACTAAAGGCACCCAAAAATTGATAAAGGCACCCAAAAATTGATAAAGGCACCCAGAAGTTGGATATAAGCACCTGTACATCGGATAAGGGCACCCCTTCTCTTCCGTTCAAATCCGAGAAAGGCGAGAAACCTATTTTCACGCATGAGATTCTGTTGAATTTGGTTAACGGATTTCGTGGGATTAAAACGCTTTTTTATTACTCCAAATTGAAGCAGAAACCTAAAGGGATAACCACACGTCAATTATATCCAAGAAACATGATGGAAATCGAGTTTACTTCCGAGTTAAAAAAATTTATTCTTTTCCGGATAAATAAGGAATTAGAGTTTGTTTTGGGTTGATCTTTGAGTCCTTATCGATCTAGGAGGACTAGTTAGGGTTTGTGGAGCCTATATAAAGTAAAGGTATCGAGTAAAAAAGGGGCGAGTTTCAATTGAAAAAAAAAACAGGAAGAGAAAAAAAAGTGTCGCTGCTATATTGAAGAACAGGAATAAGCGACGATTTCTTCAACTGAACAACAACGGATATCTTCGTCTTTGCAACATTTATCTTCAGCTGCAACGGTTTCTTTAACCCAACTGCAACGGATATCTTCAGGACAATAACGTTTATCTTCAGCGGAAGCACTTTATTTCTGTAACAGTGGAAACAGTTGTCTAAAACGCCATTACACCGTTGCAAACTCTTTGTTTATACAATTTTCACTATTTTCATCTGTGTAAACAATTTTTGAGCCATGAATACACAGCTTGAGAGTGTTTACAACATGAGGAGCTAGACCCCATTGCTAAGGTGATGGAGGAAGCCATTTTTCCAACAATAAAGTGATATATTTTTATCTTATTAATTTTTTTTGCAATTCTCTTATGATTATTTGATTTGAATTAAATTTAAAATAATGATTTTTATCAATTAGTTGTGTTTTCTTTTGATGGGTCATGCTTAGTTTAGAGGTATTGATGTGCCATACTTTTGATTTACAACTATTATTTTGAAAATCTAACTTTGGCAATATTTAAAATCAATTGAATGTATGAGTTGCAAGATAATTATTAATGCTAAATCACTTGAAAAATTGGCTAATGGTAGAATCCTTAGTCTCAGTTCTTTCCATAATCTTAAATCGATTTTACTTTAATCTTCTTTATTTTTAGTATTAAAAATTAGGTTTAAAAATCAAATCTTCACATGTCTGAGTATCGAATCTTTTACCACTATTTCTAAAACACATCAATTTTTGGCGCTGCCGACGCGGATTCCTTTTTAGGTTAGATTTTTAGTTTATATTTTGTGTTTAATGTTAGTTTAATTTTTAGATTTTTATTATTTTGTTCTATTTAACGTTTTTTTTTGGGTATTTCTCTTTTGCTACAGGTTTTGGAACGAAAACGAAAAGAAATTGAGAAAAATATTTTGGTGATTAAAAACTTGGAGTAAAGTTAAATCTAAAAGAACGGAAAAGAAGACAAAAAGTTTTTTTTATTTAATTTTCACTTTTTAGGGTTTTGTTTTGTTGTTTTAATTTTGAAAAACTGTATTAAGAAATCTTTGAATGTTTTTGTAATTTTTTTTTGGACAGTTTTGAGACATTGTTTTGGACATTATTTTTATTTTTAAACCCTAAGGAAGGGTAGTATTAAATATAAACTGCACAGGGAAGGAAGATAATTACGATATTGTCTGATCCCCTTGGTTTCGTACACTGACACAGGAGTCAATGGCCCGAGTCAACTTCAACTGTTCATCACCTGTCTGGAATGGGAGGTAATACTCTATCAATCCACGAAACCTCTGCAAGTGGATTTTCTGTATTCCTTCGTAATGCATATATGTTGAGGACTGAATACAGAATTATTTTCTAGTAAAGGGCAAGAACTTGCCATACAAGATAAGGACTCAGATTTCATCACCGTTTCCTTCTTGCCGCTTTGGGAACACGTTACCAAACGCGAACCTAAGTTTAAAATTTTGACTAAAAAGAGACCGGTAGGTTAACGAGCATATATGAAAGTCATTCAAAAGGACTGTATTGGTTACTCTGTTAGCCTAACTCAAAGTTCAGGAATATTATTTTAAGTAGATTCGAGCCGCCTTGTAACTCAAGGAAACGTTTCCAAAGAGACAGGGTTATCAAAGATCCTTAGAGTTTATCTTGTTTCAATTCGACTTAATCTAATTCGGATCGTTCTAAGAGGTTTGCTAAAACTAAAACTAGTTTCCTTTTGAAAGAATATAACCTGGTCTAGAAACAATCTAAGTGGAGTCTTCATGCTTTTTGTTTGCTAGATTCCACATGTTTGATTTGGTTGAGTCAAGTCCAAATTAGGATTGCTTAAAATTCCCTTCCAATTAGGATTTATTTTTTCTTTTTTTTAGTGTATGCCAAGACCGCTCGAAATCATCACTGAGTGAGCTTGGAAAAGAGACACTCTAGGTCGTTTGATTAGTGACAAACCTAGTAGTTTTGTCCCTAGAAACGAGGACCTCGAAGACTCTTCTTTTGAGGGCCCTATTTTTGGAAATTTCAATTTTGAGAACTTGACATGTGTGAAGAAGTTACTCCTAGTCCTTTGATAGTGCCAACAATGGCAACTTTAAAAGCTTTGTTGAACCCGACTAAGACTTCTCGTACATCATGTATCAAGTTAGCTGAAACTGAAGCAAGCTATGAGTTAAAACCTGGGACCATATAGATGCTCCCAATCTTCTTAGGGAAATAAAATGTAAACCCCTATTTCTATGTTAGGGATTTTGAGGAAATATATAGTACCATCAGGATTAAGGACCTAGATGATGAAGCATTGAAACTTAGATTGCTTCCTTTTTCACTAAGAGACAAAAACAAATCTTGGCTATATAGTTTGACTTCTGAGTCCATTGAAACATATAAAAATCTTACATCTGCCTTTTTCCAGAAGTTTTTCCCTAGGCACAAAACATCATCTATTAGGCAGCAGATTTGCACATTTTCTCAACAAGAGGGAGAATCTTTATATAGGTATTTGGAAAGGTTCAATGACTTAGTATCACAATGTCCTCATCATGGTTTATAAAAAGTAAGGCTAGTTCAGATCTTCTACGAGGGCTTAATTATTCGACAACAACCATGGTTGAGTCTTTATGCACAAGTGGGTTTGAAAATAAAATTATCGATGGTGCGATGATTTTTTGAATGAAATCGCCTAAAAAACCCAACAATAGGAAAACAGTAGGGAGCCCCAGAAAATAATTCTTCTAAGTAGAGGAAATGTCAATAGGGTAGAAGGATCTTTTGAATCAGATGCCAAAATAGCAATTATATCAAAAAGGTTAGAAGCTTTAGAACTGAGTCACTCTAGTTGTGGAATTGAGCCCAAGTCATTTTGGGAAGGACAAACTGTTGAAGAGCATGCCCATGCTCTTTAAAATAAAATTATATTTGATAATCATCAAAATTTTGACCTTATTCAGAAACCTATAACCCTTGTTGGAGAAACCATCCTAACCTTTCTTGGTCTAAGGGCCAGAGTCAAGGTCAGTCTAGTAATTCTAAGGTTCCCCCCAAGTTTTGTATATACTAAGAATCCTTCAGGACCGACACAATTTCATAATCCGATAAATAAGACGATCATGAGTTTAGCAGAGTCTCTCGCCTTATTAACTCAGAACACTAAAGATTTTCAGCAGTCAGTCAACAAAAGGTTACAAGAAAATCAAAAGATTGTTCAAGATAACAGCCAGGCTATTTCCAATTTAGAAACCCAGGTTGGTCAAATCGCTGAGTCTTTGAGAGAAAGAGAAAAAGGCAAGTTCCCTAGTCAGACCCAACCCAATCCTAGAGGAGTTCATAAAGTATCTTCTAGTGAAAAATCATCAAAATATGTGAATGCAATTAGAACCCTTAGGAATAGTAAAGTGGTAGACAACAAGGTAACCATGCCTGATAGTGAACATACTGTAGTTCACCCTTCTGAGCCAGTAGCCGAAGAGACCGACGAAGTCTCTAAAGAGCCCGATGCAATTCCTTATAAGCCAGATTTTGTGTCCAGAGCCCCGTTCCTACAACTGTTAGCACCAACAAATAAGGAATCCAACTTTAACGACATATTGGAGGTTTTTAAGCAAGTCAATATCAACCTTCCATTATTAAATGCAATTAAGAAGATTTCTACTTATGCCAAGTTCCTTACGGATATGTGTACGCGAAAGCGAAATCATAGTGTACAAAAGAAAACCTTTTTAGCTAGTTATGTGAGATCAATTATCCAGAACAATACAACTCCTAAGTACAAAGACCCAAGGTCCCCAACCATTTTTTGCACAATAGGTAACTACCGTGTTGAGAAAGCGTTACTTGACTTAGGAGCCAGTGTGAACTTGCTTCCATACCATGTGTACCTCCATCTAGGACTTGGTGATTTGAAACCTACTCAGATAACACTGCAATTAGATGATAGGTCTATGAAAATTCTTTGTGGTGTCATAGAGGATCTTCTTATTGAGGTCGATAAGTTTATTTATCCAGTGGATTTTGTTGTCCTTGATACCCAACCTGTGCCTGATCCAGAGAATCAAATACCTGTGATATTAGGTCGCCTGTTTTCAGCTACATCTAATGCGATCATTAACTATCGAAATGGTATTATGAACTTATCTTTTGGTAATATGACTATTGAGCTGAATATTTTCAATATTAGTAAGAAACCACCTGAGCTAGATGACACGTGCATTGAAGAGGTGAAATGATAGAAACATCAGTTCAGGAGTCATTACCAAACACTTTGTTAGAAGATCCATTAGAGAAATGCCTATCCCACTTTGGGTTTGATTTTAATGATGGTAGTGTGATTAATGAGGTGAATGCTTTGTTAGATTCATCCCCTTTGATAGACACTAGTAATGGATGGAAAGATAAGTTCGAACCACTACCAGTTTCTAAGTCTACCTTAATTACTTCTTTAGAAGAGTCTCCTAAGTTGGACCTTAAACAACTATTAAATACCCTGAAGTATGTGTATTTAAGCCCATCTGAAAATTTGCCTGTGATTGTAGCATCCGACTTGGATAGTAACCAGGAAAGTAGGCTAGTGACCATGCTTCAAGAGAATAAGGAAGCTTTAGGGTGGACCATAGCATACATTAAGGGTATAAGTCCTACTTTTTGTATGTATCAGATTCATTTAGAGGATGATACCAAACCGTCTAGGGAGATGCAACATCGCTTAACCCAAACATGAAAGAAGTAGTTCGAACTGAGGTGCTTAAATTGTTAGATGCGGGTATTATCTACCCTATTTAAGACAGTAAGTGGGTCAGCCACGTTCAGGTTGTTCCCAAGAAATAAGGTTTCACTGTAGTCCAGAATGATAACAATGAGTTAATCCCGACCCGCATGACCACGGGATGGCGTGTTTGTATTGACTATAGAAAATTGAAAAAGGTCACAAGGAATGACCACTTTCCCCTTCCTTTCATCGACCAAATGCTTGAGAGATTAACTGGACATAGCTATTATTATTTGCTAGATGGTTTTTCTGTTTATAATCAGATTGTTATTGCCTCAGAAGACCAAGAGAAAACCATTTTTACCTGTCCCTTTGGTACCTTTGCATATAGATGCATGCCTTTCGGGTTGTGGTAATGCATCCGCTACTTTTCAGCGTTATATGATGAACATATTTTCTGACATGGTAGGACGGTTTTTAGTGGTTTTTATGGATGATTTTTAAGTATTTGGGTCATCTTTTGATGAGTGCTTGCATCATTTGATATTAGTGTTGACTAGGTGTAAGGAAAAGAATTTAGTGCTTAATTTGGAAAAATGCAATTTCATGGTTCGATCAGGAATTGTTTTAGGGAATATCGTATCTTCTAAGGGTATAGAGGTAAACAAAGCTAAAGTTGATCTTATTAATACTTTACAGGTTCCCAAAATTGTACAAGATGTTAGGTCATTCTTAGGGCATGCATGTTTTTATAGTCGATTCATTAAGGATTTTAGCTTGATTTCTAGACCTCTTTGCAATCTGCTTGGGAAAGATATTAAGTTTGTCTTTGACGATGCTTGTTTAGAGGCTTTTCAGAAGCTTAAGACTTTGCTCACCACCTCCCCTATTGTCCAGGCACCTAACTGGAACCTACCATTTGAGATAATGTGTGATACTTCAGATTATGCTATTGGTGTTGTGTTAGGTCCGCGAGAAAACAAATTACTTCATGTGATTTACTATGCCAGCAAAACTCAAAATGATGCCCAACTGAACTAAACCACCTCATAAAAGGATTTGTTAGCCAATGTTTTTTCCTTAGACAAGTTTAGATCCTATCTCTTAGGTTCTAAGGTTATAGTCTTTATTGATCATGTTGCTTTGAAGTACCTTCTGTCTAAGAAGGATACTAAACCTAGATTGATTATATGGATCCTTTTTTTACAAGAATCTCTCTAGAAATTAGAGACAAAAAAAAGGTGCAGAAAATGTAGTAGCAGACCATTTATCTAAACTTGTTGTGGATTCCCCTGATGATTATCCTCCTGTGAGAGATAATTTTCCTGATGAACAACTATTCTTTGTTTCCCAATTACCTTGGTTTGGGAATATAGTGAATTATATTGTTACTGGTCGAATGCCTCAACACTGGGGTAAAAAAGTTCGTTCTAGGTTTTTAGCCAAGGTAAAGCATTTCTTTTGGGACGATCCTTATTTGTTTAAGTATTTTCCAGACCAGATTATTAGGAGATGTATACCTGAGAGTGACCAGTCCAGTATTTCCTTTTTTCATGATCATGCTTGTGGGTTCACTTTAGTGCTAAGAAGACTGCTGCTAAGATATTGCAATGTGGATTCTACTGGCCTTCGATGTTTAAAGACACCCACAGTTACTATGTTGCTTGTGAGCGCTGCCAGAAGTTAGGAACCATTTCTCGTACAAATATGATTCCTTTGAACCCTATTTTAGTTATGGAGGTCTTTGATGTGTGGGGGATTGATTTTATGGGTCCTTTTCCTAATTCTTATGGTTATTCTTACATCATTGTCGATGTAGACTATGTGTCTAAGTGGGTAGAGGCGATTTTGTGTAAAACAAACAACCATAAGGTTGTGGTCCATTTTTTGAATGATAACATATTTGCACGTTGTGGTACACCGTGATCTATAATTAGTGATGGAGGGTCACACTTTTGTAATCGACCGTTTAAACTTTTGATGAAGAAATATAGTACTACCCACAAAGTAGCTACCCCATATCACCCACATACTAGTGGTCAAGTAGAGGTTTCCAACAGGGAGATAAAACATATTCTAGAGAAAACAGTTAATCCTAATAGGAAAGACTGGTCGTTAAGGCTTACTGATGCCTTATGGGCTTATCGTACTGCGTTTAAAACCCCTATTGGAATGTAACCTTATCGACTAGTTTTTGGCAAGGCCCGTCACCTGCCCGTCGAGTTAAAAGATAGAGCATATTGGTTGTAAAGCAGTTACATTTTTCAATTGACAAGGCAGGAGATCAAAGGAAGCTCCCGCTAAATGAGTTGGAAGAGATTCGAAAAGATGCATATCATAGTGCTAGGGAGTATAATAAAAAAATAAAACTTGTGCATGATAGAAATATTTTAAGAAAATCATTTTCTCTAGGTCAAAAAGTTCTCCTGTTTGATACTCGTTTGCATCTATTCCCCGGGAAGTTACGCTCTCTGTGGACCGGTCCTTTTGTTGTTCGCACTGTTTTTCCTCATGGTGCTATTGAGATTGAAACTCAAGATGGTAGAATTCCTTTCAAGGTTAACGATCAGAGATTGAAACCATTTTTATAGCCTTTTCCTACAGGTGATATTGAGGAGGTCCCTCTGGAGGACCCTGTTTACTTTGATTGACCATCAAGGTTGTTTTTTGTACATTAGTAGATTTTTGTAGGTCTTTATTATTCGTTTTTAGGTTTTTATTTTATGTATTATTCTTCGTAGAAGGATTGTTACGCTTCACCCAGGTACTATCTTTCTGACTTACCTCTTTATTCCTCTTTTTACTTATCTATTAATACTGCTCTTTACTTTGAAACATTGAGGATATTGTTTGACTTAAGTTTGGGGGTAAGAGAGAAACTTTTAGTCAAATATGAAACTCCAAAGTCTAGAAACTTGTGAACAATTCAGGATGACACTAACCATTCTAGGTAGATGGAAACTTAGCTTTTTTTCTATAGGAATTGATGTGCTAGTTAAATGGTCTATTCATAAAAGGACAGAGTTCCTGTGTTAGAAATAACATGATAGTTGTCACCATATCCTGGAGTCTATCTCGACCATATCACCTTCTGTTTTTATTTTTATAATTTTTTGTGTTTCTCTAAGCGATTAGGTGGGGCACCAGTATCGAATTGTTATCGCTTCCAGGATGGAGTAGAGAGTTTGATATCAAGCCCCATTATTGTAGTTTATTTAGATTTTTATCTTAACAGAAAAAATAAAATAAAATAAATCGAGTATTGACACTTTGATAGCAATATGTGTGCGTTCTCCCTGTCTCTGTCGCCTAAGCAAGCGTGGAACGCAGGATCCCTGAGAACTATCATGTAAGATGCTGATAAGGAGCATGCACTTGGATTCATTTGATCCAATCATGTTGTCAGTACATTTAATAATATAAATAATTATTTTATTTTTAATAAATTGATCGATGGGACCCTAGTATCTACCAGCTGAGTCGATATTAGTATAAGGAGTAAGACCAGTGGGAGCGTATCTCAATCCATTAGGATTCATCCTGGCACTGACCTTCATACAAATATGGGAAACACCGTTCACCTTAGTCAACACACGCAAACTTCATTTTGTCTATATCCATCTTCTAAATCTTTTCATGTGATTGTACTTTGATAGCTGAGTATCGTGGTTGAATGACTACCTAAGTAGAGCTTTGTTTTCTTATATATGAATTTTAGTATGATGAGTGCAAACTCGTGTACAACAATTTGACTCATATAGGGTAATGATTTCCATAGCCAAAGAATTTAATATGTCAACTAAATAGCTTGTTTAGTGTTTACCATCAATCGTTCACATGTTGCTAGGGTTTGGAGTAGAAGGTTTTGTGGGTACACCTCTTGTAAACCCTCACGAGACAAACTCATCCACTATGGACACCTAGAGGTTTAAAGGCTTATTACATATGCTAAATATAGTCGCGATTCCTGCGAAAGTGATTTAGGATTTTATTTTATTTTTAGATTAGATTTTGCTCGAGGACTAGCAAATAATAAGTTTAGGGGTATTTGATAGACACATTTTTGTTTCTAAATTGTTCTCAATTTTATATTTTGTTGGTACTCAATTTTGTACTTATTGTGTGATTTTATGTCTTTGTAGGTATTTTTGAAAAATAAATAATTATGGAAAAAATCGGCTCAAAAAGTGTTAATAGCACCCCGAGAAAAATTACTAAAGGCACCCGAAAAATTGATAAAGGCATCCTAGAAGTTGGATATAGGCACCTGCACATCGGATAAGGGAACCCCTTCTCTTCCGTTCAAATCCGAGAAAGGCAGGAAACCTATTTTCACGCGTGAGATTCTGTTGAATTTGGTTAACGGATTTCATGGGATTAAAACACGTTTTTATTACTCCAAATTGAAGCAGAAACCTAAAGGGATAACCACACGTCAATTATATCCAAGAAACATGATGGAAATCGAGTTTACTTCCGAGTTAAAAAAATTTATTCTTTTCCTGATAAATAAGGAATTAGAGTTTGTTTTGGGTTGATCTTTGAGACCTTATCGATCTAGGAGGACTAGTTAGGGTTTGTGGAGCCTATATAAAGTAAAGATATCGAGTAAAAAATGGGCGAGCTTCAATTGAAAAAAAAGCAGGAAGAGAAAAACAAAGTGATGATGTTGTAGTGAAGAACAGGAATAGGCGACGATTTCTTCAACTGAACAACAACGAATATCTTCGTCTTTGCAACATTTATCTTCAGCTGCAACGGTTTCTTCAACCCATCTGCAACGGATATCTTCAGGACAGTAACGTTAATCTTTAGCGGGAAGTACTTTCTTTATGTAACAGTGGAAACAGTTATCTGCAACGCCATTACACCGTTGCAAACTCCCTGTTTACACAATTTTCACTCTTTTCATCTTTGAAAAAAATTTTGAGCCATGAATACACATCTTGAGAGTGTTTACAACATGAAGAGCTAGACCCCATTGCTGAGGCGACGGAGGAAGCCATTTTTCCAATAATAAAGTGGTATATTTTTATCTTATTAATTTTTTGCAATTCTTTTATGGTTATTTGCTTTGAATTAAATTTGAAATAATGATTTTTATCAATTAGTTGTGTTTTCTTTTGATGGGTCATGCTTAGTTTAGAGCTATTGATGTCCCATACTTTTGATTTACAACTATTATTTTGAAAATCTAACTTTGGAAATATTTAGAATCAATTGAATGTATGAGTTGCAAGATAATTATTAATGCTAAATCACTTGGAAAATTGGCTAATTGTGGAATCCTTAGTCTCAGTTCTTTTCATAATCTTAAATCAATTTTACTTTAATCTTCTTTATTTTTAGTATTAAAAATTAGGTTTAAAAATCAAATCTTCACATGTATGAGTATCGAATCTTTTACTATTATTTCTAAAACACATCAATAAGTAGTGGGAAAGTTAGGAGCAGTTGACAGGATGAGGGAATAGTGGTCATACAGTCATCCTAACTTAACAGATATGACTCAACTGCGATCTCCACGATCATCGCTTCTTCATCTCTTCACAACTTCCACAACTTAAGAAAATCAGTGTGTTCACTACAAGACTATAAATAGATGGATTCATTTATTTGAAAAAAAACATAGAAGGGATCTATCTCAGAGATAATCAAACTCAGTCATAAATCCAGTCTTCAGCTATACACTACCATTTCCATCACATAGTGATTTTCCAACATTTTCAGCTTCCCTCCACTAAGATCAACCCTTCATCTTCACCTTTGTGACCGAAGCAAGATTGTGAACGGCCATTTCTCGGTTTAGGCTCGTCTTATATCTCTCGAACCTACAGAAAGTACTATTTTCAGTATATTTGTTTTTCTCCCTAAAGAAATTGGCGACCATAGCGGGAAATCAACCTCTCGATTACAAAGACAATCTTTCAACTATTTAAAATGGTGGATCTTAGATCAGGATCAGTAACTACTCCCAATATAAATTCTGGTAATACTAGTGGTGGCGGCTCTGAAGCCACTCTTGCTGCTACAAACCTTCCTTATACT
Source organism: Papaver californicum (assembly GCA_023531435.1). Taxonomy (NCBI): domain Eukaryota; kingdom Viridiplantae; phylum Streptophyta; class Magnoliopsida; order Ranunculales; family Papaveraceae; genus Papaver; species Papaver californicum. The sequence continues at coordinate 350,161 of JAJJMC010005899.1, forward strand.
AACACAACTGCTAGTGCCACTACCCTACCTCCTCCCGATCTAATGCAAAGATATGAGGTATCCAAGATACAAATATACATGGATATCACTCAAAATGTTGTGCTCACTTGTCTCAAGATCCTAACAGAGCAACTTTCCCCAGAGCAACGTTATCGCCTGACGGAGCAAGTCAGAAATACTCTTACAACAACGACTGATGCAGGTACTTCAAGAGCTCAAGAGGACGACGAAGTTCATGTCCTCAGTGATGGTCCGCCACCAAGGATCCAACAACCCAATTTCATCACTCGTGAGGATCTGGAGAGACTCTTGCAAAATGATGGTAAGGAAGACTGCTCCTCATTTCATCAACACCAGCCTCCTTACCCACTCGATATCCAAAGGATCCCACTGCCGAGAAAATATTCTTGTCTTACTTTCTCACTATATGATGGGACTGGGAATGCCCTACAACATGTCTTCTGATTCTTGGAGTCGCTAAGAGAACACGTATACAATCATGTGATACTTCTCAAGGATTTCTTTAAATCCCTCACTTGAAGAGCATACACATGGTACAACAACATTGTCTTTCAATAACATTTCCAGTTGGGGAGATATGATCAACGCCTTTTATAAAAAATACTTCTTTTTCTTCTACTTCAACTTCGAACATATCACTCTGTCGGATCTAGGGAAAATATTTCAAAAGAATAATGAACACCTCAAAGACTATGTAACAGAACTTCAGTTGGTGGAACTCTGAATTAATGATATGATTCCTGTCTATCGTGCTCTTTTATGAAATTTACGCTTTCAAATTTTCTCTGAGTTAGATGAGGTCGCAAAATGGTTGGCTTACTGGATAAAATGAGTCATACAAGAGAAGAAAGTCGTGGAAACCGACGACTGGTCAATAACCAATATACCATTCAACCATAGATATGCGTCGTCATCAACGAAAGATCCAAGAGGAAAGCATCATCTCAACATGAGTCACAAAACAAGCGCTTCCCTTCAACTCCATCCACGGCCCCGACCCCGACGCCATCCTAAAGGTTAACCCCATATCAAAGAACGACCAAAGATCCACGCCAGCAACAACATGAACAATATGTGAAGCCGAATTTAATTTTTCCACATTTCCCCTTTCCAATGGAAGAGGTACTTGAGTTGCTGGAAGCATGGATACAATACGGTGCCATCTAGTTACTAAATGTATGACAACCATCAATGACCCGGAATTTTAGATACAAGATATTGTTACTTCCACTGGTTCGTCAATCATCCAACCAGTGCATGCATTTTCCTGGAGCGTATCTTCAAGGAAAAGATATAATCAGGCGAAATACATTTAGAAGAAGAAGACGTCCACAAGAATCCTTTTTCTGTTAGAAGCTTCACTCTCTCTAGAGAGTCAATCATCCATACATTTCAATCCATGATGGAGTTTATATGCAAAATTCTCTACCTCTTAAAGGAGCAGCGCAGGGATATTTTCACTTCCCTCAATCGTGTTGTATCCGGAAAATGCTTACTCCTTACTGAAGATACTCATGTTCAAGTCAAGCCTCCTGTTAAGGACATGGTCGACATGAACAATTAGAAACACGGATGGGGACTTCTCATCACTAATCACCTCAAAGGTGCCAAGTTTGGAAGACCATTAACTGACGCCGACATGGATATCAATGTTATCACTATCAAGACTCTCAGGGCCGTAGGGATTCCTCGACGAGAAACCATTCACTTTCCAACTGTTATTAAAGACTCTGAAGGAAAACCAAAAGATGCTTATGATATGTTAGCCTTGAAATAAAGATGGGTGACGCTCATGCGAACGTAAAATTCTACATCGTTAAAGAAGATCCAAACTACGACATGATTCTGGGGCGCTCATGGATTCACAACAACAAGACAAATTCCTTTTCATTATTAAAGATTAGAGACTCAGTCAAGTCTTTGGGACTCGTCCAAGTAAGTTCCGTCCAACATCTCTCTTTGCAACCAGTTATCCCATGTCCCGTCAAAGCTTGGGGACTTGATCCAGAAATCATCCCCATAATGATTAGACGATGTGAATGGGAATCTAATCCATTTCCATATTTTATCAAGTGGATAAGAATTGATTTTTCCAAAATTAAGAAGACTAGTAGATTATTTATGAGCCAAGTAGTTCCAATTACCCTAAGGAAAGGTCGTATAAGCGAAACATCAAAGTCTAGTCTCTTTCAAGTTGGAGACACAATTCTAAAAATTACTAAGGATACACATCTCTCTATTTCAGTTCCTCCAGCCACTGGAGAAGAGCCTTATGTAATCACTGAAGCTATATTGGGTGGTTATTACAAGCTCATTAGTGATGACAAGCCAGAAGGGGTAGTAATACACAGAAGTGGCTCAAGGAGTTTAATGTTTAAACACCCTCTTATTACTTTTCAATATCTCATTATTTTCATGCAACATTTGTAGTTCCTCCAAAAGGATTACAATGTTTCTGCATTCATACTTAGGATTTCAAGTTTATCAATTAAACAAAATATCATTATCTCAGAAAAGAAAATCTCTTGCAAACCACTTGTCAAAACCTACCTACTCAAAATCCCAAAAGAAAAACCATGAAATGTTCTGTATTTCAGGAACATATAGAAACCCAAAAACCAAATTGAAAAAAAGTGTTTAAAGACTGTTCATCTCTTTCAGAATATTGTTTCTCCCACCTTTTGAGAAATTCCGCTGCAAGTTTCAACTCCTTTGAAAGCTTTCAACCTCATATTTAGCCTTCGTAACTGCATCCAAGCCAGAAAATGCGCCTACTTCTGTAAGATGTTCCCGTATAAGTCCTAGATGAAGACATAGCCATATAATGTCAAAGCCAAAATTCTCATATTCCTACAAAGCTTCCTCCCACTCCTTGAGAAAAACTTCAGAGATCTCATTCCTGGGAAGAGAGGTCATCTCATGGATGGTTGGTAGCAAAAAAAGACACATTCCTATACAAAACACGATAATTCTTGGAATTACCCGTAAAGAAGTGACCGAACATCTTCCAGATCTTGGTATACAGTTCACTGTAAACATATGCAATAGTAAAGCCCCAAACACACGAGTATCCAGGATGAGTCCTATAAAAGAGGAATTCGAAGCTAACACCCGCATTAGGGTATTCAATTGGCGCATTCTCCATTATACTGCTATTCCGCATATCAACGTCATTTGAAACATCATCCTCAACAAGCATGCAGAAGGAGTATGCTCATGATTTTCAGTTGGTAAGAGGAAGCTACCCACATCACGATCCATGGTAATCTCCAATACCTCATTAACAAGATCATCTCTCTGTTTTCGATCATTCCTCCTCTAAAAGTAGAGAGATTACGGACATAATAAGTTAGAACATCTCAAACTCAAAAACTTTGAGCATGGATAAAAAATTCATGATACATATCCATAAATAACATGTACATTTATTACAAAGTAATTTGGTGGTAATATATGGTAAGAGATCATTACAAGAGGTTTTACAAAAACCGCGTCAGAAATATTTTTGCACTGTCTCCTGAAAACTCAAAATATGGCGATAATTGGTGAAGAATCTAGACGTTAGTTATATACCAAAAATTTTATATTGATGTATACTAAAACATACTAAAAGGGCGCATTAATTGGATAAACGAGCTGAGAGTTATGGCTGAAACGGTAGGCGATGTTACATCTGAAAACTGTCAGAATTTTCCTAGATTCTTCCTGAATTTTACTGTCAGGTTATTTTGACTCCACAGATAGGCTCAAAACCTGGCTTTTTTCCTAATACGACGTAAAAAATTATTTTCTAATCAAGATATAGGGGTCAACCATCAAAAACCGATATCTTATGAAGATTTTACAGCGTTTTTCCCCAACATTATACTTCTGAAATTTTTTAACGACGAAAATCTATAAAGTTCTTCATAAATTTGTGTATAACTATGATTATATGAGAATTCAAGGAGTCTACATGTTCTATAATGACCTATAAGAGAATAAAACTTACTTGAAGTTGGTCCAAGCTAACACAGAAGTCTGGCGTCAATTCATCTTTATCATTTACTTCTTCATCAACAATAGTGGTTCAGATTCTTCATAAAATTCATCAGAACAGGACGCATCTTCAAGATTTTTATCCTCAAATTCGTCTTTGTCTTCTATGTGTCTCCCGAAGCCTCAGAAGCATCGACGTGGTCATCATGAGTATCCAGACTCATAAACTACATAAAATATCGTGGGATAATAAGTACACCCTAACTCACAAAGTACACAGGGTTACAAGAAGTTATAAGCGAAAAACTCACTTTGTTTCGTGGTCAAACCATACTTCTAGGAAGAATCATTTGTGGCCCTTTTCTCACAGACTGGGGACTGTCATCAACAACAAGAATAGTATCCACTCGAGGGCGTAGAAAAAGTACATGATGCAAGAAGTAAATCAATAAGTCGAATAATGATAACCATACATTTACTTTGAGTCAAGAAGATTAAAGAAGATTGTTACCTGTTCCGCTACTTCAGTAATAAGCTTCTGTTTAACTTCAGTGGTATTACTTAAGCTTGGACGACGAGCTGCATCACTCTTGGAAGGAATACCACATACATACCACCAAAGGAAGTCCTGATATGAACCTCCTGAACCGATCCCTCTTTGCATTCCAGAAATTCATATACATAGCCGTCACCCTAGCGTTTCTACCAGAATGCAAGAAAATGAGGCTTCTTCCTTCAATATGACGAACATCCATATTTTTCTTCAATTCTTCAACAGAGGGCGCTTCAATGCGACCATAAGGGAACTCTTGTTCAAAACCCATCTATTAGGCTGCACGATCAATGTTATACGCCTGTACTGAGTAGTCTTCTTGACCAAGGAAAAGGATATAACCTAGGGTACAACTGTTCATAAATGTAGCTTGGCCAGCAGCGGTGTCACGGACTGGAAAATTTCTCCTCCGGCGCGGTACGCTGGGAAGGACAGAATTTCCCGATTCACGGCTCGAAAGACGAAAACCGAACCTTAAAGCTTAACATCTTGTTGGTAAATACAGGTAGATTTGCCTTTGCAAGAATGACAATCGAAACGTAGTTTCCATACCGTTCCAACTCACCCTTGTTCTGCAAAGGGTACAAGGCCAGTAAAGCCAATAGTAAATGCCTTTGGCAAGCATCACATACTTACGAACATTATACAGGCCTAACTCATACCTTGGACAAGCACCTAGGCCATTTCAATCCTATTTTTCACTTCATCAACTCTGCTTCGACTATGCGCTGGAGCCTGCACTGATCTTGCTCTTGCCAAGGGAGCAACATCTAGGTACATGCCATTCCATGCCCTAAAAGTTGATATGAAGTATGAGCAATCCATCAAATGGAATAACAACTACCTCCTCAAGTATGGCAACAATCATCTCTTGACTTGGCATTACCGATCCAGATGATACGAGTTACCATAATATCACAATCACCTCTAAATTAGATGATATGAGCGACAAAGTGTTGCACCTCAATGCATTGCATTGAGGCTGCTTACGTACTTAACTCGTACCTTGAAGGGATCAAGCATGACCGTAGTTCATCCGGATAGAGACAAAAAACTTAAGCATATTAAGGAAAAGCCAACATCGATTCTAACTTCGTTGCAAGGCCAAAGTCCAAGCTAAGCCTAGTCCGTATAGGCCAAGAGAACTTTAGCAAAATATACATAGGATTGTGCATAACTATCGCTACTTATCATGCATAATGCATTTTCGAGTATGCAACACGGATGGATGATGCTTTCGCATAATTCAAGCTTGCTCGGGTAAGCTACAAGCATATTGATACTTAAGCATCAAGTATGCACCAACGTATAGGCCACATCGCATATATGTGCATTACCGCTCATGCACATTCAACCAAAGCTCCCTCCCTATATATTTCTTAATCGCATTTACATATATTTGGTATAGAAGGGTAAGGGACATTCATCGACTGCACTTTTTAGTAATGCATACTCGGATACACATCACGGATTAGTGAAGCTTCCTCGGGTACACTTCACAATAATTGGGATGCTTTCCTGGTAAGCATCCTCGGGTATGCTTCATCGAATTCTAACCAACGACTCCTCCTTATATATGTTTTATTCGCATTTCTACAAGTGGATATAAGGAGGGTAGATGACATTAATCTACTGCACTTTCTAGTGATGCATTCTCGGGTATGCATCACGATATAATAGTGCCTTAGCACTATGATGCGCTCTCGGGTACGCAACATAGGTTAGTGATGCATTCTCAATCATGCATCACGGCATAATAGTGCATTAACACTATAATGCGTTCTCGGGTATGCGTCAAGGCCATTTGTGCCTTTCCCGGGTAAGGGTCATTTTTGACTTATGATGCATTCTCGAATATGCATCACGCATAATAGTGCCTTACCTATAATTCAAGGACAATGCCTCCACACCCTGATGCATTCCTAAGTAAGTTTTATAAGCTTAGGATGAAGCTTCATCCCATGTCATGACGTGTCCCTGAGTAAGCGTCATGCGGAAATTACGGGTGTTACAAGTGGAAATATTAGTCTTCTTCCTCGGACTAGTCTAGAGTACAATACCAACAACTTCAAAGAAAGTGGTTGGCGGGATTATATACTCATGTATCTAGCCCCAAGGCTTGAAGTTCACCTCACTTTGGATACCGATCAATTCAACAAGGTTCACATACGAGGGCACAGTTCGGGGCCCATAATTTGGGAAATGCTCCCACAGCCATGCTTGAAGGAATACAATATGGATATTAGAATTTCTCTTCACAAAAACGTTAGAGAGCCTCATGTCACGAGTCAAAGAGTCTAAATGGGAGTATAAAAATCCAAGAAATAATTTACCAAGGGGAAGATAATCACCGTGAGCAAGAGGAACAACTGAAGGCTTCAATCTACCACCAGGAAAGTCTTCAAATATATCTCTATACAACCAGAGCGTCAGAAATGCATCTATACTCGAAGAATTGCTAATGGTGAGGCCATCAACACTTGCTTTACCATCCCACTAGTAATCAATCCATCTCATATAATTTGCACTAGCATGACCCGAACTTTGCTGAATCTCTTTTATCTTCCTTTTCAAGGTCGCAATCGCTCCTCTCTCATCGGTGGACCATTCAGTGGGAATATTCCCTAAAATCGGGAGCTGCAACAGGCTAGCTATATCTTCCAAAGTAATCGTCAACTTACCCCATGCGCAGACCGATGAACTGCAAATACTCCAAAAAGAGTAAGTTTCCCAAATAAACATCTTGATAATGAAAATTAGTCCATAATACGCTTAAAGTGTGGAAGACCTCTTAGTGCAAAAGATTTGATTCAGCGGAAAAATAATAATTAGTAGTTGACATTCCGGAAAAAGCCACTTTATCTGAAACATTGATTGATCAATCAAATATTGATGACCAAGTTGGAACTAAAGAGGCACATGTACCTCAAAACACTGAGATCTCTGTAACCTATGTTGGTACAAAACAAAACTGGGATAGGAATATAATTATTCCTGATAGTATATTTGTTTTTAAAGTTGCTTTGGATGTCATAGAAAATATTGATGATCCTGAACCACAATCTGTAGATGAATATCGATGTAGAAAAGATTGGCCAATGTGGAGGGATACAATCCAATCAGAGTTCAACTCATTGGCAAAACGTAAAGTTCTTGGTCCAGTTGTTGAAACTCCTGAAAATATAAAAGACGTCGGATACAAATGGGTACTTGTACGAAAGCGCAACGAGAAAAATAAAATTGTTAGATATAAAGCTCGACTCGTTACACAAGTTTTTTCGCAAATACCTGGTATTGATTACCAAGAAACTTATTCTCCAGTGATGTATGCCATCACGTTTCGGTTTCTTATTAGTTTGGCAGCTTCAAAAAAGCTTGATATACGTCTTATGGATGTAGTCACAACTTATCTTTATGGGTCACTTGATAATGACATTTATATGAAAGTCCTTAAAGGGTTTCGTACACCTAAAGCAAACAATTCCAAACAACGAAGTTATACTCAATAAAGCTTCAAAGAGCTTTATATGGACTAAAGCAATTTGGGAGAATGTGGTATAGTCGACTCAATGAATACTTGTTGAAAGAGGGATATACTATTAATGATATTTATCCATGTTTTTTCACAAAGAATTCCAGTTCTTGATTTGATATTATTGCAGTATACGTTGATGATCTTAATCTTGTAGGGACTTTAGAAGAGCTCACTGAAAGCGCTGCTTATTTGCAAAAGGAATTTGATATGGAGATCTTGGTAAAACCAAGTATTGTCTTGGTTTATAAATTGGGCATGTCTCAAATTTGATATTTTTCCATTGATATACTGATACGAAAAAAGTATTACAACGCTTTTATATGGAAAACACACATCCATTGAGTTCCCCAATGGTCGTGAGGTCACTTGATATAAATAAAGACCCATTTTTCCTTTAAAGAAGATGGTGAAGAACTCCTTGGTCCAGAAGTACCATATTTAAGTGCAGTTGGTGCTCTTATGTATCTTGCAAACTGTATAAGGCCGGACACAACTTTTTCAGTCAATTTGTTATCTAGAGTTCTGCCCAAACTCAAACACATTGGAATGGAGTCAAGCACTTATTTCAATATCTTAGTGGTACTATTGACTTAGGTTTATTTTATCCTTATGGATTTGAATCGAAACTAATTGGATATAAAGATACTAGTTATCTTTCTGATCCATACAAAGAACGATCACAAACTGGGTGGCAGTCAGTAAAGCAAACCATTGCAACTACCTCTATAAATCATTCTGAGGTATTAGAAGTATATGAAGCAAGTCGTGAATGCGTTTGGTTAAGATCAGTGATATATCACATTCAAGAATCATATGGACGTCGTTCAATTAAAGACTCACAACAATACTATACGAAGACAACATTCCTTGCATTACACAAGGTTTCATCAAATGTGATCGAACGAAGTATATTTCTCTTAAATTTTCCTTCACACATGATCTACAGAAGAATGGTGAGATTGATATTAAACAAGTACAGTCAAGTAACAATCTAGCAAACCCTCTTCACCAAAGCATTACCAACTTCAACATTCAAGAAATTAGTTCACAAGATCGGAATGCGTCGACTTAAAAATTTGTAAGCCAAGATTTTGCTGAAGTATCCATCTGGGGGAGCATCTTTGTAAAAGTTATGTTATCGTACATAACACGTTGTACTCTTTTTTATTTCGTCAAGGTTTTAACGAGGCAACATATACGTATCCAACATTTTTTTAAGTTTTACTTTTCAGGTTTTACTCTGCTGAGTTTTCATGGCATATTATAGTGACTTAGACACGGTGGTCATCAGGGGGAGTGTTATAAATGTGTAAATTAGTTAAGAATATCTAGGGTAAATCTAGGTTATTAGCATTTACTTACGGTGATGCCCTTATGTGTCAAGAATATAAAACAAAGCTTGGAAAACTTACCTTTGATAATGGTGGTCAGGATTTGATTTGGGAGGAGACAAAGAGCGACTGAGATTTGTTTAGGGATAGGGCGTGGGTCTGGATTTGTCTAGAGGATATATAAAGAGTGACTCTGATTTCTTTTTTGATGTAGAAGAGATATAGAGGGTTAGGATTTGTTTATGGATGATATAGATCAATGGTTGTGGTTCAATGGGATTACATCCAACGGTCTTAATTTAGAATGAAATTATTAATATCTTATTAATTTTCACACAATTAATGTTTCATTAATTTCTTATAATGTCATTAATTATCCAAATAAATATCTCATAATATTTTTTTATTAATTTCCTATAGTTTTATTAATTATCCAAATATATAATAAAATTTGTTAATAATTAAATATATCAATGAAAATTGGTAGTAGTTGTGGTTGTGGAGTCAGTGGAGGTGGATGTTGGTGGGCGGTGGAGGAGGTGATAACATTAATTAGTAGTGGTTACTACAAAAAAAGGCTTTTAGTGGCAAATAATCGTGTCATGAAAATTCATTTTTTCGTTAAAAAAGAATCTAGAATCCGTCACCTATCGTAATTCGTAGAAAGTCTTTTATGACAACCTTAAGAAATTATCACCGAATTTTTTTATTAGCAACAATAAATATATTTCCACAAAAATATCTTTTGGCGAGCAAATAAATTTAACATCGTTCAGTGATTCTATGACTTAGAATTTTGTTACTCTAGGTATTTTTGGTGAGGATATAATTTTATCACTCAAACTAATTTTAGCAACAAAATGTATTCGCCTCAGAATAAATTTATAGTGATGAAACAAATTGGTCACATAAAACAATTTTAATACCGAAATTTGTTCGCCTCAGGAAAAAAAAATTAGTAGCAAAATTTGTTCATCTCAGAAAAATTTATAGTGAGGAAATAATTTTGTCACATAAAAATTTAGCAACGAAGAATATTGTCTCAGAATAAAAAATTAATAACAAAAAATAATTTTTGTCTCTAAAAGTACTTATAAAGACCAAGTAAAATTGTCTCTATAAATATCATTGCCTCCAAAACAATTTTACCGACCAATTCATCCATTGATAGACACATTTTTGTGTCTAAATTGCTCTCAATTATGTATTTTGTTAATGCTCAATTGTATACTTATTTTGGTTTTTTATGTATTTGTAGGTATTTTTAGAAAATAAATATTTGTGGAAAAATTGGCACAAAAGATGTTAAAGGCACCTGGAAAAATTACTAAAGGCACCCAGAGAGATTACTAAAGACACCCCAAATTTAGATAGGGGCACTCCATCTTCTTCATTTTCAAAGAAACTTTTTGGCGGGAAAATCCTTTTTCACCTGCGAATTTTTCTGAATCAAATTTGGTCTAGGTTTCTTTGAAGTTTTCATTGGATTTGGATATGTATCAACTTGTTACGACTAGACAGAGTTTGTAAGTGATTTGGATTGAAAAAGAAAGAAGATTTCGATAAAACAGGGTGGTGAGAAAGTGTTAGAGTTTTTTTATAACTTGGGAGTTACGTGAAGAGTTGGATAAGATATCTTCTGTTGGAATCAATTTTATCTTTTGAGAGAGTTTGGGAAGCTTTGATAACTCAGAAGACGCGTGAAGAAAAAGGAGAAGCAAAATCCCGTAACTTTTGGAAGAAAAAAAACAAAGAAGAGATAAACACGAGTTTGGAGATTTGTTTTGGGATTATATGGAATTCTTATTGATTAAGGATAGTTTATTAGGTTTTCTAAGGCCTATAAATAGAGAAGAGATCGAAGAAAAAGCCATCCAGAGTCGAGAAAAAAAAACTTAGAAAAAAAAAGTTACGCTGCTGTGAAGAAGAATATGAAAAAGAACATACCACGCCAGAAAACTGTCATTGATTATGTCACCTTTTCTTCCATAATCTACTGCGTCCAGGAACCGTACTTTATTTTCTGTTTTATTTTCTCTCTTCAGCAACACAGAAAACAGTCTCAGCAACACTTATATTCGTATCTTTTTTCTGTGTTACTTATGTTTTTCTCTTCTTTTAAGCACTTTGAGCTATGAACATGTATTTTGAGAGAGTGTTTGACATGAGTACTAGATCCCATTGATGAGGCGATGGAGGAAGCCATTTTTTCAATAATAAAGTGGTATATTTTTATTTTATTAATTTTTTTTGCAATTCTTTTATGATTATTTGCTTTGAATTAAATTTGAAATAATGATTTTTATCAATTAGTTGTGTTTTTTTTTTGATGGGTCATGCTTAGTTTAGATCTATTGATGTCTCATACTTTTGATTTACAACTATTATTTTAAAAATCTAACTTTGGCAATATTTAGAATCAATAGAAAGTGTGAGATGTAAAATAATTGTTAATGTTAAATCACTTGAAAAATTAGTTAATGGTGGAATCCTTAGTCTCAGTTCTTTCCATAATTTGAAATCAATTCTACTTTAAAAATTAGGTTTAAAAATCAAATCTTTACAAGTCTGAGTATCGAATCTTTTACCATTATTTCTAAATTACATCATCCATCTGAAATAAATTATTGTAGACGGAACATTACCCTCATAATAACCGTTTCTTGACCCAAATTATTTTCATAACATGCCATATTGGTCACCAAATTTTCTTTAGTGACTAGCCAGATTATCATTCATCATTTTCAAGAAATTTATTACACATAGAATAAATATAAATAAATAAATAAACAAAGTGTAGACAACTTACCTTATATAAAGAGGGGTCAGGATTTAATTTTGGAGGATACAAAGAGTGGTTGGGATTTGTTCATGGATAGGGTGTGGGTCTGAACCATACCATGGATAAGATAAATGAACATATGTTGTTTGCTTTGACAAAAGACCCATCCTTCTGAGGGTATAGGTAGTTATTTTTTACATTTGTAAAATCTTTTCGGTGTTGTTTCAAGCAGAAGAAGAAAGGGGATATGCAGAGAACAATCAAGAATATTTAAAAAAAAGTGTAGACAACTTACCTTAGATAAAGATAGGTCAGGATTTAATTTTGAAGGAGACAAAAAATGACTGGGATTTGTTCAGAGATAGGGTGTGGGTCTGGTCTCTCTATGGATAAGATAGATGAACGGCTAATGTTTGTTTTGACAAAAAACACAGCCGTCCGAGGGCATTGGTAGTCATTTTATATTTGTAAAATCTTTTAGGTGTTGTTTCAGGAAGAAGAAAAGAGGGGATGTGCAGAGAACAATCAAGAATACAAAAAAAATTGTAAACAACTTACCTTAGATAAAGAGGGGTCAGGATTTAATTTTGGAGGAGACAAAAAGCGATTGGGATTTGTTCATGAATAGGGTTTGGGTACAGATCTCTCTATGGATAAGATAGATGAATGATTGATGTTTGTTTTGACAAAAGACACAGCCGTCCGAGGGCATAAGTACTCATTTTATATTTGTAAAATCTTTTCGGTGTTGTTTTAGGCAGAAGAAGATAGGGAATGTGCAAAGAACAATCCCATTATTGATCTAGGTTTCATTTTCTTCTCTGTGTTTCAGTTGTTATGCTAAAATGTAACCCTAAACAGAGAACTCGGTGAAGATACTTAATCAGATAAGCATTTTGATATAAACCTTTATTTCAATATATTTTTTTGAGAAATTTAATTTTTTCAGCTCCAGATCAGAGGTTTCTGTTGATATCGGTTGTTCAAGACATGATGTGAAGTTAGGAAAATCCACTTCTCTCTATATTTAGGGTTTGTCACTTCATATAAAATAAATCATGTTTTGTTCACCTCCTATTAGAATCGACTGTTCTTCTTTATTTATTTTTCTTCTAACTAGGTTTCTGATTGTAACTAGATTTGGGGTAAAACTATCACACAATATCAAGGGCATGAAACCCCTTCACAAAAGAAATCTGATCTTCGGGCTTATTGTGTCCAAATCACTGAAAGCAATCGCAATTATCATCAATTTGAATGTGGGACCAATATAAAAACCCCAAGAAATTAACTTCGAGAGTTGAATGATATAGACTGGAATAGTAATACCCTCAAGGATGATGACTTGATTGGCAGCGGGTAGTAAGTTTTTAGCTAAAATATAACAAGAAAAACCCTAGTTATTTTTAGAGTGTTCTAATTATTATTCTGTGTTTGTTGTTGTAGAGTTCAATTTCAAAAGGTTCTTTCTCAAGGTCTTGATGACTCAACTTGGCCAATATCAAGTATAAGAGGGGCTGGTAATCCTAGAAATATTTTTTTTGCTCTATAAGTTGCTCACTTCATTTTATCTTGAAACAATATGCTATTTTGAACATTTTAGACATATGGGAGAAGTTTGTCTCATAATTCATTACCCCAATGCTGATATAAGTTCGATCTTTCTTTCTGCATTTTACACCGCAAGGACTGAAAGATGCCATTTTATCTGGCGAAGTTCCTCTGATCGAAAATGGATTTACAGCAAATTCAGTTTGTAGAGCATGCTTCAGACAGTTTTTATTCTTGACTGACTCTGGAGGAGGAAGAGGGGTAAGCTATCTCATTTGATTCTTTAGAATGTAGCTTCTTATTTAATTCTTTCTGGAATGTTGATATTGACATATTTTCAATTCATATGTAGGTTCGTCTACCATCTGGAGGGATATTATTATGTCATATAATAGTATAGTTGATAGTATAAATATCTGAAGTCTATATAAATAGGTATAGGAAATTTTATTTCATACTTGACAAAGGAGTTGAAGATGAAAAAATAGGTGTTGAATATTGGAATCATTCGCAGATTCACTCAGTTATATATATATATATATATATATATATCGCAACATCAATTGTTTATGCAACTCGATCTCTTTCACTCAAATTTCGTGATTTTTTTTCAATATAAACTAATTACTTTCCCATATGATATTATCTTCTCTCGGGTTATTTAAACTATTGATTTGCAATTTACATGCATATTTTTCTTAATTGTCATTCAAATACACATACCAAAGGTTTCGACAAAGGTGTTATTAATCATAGGGTACCATCAAAACGGTTGCAGTATTGGGAGCTTGGACTGTTGTTATGGCGTGGTTTCACCATTCAAGAGTTTTCAAACCAGTGCTTTGGGAGTATTTCTGATTATGCAATAAATTATTTCCAATTATTATTTCTTTATATCATATTGTTATATTTTATGTTCAAACCCGTTTTATGAAACTAATTATCGTGTATTCATGTTACTTTATTTCTTAGTAGTTCAGTAAGAAAATATAATTTCTTTAGTTTTTCTTTTATTTTATTTTGAAAATTGCGTTATCGAAGCCGAACCAGGAATGTTATTAGTGGACACCGACCGAGTTTTGGTTTATTGTAACGATTCAGTGTATTATGGTTGTCAATAAGTACAAGTTTCCACTGATATATTAAGCATAGTTGATTAGATGTCGCGGAAGGACTCAAGATATCTTACTTATGTGACTAAAAATGCATGGGTAAAATTGTTTTAAAAAATTATTGATATATGAGGGTCAAAATTTACATTAGGACAAAGATCAATTCTTGTGTCGTTACGGCACGGGCTAAACCCTAGTAGCCTATAAATAGAGGCTCTATAGTTTATTTATTTCACAGATTCAATAAGAATTATCTTCTTCTTCTCTACCTCTCTGTTTTTTTTAGTTTACAACAACAACCTTATTTTCCCATCTGGTTACCCACTTGGAAAGTTTTGTTTCTAGAACTAGTGTTTGGTGTGTCAGTTATTCTTGTATTGATGTTCACTTTGTGAGTCTCAGTTGCCCTTATTAGTATGCCCTGGGAGAACTCAAGCGTTAATTACAATGAGTGCCGCATCAGACGTCCTATAGGTTGATGTATTCTGTCTTTCTTATTTGTACTATGCTCTTTGAGCCATCATTCACCTTTCAAAAATAGATAAAAATAAAATGGGATTAAGTCCTCATATGATAACACCTCAAGTGAAATTGAGAAGTTTTGGAGGGGATTTTATGTTTTCCCCTCAAAATAAATAACTATTTTGCATTACCCTCTTTTTAAATCGATAATTGGTGAAACTCCCTTTCCGTCATAATCGCCACTACCACCCAGTTAACTGCACACGTATGATACACGCGTGTACAATAAACAAATAATTATTTAAGAACCGCTTAATGCACCACGTGTTTAAGATCCAAGGGTATTTATAACTGATCGGAAGAAATTATTTTAATTTAAACACGTGCATATTCCACTTGCATAATTAACTTGATGGTATCGACAATTATGATAGAAAGAAGGTTTCACCAATTATTAATTTAAAAATAAATAATGTAAAGTAACTATTTATTTTGGGAAAATATAAAATCCCCTAAGTTTCATACACATTTTTCAAATTGCAATCTGTCCTGATTTATTAAACAGGTTATATTTAATGTAATATTTAATGTAGACATGATTAAGTTTGATGGTCATGGTCACCGTGACACCGACATGATGTGATAAGTTTGATGGTCATGGTCGAGTGATGGTGTCACGGCGACTATGCTACACTTCCCCTATTCCTTTCCTCCACAAATTTTTCCCATGTTAAATTTTAGCTCCTTAATACTCTTCCTTGAAATTAACAGGGGTGCTTTTGTGTAACATTAGACCACTATTTCAATAACACCTTATAGGGGAAAATAGACCACTATTTCAATGACACCTTATAGGGGAAAGAAGTGGGGGACAGGTGGGGGATAGCTAGTATTTTCGGTGTCACGGTGGCATCTCAGATTTACAGTAGTATAAATCTTTTCTGCGTTACCTCTAAATACTGCCTAACATGGTTGGACAAAAATGCTCTGGGATCATTCCCCTTTTGGTGCATCGAAAACCACAAAAAGGAAAAAAGGAAAAAACTTAAATAATTTAACAACACACATAATTTTCCTGTAATCAGATTAGCATTCTTCGGCCTCTTCAAGTTTCTTTCTTTTTCAGCTTCAAGCTTAGATTGATTACCTATTGCATCTAATATTGCCTTTGGTAAAAGGAAACCTGGTCTTTCTAGGAATGGTGCCCGGTCTAGAACTAAAGGTTCCCGAAGAGTTATCTCAACACCATCATAACTCCACAATGTTGCATTTGCTTCACCTTTGAGACCTATGGATATCCAACCGAGACCAGCTGCTGCAATATCAGTGCTGTTACATCCCAGCTCAGACCAGTAATCTTGAGTTCTCTTTGTTTCCATTGTCCTAGTTCTGACACTCGATCCTTGCCAACTGGAGGCTGGATTGCAAAAGAAAAAAAATGAAAATGAAAACACAGGCAGAGGAGAATTCACTTTATAAAAAACATGGAAATTATATACCCTGACAGAAGGCCTTTTCCAAGGTTGTCTGTTTTGTTGACACGATTTAAACAGAGACTTTGTAAAGACCTAATCTCAAGGCTTCACCGTGATAAAGATAACAAGAATTTCATACCACATTTTAATGGTTAGTAGACAATGGCGAAATTTTAGTTCAAGATGCAAGCTAAACCAAACTCGGGAATATGAAAGATAAGCTTCTTAAAGTAGCTTCTGGCATCGAAGTTTTACCTGCAGCCGGATACCTGCATGCTTTGTCCAAGTTTCCTCGGCATTCTCTAACTTCCCAAGATGAAGGGAAATATTCGGTGATGCAAAGACTGTGACATATATGGTTTGTCGTGGCTTGATTTAGGTCCAGTCTCATTAAAGCACCAATATGTATAGATTGCCCTGCCTGGAAACATAACACAAAAAATAATTAGAAAATAAAACAAACACATATAATAACCTAAACTGTAATGCCGAACTGGAAACATTTCTCTGTTTGATACAATGGGAAGAGCTTCAATGAATCCATAATGACCAAAACAGATCTTATATGAAACCAAATGAAAGAATGAAATTTGAATTTTGAAAACGCAAAGCGTGAAACCAGAATTTGAAATGGAGCAAATGATCTACAACTTGCCTTAATCCTAAAAGATCGAGGTTGCAATTCCTTCCGAATCTCGATCATCTTCTGCTCATCCCGGTTCAATCTGATTGACATCAAATATGGATGTAAAAGCCCCGGTGTATCATACATCTTCGCTTTTGCCGGCAAAATACCACCAATTCTCAGTATCCCAAGTGTTGTTCCAGGCACAGCAGCTTCTGTAAGTTTCGTAATTTTTGTTCCTTCTTTCTTAGAAAGCGCATTAATAAGCGTAGATTTACCTGCATTTTGAGCTCCAATAACCCATACATTTCTTCTAGGTCCAGCAAGTTCCTTAATAAATGATAACAAATTTCATTTCTAACACCCAAATCCTTCCTTGAACTAACCAAATAAACCCCACTTAATATAGATGCTCCATTAGCTCTAGCTCGGTTTCGAACCCACTTATCTAATCTCGTTGGTGAGATTTGTGATGGCAGTAAATCAACTTTTGTTGCAAGTAAAACAAGTTTTGGCAACTTAAGTTTCGAATCCCTCTTTGTTCCTTCTAATGTTTAAACAATGTTTTTGAAGCTCTTTTAGGAAATGATCCATCAAAATCAACACAATCAACAACCATAGCAACAACAGAAGCATCAGAGTTACCTGTCGGTTTCATTAAACGTGTCGATATCAATCTATCGAAATCGAAATCAGGTATCAAATTTTCAGCCTTTTGATTCTTAACTTGTCCATAGTTTCTTAAAGAATGACATCTAGCACAAACTGTAAGACTTTCTTCGTCATCTTTTTTAGATCTTTCTTCTCTAATTTTCTTTTTCTTATCGACACTTTAACTCTTTTACCCTTGTTTATTACTCTTCAGTAACATCACCATAACCAACACTAACAGGAGCAAAACCATCCAACTCTTTTTTCCTTGCCTCATCTTCATCATCATTTTCCCAATCTTTAGAATCCCAATCTAATTCTTCCCTTTCTTCTTCCTCATCATCAAATTTCCCAGCAAACACATCTTCCAAATCTTCTTCGTCTTCTTCTTCCAAATCTTCTTCCTCTTCTAATTTTCCATCAATTAAACCCAACCCTAACTCTAAATCATCATCATCTTCCTCATCATTATCTTTGTGTACAACTTTTCTTTTCTGATAAAAACCAGGGATATTAGGGTCATTATCTTGCATAAAAATCCCACAACCAGGACATATAATTCCGTTAGTTTCATCTTCATCTCTTCCTTGACTAAGATATGAACTCTTTCTAGGGTTTTTTCTAACTTGATTTTGTGTTGTTTGTGTTTGAATATCTACTTGTGATGATAAACAGAGATAAGAAACATTACCTTTACTATAACTCCTTTTCTATACTAAAAATTCATTTTGATTAGATGTTAATCTAGGGATTCCTGCTGTTCCACCATGACTGTAGGATTTCAGCTTCCGGTACCTAATTGGGAGAAGTGCTGTCGCAGAGAACAAAATTGCCATTTTTAACTTCACAGAGAAACCCTGGAGAGGGTTTATATTGCCATCCAAACGATAAATCATCGTTTAAGTTTCAGTTACACACTACTTACACCTCTTGCCAGAGTTCCTAAAAGGCTAAAAATACTCTTTTATTCTGTAAAGGGAATTTTAGGTACAGGTTAAAAAAAAAATACTATTTCCGTTTCAGGAAAAGAGTTACTATCACTTTTTTTTAAATTATTATATTTTTAGGCTAAAATGTAAAAAGTGATAGTAACACTTTACAGAAATAGAGGGAGCATTATTTTTACTGTCAGGTCTAAAATATTTTTTAATTTTTATGACACCTACGACTATTTAAAATTATGAAAAATATCTTAATAACTCGTTATGCATCATAGTTTTAGGGGTATAATTGGTAACTAAACTAGAATATAACATATCTAAAAATCCGTATTTTGAAATTTTACAAACTTTATCTCTTTGGAAAGCTTTTAAAAAGATCTACACAACGAGTACAAACAACAATATCAAATTTAGATTTTTACGAAAAAATCGGAGGTGTTTGTCCTTTTAGGCACAAATTTTGAAAATTGGATACATAATCATTATGCAACCACCGCAAAAGATGCATAACACATTATGCACCCATATTTTGGTTTATGCATCCACTAATTTTCCTTTGTAACCACTAAAACGATTTATATGCCTAAAAAATCATTCCAACGAAAAAAAATGATGTATAATTAATTATGCAACCACCACAAATGATGCATAACACATTGTGCAGCCATATTTTGATTCATGCATCCACTAATTTGGTTAGGCAACCACCGATTAAAACGGTGTATATGCCTCAAAAATAATATTCTAACAAAAAAAGGATGCATAATACAATGTTATGCAATTATTTTTGTAGTTGCATAACAGACTATGCATCCATTTTCTTGACTGCATAACAGGTTATGCAGTCATTTTTGTAGCGGCATAACAAATTATGCAACCAATTTTTGGTTGATAACAGTGCTAAAAGCAAAAGTGATGCATAATGCAATATGCTGTCAGTTTATCATCTTTGTAACAGATTATGCATCCTTTTTATAGCTGCATAACATATTATGCAGGCATTTTCTCGACTGCATAAAAGGTTATGCAGTCATTTTTGTAGTTGCATAACAGATTATACAACCATTTTTTTGGTTAATAACATTGATAAAAGCAAAAATGATGCATAATGCAATATGCTGCCATTTTCTCTACAGCATAACAGATTATGCATCCTTTTTTGTAGCTGCATAAAAGATTATGCAGCCATTTTCTCGACTGCATAACTGGTTATACATCTTATTTTTAGTTGGATTTACCCTTCCGGCTAAAGATAAATCAGATTCACTTTTGGGCCAGGTTCTTCATATTCCAATATGAAATTTTTTAGCTATGTATACCTAATTCTTCATAGACTTCTTCCACTAACCAAAAAAAAATACACACGTTAAAAATAGAAAGGAAAGTAAGAAACCAACAACATAAGAAATACCCTATTATCCATTTGTTCCTTTAAAGATACAAATCCCACTAAAAAAATCAGAATCTAACAAAATATATCGTTCACAGATTTACCTCAAAATCAAAAGCAAAAACAAATAAAAAATTCTTTTCTAAGAAATTGCAAAATCAATTTTCTAGGGTTTATACTTGAATCTTTAGATATCAAAATCTACTCTCTTGGGTTTGCAAAATTAGGTTATTCAAAGTCAGATTTGATTTATATAAAATGGGTTTGCAAATATGAGATTAGGTGATTGATTTTTTGCAAATTTAGTTTTCAATTTTGGTAATCAGTTGAAGGAGAAAGAGGTGAGGGAGAAGACAGAGAGGCGGAGAAGGAAAGATACCAGGGAATAAAACGAAAATAGAATTTCTAAAATTTTGGGTCCGTGAGAAATATTTGACGAGAAAAAGGGTGCAAGCATTAAGTTTTCCGCCTGTGGGCTTGACAATAAGAAAAAAATGAAAAAATGGGCCTGACAGTAGATTTCACTTCTGTAAATTTTATATTTTAGTAGTTGCAGGAAATCCTACAACACACCCAAACACTTTTCCTAAGATATTCTCACTGGTCTTAGTCAAGATCCAAGGTCCAAGTTCACACCACAATAAGCAAAATGAAGAACATAAAGGATTTGCGTGGTTCGGTGTTAAAACCTACATCCACGGGAAGGATTCCCTATGATATGATGAAGATTACAAGCTCTCAGACTTAGTACAGGTTTGCTCTCAACTGTTTACGCTCTCTATGCCTTACACAGAATGTTCAACCCCTATTATATTGTTTACAAACTTATTTATAGACAAATAATGAAAGTGGATGACAGTTCATTTTACTTCGCCTGGTGCCTCGCAGGAGGTCTCTTCGCCAAAGTTTTCTTGGAGAAGAATCTATCCTTGCTAGTATTCACCTTCGATGACTTGTTCGTTAGTCACCCTTCGTCACTGTAGTCTTCGTTGCTCTGCTCTTCATCAAATTGTAGCTCGCCATCTGTCCCGACAATCTTAGACTGTTGATCTGACCGTTTTGTTCGCGCATTAAATGTTCAACTACTTAATTCAAACTTGATCGTTGATCTTTAGTTAGTGTTTTACACGTGTCTGAGTCTCATAGAATGGACGGAGATCCCTATGTTGACTGAGTGCAACTTCAATACTCGTCGGAAGTACATATCTCTCGTATTTGTACCTTGATATACGAACACGTGGCGAAGTGATTTTTAACCCTCACAACTCTAAATAAATATACAAAGCCTTAAATCATCAAGGCCGACAACATAAAATTTCAGCCATGGTACTTCTAATCTTCTGACTCAAATGAATGTTGGAAACCACCCAAAATACTCGGGGCATTTAGGTAGGGGGCCGAGCTGACCATATTTTACCATTGATTTTTGAATCATTTTAAGGTGGGTCAATTTTAACCCAAACGGATTCCCTATTCAATGAAGAGTAGGGGATTCCCATTCAATAAAAATTAGGGTACCAAAAGTATTTTTATTAGCCGAACCTATGGGCTTTAATTT
This sequence comes from Papaver californicum, assembly GCA_023531435.1. Taxonomy (NCBI): domain Eukaryota; kingdom Viridiplantae; phylum Streptophyta; class Magnoliopsida; order Ranunculales; family Papaveraceae; genus Papaver; species Papaver californicum. The sequence goes on from JAJJMC010005899.1 coordinate 372,126, forward strand.
TTCTGGAGTTTTCTATCCTGGAGAATTTAAGGGCTAACAAAAACCCTTTAGGGGATACTTTTTTAAATTCATCCAATGGGAGAAGCTAAGGGGTAACCTAGGGGTATGTAAAATTACCATAAAACCTTTCATTAATCTAATTATTACCAAAATACCTTTCATTTATAAAACCTAAACCTAAATCTATTTCACACTTTCACCATTCAAACTTCCGATTCTCTTCTTCTCCTCTCAATTTCAGAACTACCGATTACTCTTCAAACTACCGATTTTCCACCATTTTCTTCTCATCTTCAACCGATTAATCGTAAACCAATTCATCGTATAATCGTAAACCAATTAATCGTACTTACTACAATCTAAAGATGCCTCGACAAAAGAAAACATCTCGTCAACCTCCTAATGCAGAGTGGCCGCCATTTGCCCTATTTAGGAGATCGAGAAATTATTCAAGAACAAAGCGATGAAAGCGATGAACGCGATGAGGATGAAGTAGACGCGAAGTCCGGATACGAAAATCTGCCTCTCACTAGTTGATGGCTCCAATAAGGTTAGAGGTTTACCATGATTTGTGTTTATATTGCTTAAATCGCTTGAATTAGTGAGTAGAATACCAAGGGTTTTAGGTGCAGTAGTACAATCGGTAGTTTCGTGATTGTATTAAACTACCGATTGTGGCAGTGTTCTTCATTGGTCATGAAGATCATGCACAATCGGTAGTTATCTTTAGGTTAAAACTACCGATTGTTCTTCTGTATAAAATTTTTGTAATAATCGGTAGTTTTGTATAGGCTTAAACTACCGATTGTGAGTGTTTAGTGAACCACAAAAACAACCATCACAAGCAGTAGTTAGATTTAGACATAAACTACAGATTATTCTACTGGATGCAAAAGTAGTGATAACCGGTAGTTTCTTTTAGTGTTAAACCTCCGATTTTGCTAGTTAGTGATCCTCAAAAACATCGATCACAATCGGCAGTTATTTTTACACCTAAACTACCGATTATTCTACTGGATCCAAATTTAGTGATAATCGGTAGTTAAATTGTTTATATAACTACCGATTGTGTGTGTGTCCATAGAATTTTGTGTTCCCATTTTTTTTATGCACAATCGGTAGTTAAGTTGTTTTTTGTACTACCAATTATACACAATCGGTAGTTAAGTTGTTTTTTTGACTGACGATTGTTAATAATATGTTCAACTTACTTTGTCTACCGTTTTATGTATTGAAATAATTGTTCTTTATATAGTATCAAAAAAGGGAAAGGCGATCAAAGCAATCCCACGATACAATTTTATCGAGCCCTCTTCGTGGAGGCGGTAAGAAGGTTACCGCTAGTGCTAGACGATAAAAGAGCGTTAGCCAAAACAAAGAAGGAGGACCAAGTGCTCCTCAAGCTCAACACTTCGAAGGAGGTGGACCAAATGCTACCCAAGAAGAAGAAGGAACTGGTACAAAGAAACAACCAAGGAAGAGACGAGGACACAAGGTCCCGAATCTCTGAAGATTAAGGGTCCCCGACAAGGTCAAATCCCCGGGCTCCCAAGAGACGGAGGACGTCTATTGTTTGGATACAAGGATTCTTGGACCAAAGAAATCTACTCTACCGAGGTAATAATTATAAAACACCACTATTAACATATTGTCTTCTTATTCGTAGAAGTGTTAACTTTTATTCTAATTGTTTTTAATTCGTCGTGTATATTAGGACCATTCTAATGCGGTCCGTCTACTGAAACCTACTGCCGCACCATACAAGATGAACGACTGGCCGTTGAAAGATGAGTGTCCTCGGTTCCAGGAAATTATAGTGAGCTCGGGGCTATCTACGGCTGCCGAAAACTCCATGTTAAAACACAACCGTGTGTCGATATCGGCATTCATGGAGCGGTATTATCCAGAGACCGATAATTTCCATATGTGGGGAGAGATTACCATCACTCCCGATGATGTGGTGCAGATTCTAGGTCTGACCGACCATGGTACGGCGGTCAAGTTTGATTATGTGAAGCAGTTAAGCTGGGACCAGCTTTATGCTTTGACCGAGAAGTGCTTTGGCTGGGGCCGAGAAACCTCTAACGAAGAGTTTGACCGGTGCGCTAAATACAGAACCAGGAAATTTAGTGTGGTTCATCTGATGGAAAGGTTCAGAGGCACATTGGAAAAAAAAAATGCCAACCCAGAGTTTAGCGATGACCAGGTCAGAGCTGCAGCAACTGCATATCTTCTGTGCATTTTGGGATGTGTAATTTTCCCAAATGCTAGTGGCAACCGGGTTGACGCCAAACTGCTGCAACTTTTGGATCCCATCCACAAAGTTAGAGACTATTCGTGGGGCACTGCTTGTCTTGCGATTTTGATGGAAGAGATGAGGAAGGCATCCCGGGAGGAGACTAGCCAAATAGCCGGGAACATGAGCTTATTGCAGGTATTTAGTAACCCCATTGATGGTTTGATTGCTATTTATTCCTTCTTCTTTTGCTCTTTCAATTTTCTCATACTTGGTTTGATATGTTCATTACGCTTGGATCTATGATCACTTTCCTTCCATGGAGTTGGCAATACTGAAGCCGGATTGGGAGAGAGGCACAACCCGAGGCCAAAAATACATTTTTTCGGGTAACCATTCAAGGTTCAAGGAGCAGGAGTTGATTGCTTTGAGGAGGAACCTAGACTCCATCGAGGCCATAGATGTATGTTTTGATCCCTACAGGGAAGAGCTAGCTGATGGTACTATAGCGCGAAGGTCTAAGTTGGCCATGTACTTTGGACCCTTGTGGCATCCAACAGGATATGTAATCTACAATGCCTCTAGGGTCCTACGTCAAATGGGTCCAAGTAGAACCTAGGCCTCACATCCACGGCAACTTCAAATTGGACGTTCCAAATAGTGTTTGTGGTAAAGACACGATCCAAGTTTTTTACACACCCAACCCATCTGTTGAAGATTGGAACAACATAATGCATTACATGATCGACGAGGGGAGACCTGTAAACCGAGGTGATGAGATAACCTCAGCCTATGGTATGGTACCGGGAGCATTCTCATCTTAAAGTGATCCGTGAATCCAAGGAAAGAGCACCAGGGTGCACGAGTATAGGTCCATCTTCAAAGACAACCTGTCGGCCTTAGCAAGGCTGGTACATAATGTTATTTCCTTTTGATTTTAGTTTTATGGGTCAATATTATAGATAATAATCGTTTGATTGTTATTGCCTAAAAACAGAAGAAGAGGATTGCATTTATGTCGAACAAGGTAGGTTCGTGCCTTAATGGAGAAGATAAAGACCTCCTCCTCAACCTTGATAACGAAGATTATGCTCCCCAGTTCGTAGATACATGTACGATCATGACGGCGATGGGGAATGTAACTACTAAGAAGACTAAACGTTTTCGCGGTTCAACGAGTGCTGCTCCTCGAGCCAATGTCCCTGCTTCTCAATCCGATGAACCTGAAGCCTCTGTTACTCGTGCTCCTCTTCCTAAAACCAAAAAAGTTAGGAATTAGGTTGTAATCGTTAAATTGAAGGATATTATTTAGTGTTTAACATTTCTGGTTTGAAGGTTTCCGATTTGAGATGATTATATGTACTTTTTTTGAGTTATCATTTGATTTGTCATCGATTTATTTTTAACAAGTTATATTCTATAAATTTTACATGTACAATCAGTAGTTAGCGGGTTTGAAACAACTATCAAATGAGTAAATTAATCAGTAATCGGTAGTTTAAGAATTACTTAAACTACCGATTATGTACATTCAGCGACAATCGGTCGTTTGTACAAAATTTTAACTACCGATTGAGAGTGTCCAGGAGTTTTCAAAAAAATTGGATTTTCAATTTGGGGTTATTAATCATAATCGGTAGTTTGTACAAATTTAAACCTATCGATTGCGAGTGTCCAGGAGTTTTCCAAAAATCTCGATTTCCAATTTGGGGCTACTTATCATAATCGGTAGTTTAAGAATTTTTAAACTACCGATTGTGATTGTACAAATTTTTGAAATTTTTGAAAAAATCTCGATTTCCAATTTGGGGATACTTATCATAATCGGCAATATAAGATTTTCTTAAACTACCGATTGTTCTTGTACAAAATGTCAAAATTTTCAAAAAAATCTCGATTTCCAATTTAGGGCTACTTATCATAATTGGTAATTTAAGATTTTCTTAAACTACCGATTGTGCTTGTACAAAATGTTGAAATTTTTTAAAAAAATTCGATTTCCAATTTTGTTACCGTTTTGTTACCGTTCTGAATTGTTACCGTTGATGAACGGCTATAATTTGTATTCTGATACACCTATAAATAAATGAATTTATATCTATCATTCCCATTTCAAATCCACATCTTTTACATTTCAGTGAAAATTTCTAATCTCTTGTTTTCATTTAATGTCGGGTTATGAAAATTTTAGGCTTAATGCAGAGAATTTTACCCTAGAGGAAGATTTATCCCTATGTCGAAACATAGTATTACATTATCCAGCAAGGGGTCATGAACGTCGGATGAATGGTTCAATGAGCATGGAATGGTTAGAACATATCCATGCTAACTTTTGTAATGAAACCGGTAACCCCAATAACCGGAACAAAGCAGGCCTTTTTTGTCGATATATGGAAATTACAAGGGAAGTACTAGAATTTTTTTCTTTAACCGCTAAGGTGAATGAAAGAAGAATTAGGAATGAAACTGATGATGAAGTTGTTGCCAAATATCTGGAGGAATGGAGAAGATGGAAACGTTCAGATTTCAGGTACCAACCTCATTTCGAGATCCTAAGGGTGATGGAAGAATACAATCCTTTTGTGTTGATTATTTTCCGAAGAAGTGAAGAACGTCGTCCCGGGCGTAATACGACCCGTTGAAGAGGTTTTCTTAAGTGTTTTAGTGTAATCTACCAATGATATTGATCACTTTGAATTTCTATAATGTGTTTTGTTTCGTTTATTCAGATGTTTTTAGTTTTTTTAAAAGGTTTAATGAACAATATGTAGTAAGTTTATTTGAACAAGTTTTTCTGTGGATGTTGAAATAGTATTACGAAGTTAGATGTTAAGTAAAATCGACATATTCGGTAGATAACTATGTTTCTAAACTACCGATTAGTACAATCGGTAGTTATTTATTTCTCGTGCTACCGATTATTCACAATCGGTAGTTATTTATGTTCACTAACTACCGATTGTTGCAATAAAAGTCCTGGACAACAAAACCATTATAATCGGTAGATAAAATTGATCTTTAAACTACCGATTACAAAGTTAAAAATTTTAAAGTTTAATTCATTATATGTTTACAATCGGTAGATATAAATTTTCAATACCTACCGATTGTGAAAGATGAAGAGTTCGAAATTTTGGAAGTTTTGAGAAATTCAATTTGGGGCAACTTACATAATCGGTAGTTTAAGTACTCCATTAAACTACCGATTGTACAATCGGTAGAAAAATAAATCACGATCCTACCGATTGTACAAAACTAAAACTCGAAAAATCAATCTAAAACACTCTCGATTTCTAATCCAAAACTAACTCAAATCATTTTCTAATAACCAAACTAATCAACTAATTAATCAAAATTAACACTAATTAAGCAAGGGTAGATTAGCCATTATAGAAAATAGATGGATAAGGGATGTACTGAGATTACTTCAAAATGACCTTATTTTGTCTTATTAATCGCCCCTAATTAGTTTTTGGTAGCCCTCAAAAAAATCAGGTTTTCTAGGGTTTGGTGTTTTGCATTTTTATGGTTCAAGTTCTTTGTTTTTTTATTAGTCTTTTATATGGGTGATCAGGATACGGATCATCCCATCAAACCTAGGTATAGAGATGTTGTTACTGGTCGTGCTATTAAATCAAAAGAATCAACGAAAGTTAATATTGATTCCCTGCCAGAACCTGTTGCGTCTTCCAATGGTGAAGGTCTTGGTATTGTACTAACTATGGATTTGGATGATGAATCAGAAGAAATCATGAAGCATAGTTTCATTGGAAGACTAGATACAAAAAAGATAAACATAAAATTCGAAGAATCCATAACTAAACCGTTGACACAATGGAATATAATAGAGAGTTGCAGTTTTATTCTAATTTCTTGTGGATACTTTGCCATGATATTTGATAATGAAGATGGCAAGATTAAAGGCTGGGAAGAGGGTCCATGGTTAAGCAAAACCGTTGTTGAGGAAAATGAGGTTTACCATGCTTTCCCTACACATGAATGCTTTCTAAATTTTGATCCTGAAAATCAAAAGATAATTATGGTATTGGTGTGGGTTCATCTAGGGCTGCCCAAAGGGCGGGCGGGTCGGTTTTGGGGCAAAACCAACTACCAACCCGTCTACAGACGGGTTTTGAAAATCAAAACCAACTACCAACCCGTTCATAGGCGGGTCGGTTTGAAACCGACCCGAGTCGGGTCGGGCGGGTTTGGCTTTTTTTGCGGTTTAACCCGCAGAGAAAAAACATACATACAAAAAAATTCACAGACAAAAAACTTGCAAAAATATTTAAAACTTCATTGTGACATATAATAAAATGGAATACCAGCAAACATGGTTAATTGGCAGTGAAGTGCCAGCAAACTTCAAATATTGTCTTCATTAGAAATGTAGAGATACCAGTATTATCCAACTCTTTTCCACTCATTCAAAATCCAAATGAAATAATAGTTCATAGCAACTAAATTAAAATGTTAAGTTCAAAAGATAGAATTATTATTGCAAAAAGAAAATGGAAGAAAAAAAGAGAGTAGAAGACATCATATTCACTGTCAATGGCTACAGCTCTGCGAAACAACCCCATTTTAACTTTTTGATGTTTGCATCTGCAACTGGGGCTACATCTTCAGTTCTAATCTGAAGTGTAATTTGACTTTTAGATGTCCCAGTAGTAGATTCAACTTTACTTTCAGGTGTAGCTGCAGGTGTACTTGACATTTGGATGGAAACAGATAAAGATTGAGTTAATGCATCACCCATTAAGCCCCCTAAGAAACAACAAAAAACACCAAACATCATTAAAAACATGTGGAATTGATTTTGGTACGATAAGCAGAACCACATCAATAATTGATTTTCATGTAGTTACAATTATGGTTATGGAAAAAATATATACAGTTTGATGGGCAACCAGTTTCAGGTTAAAGCCTTGCATCTACAGTGAATGGAGATTACTGCACCATGTGCAGACTATCTGCTCCATAACTTTTAAGAGGGACTGAAACTTAAATTTTCCCTATTACTCCACCAGAATTCAAATGCAGCACAGGAAGATAAGAACTTCCAATGTTTCTCTTACAAAGTTATAAAAAAAACATCTTATAGCATAATCCGTACTTTTTAGGCAATGATAATATAGCATTATGATAAGTAATTCATGCAACAAAATCTAACAAATGATTAGAAATAAAATCTACCTGCAGACCTGGCTTAAAATCAATTCCACATGATTACCAAAACTTTAACCATAGTTTCAGAAAGAGTACTACTACCTTTGATTTCTGTACAAAGCTAGTTAAACACATATTATGCAGGCAAAACAAACATATAAGAAAACCAAGCAGTTGTCTGTAACTCTAGACAAAAGTATTCATAAACCCCCAATTTCTGATGAACCCTAATTTTCCCAAAAAAAAAAGATAAACAACCAAATTCTGATGAAATCAGATGAACCCCCACCTTGTTCGTCTGTTGTAAGCTTTAATTGGTATGTTGAACTTGATTGTCGATGAAATCAGTGAACCCCCAATTTCAAAATATAACCATATGAACAACAAATAAAGTGAAGAGAACAGAACAGAATAAAAGATGATGTTCTTAGTTAGAACATAACAGAAGTTACAGAAAAACGATGGTGATGGTGATGGAGAGGCAGCAGCGGCGCGTCAAGATGAACAGGAGAACAAGATGAAGACTTGAAGTGAAGATGAAGAATGTTGTTTGCTGAACGCATGAACAGGAGAACGAGATGAAGATTAGGTTTTTTGTTTGTTAAGTTTGTTGTTAGATGGATGGCTAGGATGAAAAATAGTAATCTCAATCAATGGCTAAAAATAATCGGGTTATACGGGCGGCTTCGGGCGGTTCCTGTATTAAACCCATAAACCGAACCATGATGATCGGGTTTTTGATTTTCAAAACCGTATACCACGGGTTCGGTTTAAAACCCCGCTGTTTTATCGGGTTCGGGCGGGTACGGTTTTTCGACGCGGCTCCTGTGCAGCCCTAGGTTCAGCTACGAGGATTGTGATTAGAATATTGGAATGAAAAGATATTGTTATCAACATGCAAGACTCTGGGTAGACCTATGAATGTGGATGAAGTTACATTAAAGAAATATTTTGGATATTATGTGAGTGTGTAGATAGAGATCGACTTTGCTCAACCAGTTCCAGACAAGATATGGATTAAATCTAGATGGTGTACCAATGGTTTTCAACAAGAAGTGGTGATGCCAAAAGCTCTGAGATACTGTGAACATTATAAATTTTTAGGGCATCAACAAGCGGAATGTAGAAAATCAATGAAAATTAGGGCTGGGGCTAATGCAACAGCAAATAGCGGAGGTGATCGTAACAACATATATATAAGGGAAGAAGAAGAGGAAACAAGAACAAACAAAAGCTAACATATGAAGAAATTTTACGGCTTGAACAAGCTAGAAAAGATGAAGAGATGTTGAAGATGAAGGAATTCGTCAATGAAATTGCCAATGATGATGCAAACAAAATTATAGAGAAGATAGCTGGCAAGGTAGTTAGTGAATCGCCAACCGCATCTGGTAGGTTTGGGGTTTTGAATAATTTAGAGGAAGGAGATGGTCAGGAAACGGAAGAGGAAGAATCTGATGAGGGTGAATATGAAGAAGATAAATAGGGCGAGGAAGAAGAGGAAGATGAGCCTTCTAAAATTTCTCCCACTCCACAAGCTTAAAATTTTCAAACAATGCCTAAGGTGGTTGTAGTTAGTGTTGTAGATAAAGAGTTGGGGACTAACACCAGAAAGAGGAGCAGTAAAACAAGTAATTCTTATTCTCGGCTTGAGTCCGAGGCTCAAGGGATTGAAAAATGGGGAGATAGGATGGATAGGGAAGAAGAGAATCTAAAAAGAAGGAGAAGAAGAAGGTCTAAGCTAAGGCTGACTTCAACAAAAATATAGTGATCCAAAAGGAGGTCTTTGGTCACTGGCTAGTGAAATGTTGTTTACACCGTCGGTTGACATAATTAATTAAATTTAATCACTACTAATAAAGTATAATAAAAGGTATAATTTAAAAAAATTATTCATATTTAAAGATAGGTCTTGAGTAGATAAGTAAAATTAGTAGGGTTGTTCATGGCCGGTTTTGGTTCGGTTTCTGGCTAAACCAAAACCGAAACCGGTATAGCCAGTTTGTCAAAACCTTATTAAAACCGAACCTTTAACCGTCGGTTCGGTTTTTAAACAGTTCTACCCAGTTTCGGTTTTTCCGTCCGGTTTCGGTTAACCGATTATTTTTGGCAGTTTTCTGAAACTGACGATACAAATAAAAAAAAAACCAAAAAAAAAAACCATTGATGTTAACTACTTATGCTTAAACACAGGCCTCGAAGATCCTACAACATCAACAAAGTACAAATTTAAACCATTGATCATTAGATTCATTACTGATCCATCTTCAGGATTACAAAGTGTAAATTTAAAGTTAAAGTTAAAGTAGCTAAATAACATACAGTAATACAGTTAGAGTTAAATTCAAAGGCAGTGCAGGTAGCTCCAAATGACTGGCTCCAGCTCCCTTGAATCTACTTCAGACAGTGCAGGTAATACAGAAATAATGACTGGCTCCAGCTCCAGCTCCAGCTCCACATCATACCATATAATATACAGAAATAAGCAATCTTACAAAATAAGCAAGTTCCCTAATAAAGCTAATCTTACAGTTGATATACAGGGATGTTCAAATTCTGAATCGTATAATTAGTGCGATCCATTAACATTGAAGCAACAAGACTAGACATACATGAAAAAATGAAAACACAAAATCTTAAGAATTTATGCAGGTTTGCCTTGTTGGAGAGATAAAAGAGGAAGCACAAGTGAACTAATTACAAGACAACTCAAAAACGGGTTTAGATGGCAAGATGACCTTTACAATGAATATAAAAACTATTGAGTTCAGAACTCTTCATCCTGATACAGGTATAGACTATGCATTTCTTTAAAAAAATTGGAATGAAGTTCTTCAGCATCCCAAAGTGCTAGTTAAGAGGCCCAAGGATACTCAGAACTTTACAAATCTCAACAAGAAAGATATGAGCTACAATGGTATGGTGGAACATTGAAACTAGATTGGGTGTATTTTAATATACTGTATAACAACTTACAAGAGATTCACAAACTCACCCTAAAAGTTGTAGAAGGGATAAAATTGTTAAGGTAACTAACAAGGACTAGATGAATCTAAACCACACAACAAGGTTACTAGGGCTAAAATAGTATAAAGTTTAAAGATTAGGAAATCACCTAAGAAATCCCAAGTCCATATTGTGCCATACCGATATCAAACTAGACATCAAACAGTATAAACATAACTTGGGGAACATATTGTACCAGTTCACTGCAACATTACAAGTACGAAATAGAAAATAGGGAACTCAAATTTGAAGTTTATCATCACGGGGCAACAAAACAGACAAGTTTTATCAGAGAATCAAAACAACAAGTAATAAAGGGTAGAGATTAAACCTTGAAGATGGAGAGGAGAAAGAGTTGGATTAATAACTTTCCAATACTATGATTTGGCGTTTGAGTCTTCTTCTTCCTCAGAATGTAGAGCTGAACAGAATCTTTCTTCCTTACCCACTTCAAACTTTCATAAAACTGAAAGAAAAAAAAAACAGTGTGTTAGTCAATTAGTAATACAAAGAGACTGAAGAAATTGAGGAATGGGTACTAAAAAAAATCGATTTCAGAAATCGGAAAACATGGAGAAACTACCAGGTAAAGTAAAAAAGTGAGAAACACGAACCCTAAAAGAAAAAAATCAAAAAATTTAGCTTAAATTATTAAGAATAAAAAGGGTATTATCAATCTCGATTTTTCTTCGATGGTGTTCTTCATAAAGTTTTTCTTCATCAGTCGGCGCTATATAGATTTTGAAGAAGTAAACATTAGTTTGGTTGAAACACTAGTTGAAGATTGAGATAGTAACTTACTGTGTATCAGACTATCAGTATATGAGTTGAGTAAAGCATGAAGAAGAAGAAGAAGAAGAATAAGGTGGGATTCGGTGGGGTGGATGGCTGGAGGCTGCTGCAAAAATATTTGGAAGAGAAGAGATGGGAAATGAGAATTAGGTTTAGGTTTATTTTATATATGAGGGCTAATGGAAGGTGTAGATTTAATCTATTAAGATCTATATCAACGGTCAGTAATTGTCGATTTTCCATGGTAGTTAGGTTCGGTTTTGAGCACAAACCAAAACCGAAACCGTTACTATCGGTTTTCAATTTTTTTTACCAAAACCCTTCCATTACTAAACGGTTCGGTTTGGTTTCACCCTAAACGGTTCGGTTCGGTTTCCACGGAAACCCCTTACCATGTACAACCCTAAAAATTAGGGTTTTTAATGGATCTGGAACAATACCCGATTAAAGAAGACGGGTCCGAGTCCTAACAGTTCCGAGACTGGTTCCTAATTTAGTGGATCCGGGATCGGACCCGATTAAAAATCTAAATAGGAAATTTGCTGGTTGGTCCAAAAACCCATGACCCATTTAATCTAGGGTAATTTGCTGGTTGGTCCAGAAAACCCGGACCTAGTTATCCTATAGTCCACCGGGAGAACCCAATTATCCTTAGGTCCAAAATCATTTTGAAACTTAAAATTACTGTTATGGCCATCACGTGTGAACGATCCATATACTCTACCTCCTCCACTTCTCAGTTTCTTATAATCGAATTTTCAGTTTCATCTACCTTATTTATTTCGTTTAAACCTGAAAATCTAGGGCAAGATTTTGGAAACCACCTGAAACCAAATCGAAAAACCCAGCGCAAAGAATAAAATCAAAATCTGTAATAGCACACTTTGAAACATAGACTTCTTTGAGCATTCTACAGTTTACTGCAACTGAACCTAAGCTACTCAGCAACTTTACTACACTCACTAAGGTAGCATTGTGAGGGTTCTCGCCGTCTTCAACCATTCAGAGAAATATAGCATCAGTAACCTAAAACGGGTACCAAAAGGAAACATTAATTGAAGAACAAGATACTCCTCAATATCCACCATCGAAGAAGAAGAAAAAAGCTTCTCCTATAGATTCTCTACCAAAAAAATCAAAAAAGAAGAAGAACACTGATGTTGTTGATTCTCCAACAACATCGAAAAAAAAGAAGCAAACTGTTGTTGTTGATTCTCCATCTACAAAGAAGAAGAAGAAAGCTCTTCTTACGAAAGCTCTTGTTGTTCATTCTCCATCAATATCAAAGAAGAAGAAGAAGGGTGTTGTTGTTTCTGGTAAAAAAGGTATTGATTCTAATCATCGGTGCATATCAATATATAACATACTTTTTTCTTGTTATAGGAGTTTAGATCTAGCATACAACATCGGTACATATCAATATATATATATATAGTTTTTTCATGTTATAGCACATAGAACTAGCATGCAACATAGGTTATATATTGATATGTACTTGGTTTATAGTTTTAATTCTTGAATTGGATTAGTACATATCAATATATACTTATTTTCATGTTATAACATCTAGATCTTGATTACAGGATAAGTATATATAAATATGTACTTTGTTCTAGATCTTGAATTGGATCAGTACATATCAGTATATACTTTGTTCATACTATAGATATAAAGCATATATATCGATATATACTGTTCTATATTATAACATCTAGATCTTGCATACAGGATAGTATATATTGATATGTACTTTGTTCTAATCTTGAATTGGATCAGGACATATCAATGTATACTTTGTTCATGATATAACAGATAGATATCAACATTTCAAAAATATATACTTTGTTCTATATTATAGTACATATTGATATATTGTAGGGTTATTGACAGTGTGTTCATTATATAGGTAATGTCAAAAAAAAAAACAAAGAAGACAAAAGCACCTGCACCTGCTAGGAAAATCTACAGAAGTGGTTTTATGGGAATTTTCTCACTAGTTAGAGCAATCAGGGCTGCAAAGTTTGAGTTGAGTAAAACTCAGTTGGGGATCATTGGTGATCAATCATATGGGAACCTTTTTTTGATGTTCTGGTACACAAATTTTGGTGTAGATCACTGGATGAAGAATGAAACTGCGGTGACCAATCTAATACAGTGTTATAAGAGAAGTAAAGTTGCGAATGAGCTGATATTTGAGTTCAAAAGGCATGGAGTTTCACATATTCTGACATCTACTACTAAAAAAATAGGTGTTATCTTTGGAATGCCAAAAGCAGGGAAAAGACAACATGAAGATATGATGCTGACATCAAGGGGTGGATATCAAAACAATTTCTTCCAAAGGTTCTTTGGTGATGTAGAAAAGACTAAAAAGGCAAATAGAGTGAGGATACAAGAAGAAATCTTGAAACTTTTAAGGAAAAAACAGCAACTAAGAAGAAACCAAATGAAAAAGTTGAAGAATCTGAAGAAAAGCAAAGTGACGAAGACCTGAAGAAAGTGGGAGTGATCAAGAGAATATAGAGAATGAAGAAAATGAACAAGAAGAAAGTGAAGAAGATATTGAAGAAGGGAGTGAGGAAAAAAGTGAAGAAGTGAGAGATGCTGAAGACCTTGTAAGGCTTATATGCCTATTCATGTGTATCACGTTGTTTTTCACAACAAAAGATGTAAATGCGTTGACTGAAAAGTACATTGGTCTTGTGGACGATCTCGAGGATGAAAAAACTTTGTCATGGCCAGATTTGATACATTCTTACCTAGAAAAGTCACTAAATGACAATGTAAATGCAGTCGAAAATACTACCAGATGTCTGAACTATTTATTGGTAAGAATACGTACTAAAAATCTTTTTAGTAGTTTACTCAATAAAAATCATGATTTACTTTTAACTGTGTTTTGGTGATTTTTTTTCCAAAACAGATTTGGTATGCAGAGCATACCTATTTGCTGGAACCAGAGGAAATAAAAACGATTCCCGAAGAAAACAAAGTTTGTTCCAAGATCTGTCTAATGGAATCTGACAAACTTATGTTCTGCACTCCAAAAAGACATTGATACAACTGAATATGAGGTAAGAAAAATGTACTTATTTACTGCATTTATGATGTTTGTTATCCTATAGTATATAATGATATGTATTGAATGTATGATGTTTGTTATCCTACAATATATATTGATATGCACCTCATGAAAAAACTAGTTTTTATAGTTGATGTGATTTTAATATAGTGGTAAAAAGGGTTTGATTCTCAGACTTGTGAAGATTCGATTTCTAGACCTAATTTTTAATGACTAAAAATAAAGAATATTAAAACAAAGTTAATTTAAAATTGATGGGAAGAACTAGGGTTAAGGATTCCACTATTAACCAATATTTCAAGTGATAAAATCTTACAATTCTTGTATTCAGTTTAATCAAAACATTTCCAAAGTTAGGTTTTTGAAAGAATAATTGTAATCGAAAGCATGGGACATCAAAAGTTTAAAACTAAGCATGACCCATCAAAAGAAAACACAATTATTTAAGAAAAACCATTTTTTTTCAATTTAATTCAAAGCAATTAATAATAAAGAATTGTAAATAATAGTTAAAATAGAAGTTACCACTTAATTATTGGAGAAATAGCTTCCTCCATCGCCCCAGTGATGATGATTATCTCATTGTATAGGAAACACCCTCAAAAATATATTTCATAGCTCAAAAAGTGCTTACAATGATGAAATAGAGGTAAGACAGCAGAACAGACACGCTTATAAGCGTTACAGAGAAGTGTTCTCTGTGTTACAGAAGAAGGTAAAGGAAACAAAAATAAAGTACGAACTGTATGTACTATTGGTATAAGACTGCTTCAGCAGCTGCCTCAGCGGCAGAACTAGCGACAGTATCAGCGACAGTTCTTCAGCGCCATATGTTCTTCCTCTTCTTCTTCGCAGCAGCAGGAACTATTTTTCCGTCAACTTTTTCCAGTGCTCTGGCTACCTCTAGATGGCTTCCTCCTCGACTCTCTTGGGTATTTATAGGGTTAATAAACCCTAGAGACTCCTCTTAACCGATAAGGACTCAAAGAACACGTTCAAATTAATCTCAAATTTTATGTTATCCGAAACAGACCCAAACTCTGTTTTCCGTCCAGATTCAATCCCGTGTCCAAATTTTCCGGCTGAAACACGTTTTGTGACGTGTGTTAATGTTATCCAGGTTGTTGAATTCACTTTGGGTGAATTTGAATTACTCCAAATCACTAACAATACGCAACGACAACTATAAAGGAGTTTCTCCCGTAAGAAAAGTCTTTCCCGCCATTTTCGTTCTTTTCAAATTCAAAAAGGGGTGCCCCCAATCCAAGAGCTGGGTGTCTTTATCAATTTTCATTGGGTGCTTTTAGTAATTTTTCCGGGTGCCTTTAACAACTTTTTGATCCAATTTTTTCCAAATCATTCATTTCTCAAAAATACCTACAAAGACATATAAACCCATAAATAGTACAAAATCAAACACTATCAAAATAGATAATCGAGCGCAATTTAGACACAAAAATGTGTCTATCAATAGTACATATTTTTGAGTACATATTTTGTTGTTTTGGTACAGTTCCATGAAAATTTCAAGGTACCGTACACCAATCAATAAAAGCAAATTCTGAATAGAATCACAAGAAGACTTGCAGAAGAGGAGAATAAAGCTGAAAAGGTAGAAGATAAAGAAGAAACTACAGGAAAGGCAGTGGAGGAAGATAATTAGAAATAAAGATATGAAGAGACAAAGACAATCTTTGAAAAATGGGGTGAAGCGAACACCATGCAGCATGAAGATGGACCGCTTGATGCATCACAGCTTATGCAAATGTTGAATGACATATACATGAAAGTTTCTCCCTTACATCCTGAAAATGAAGAAGAGTTTCGGGACTCAATTGATTGGAGTCCTATTCATTTGGGTACTGACCCAATATGAGAATTCACATCTCCTACTACTCCAACAGATCCTCTTTTTCAAAACAAAATAAAAGATGAAGTAGTTTTGGGAGATCCATTTGTTCAGATTCCAACAGAAGAAGTGCCAACTGCGACTACACCAACAGAAGATGAACAAAATATTTTGAGTGAAACCACCGTCAAAAGGGTTCCATATAATGTTGCACTGTCAACACCACATTCGGTGCACAACTTTTGTGGCGTTAGTGTTTCTGTTATTAAAACATGGGCTAAATCTGACTTGGAGAAAGAGGTCAAAGAGATGCAGGAGAAAAACAACACACATGTAAGTAATGCTGGCTAGTTTCACTCTTTATTACAAATGTGTTTATCAATATAACTGTAAATATCAATATGTACTTGATTACAAATGTTTTATTATTGTCATATAACTGTACAAATCAATATGTATTTAACTATCATGAAAAAAACTCTATGGTTGCAGGATGATTTACCTGGACTTCAACAAGAAGCAGTGAAAAAGGTGATTGAAGCTATAGACTAGAGTATTGAAACTATTAAATCAAGTAAGTTTGTCAGTACATATCAAAAAACTTACTTCAATATATGTTTCTTTATAAATGTGCAACTCGGTTGCTTGGACAATAGAGGATGGAGGTGGTATCTGCGTCAGCGGGGCTACAATGGAAGATTTGATCTTCAATAGAGCATTAGAGCAAGATCTTCTCAACTACGCTCAATATAAGCTTCAAGTGGCGTCTAAAGAGGACCAAGCAAATCCTGAGGAAGAAAAAAAATACTTAAAGGTGTTGCATCTGGATCCAGCTGCTTGGGTATGTGTTGTTTTCTTCTTTTATACTTTTGAACATTGGATATGAAAAAAAGTACATATTGATATATACTTTGTGAAATAACCTACTAAACGTTTCCAATTTTCAGTATCATGTTGACAAACCAGAGACTTTACAAGGAGCAGAAGTGACTGGTATTATTATGCCAATCTTGACAATGAGCAACGAGAAGATCCTTGTACCCATATGCCATGGCAACAAGCATTGGAAGCTGCTCGAGTTTGAGTTTGAAACCCAGAAATTCATCCATTACAACTCGTCTGTGGCGTTCAGGGATCATTGTTATGAGAATGCCAAAAAAATATTTGAATACTTGTTTAATCCAGTCAATCAGTTCTTGGCTGAGAAGGTGAGTGAGAAGGTGAGAAACTTAAGGTAAAATGACTATGGTTGTCCACAACAAGGAATGTGGCCAGACTGCCTTTTATATGTAAATGCATTTTATCAAGAGGAGATAAAAGATTGATCGTGATGGAAAAAGTTTGGGAGATGACGAAAAATTGATGAAGAAGATTCAGAAGAAAAGAATCAAGTTAGCATGCAGGTTGTTGACAGCCACTCCGCCTGAAATCAGTTGGGACCCCTCCAATGAAAATAAATGTTTACCCGCAGAGTAGATATGAATATGTACTGCATTAACTTTCTTTTTACTTATGAACTTGATTTTTAGTTATTGAGCTGATAAGGATTTATATACTTATATCACGATCTTATTATGTTTATATATATATATGTGATGATCTTTATTAGCATGGTTAGGTTTAAATTTATGTTTAGAGTTATATAGAGAGGCAGAACATATTGATATGTTCTAGGAAGTACATATTAATATGTATTTTTTTCTGAAACTCTGAACCAATAGATTCATATTCTAAAAAGTACATATTGACATGTACTATGAAGTACATATTGATATGAATTTAAAAAAATTACTTTGTTTATGTGCATTTTTTTATGTTTTTATAACTACAAGATTACTAAATAAAAGAAAAATGTATTGGAAATAAAAATCACGAACAACGCCCCCTCGACACCCGTATATAGTGAATGACATTCAACCACATGTTCATACATCTTTAAAGATGGAGAAAAATATAAGATTTATATCACCAAATTCTCGTTCTGTCATTAAGAACATAATTCAGTTGGCACACAAACAAGTTCTGAAAAAAAAAAACCTAAAAAAATACGACAAGTATCTTCTAAAAGAATTTAAATCCCAAATGTACTAAAAAAACTGTAATGAAATTAATTCTCATCCGTATATTGGTACTGAAGGATGACATTGCATGTAGCCTTGTTATGATGAGCTTTCAATTTACAATTTGAACATTTAACATGATTTTTGCTCCTTTCCCATGCACTCTTGATGCGGTTCTTTTTTCTTCTTCCTGGAGGAGCCCTAACTAATATTGGTGGCAGAATAGTATCTTCTGCGGTATACTCATCAGGCATGTGGTATATTGAAAAACATAAATAAGAAAAATCTACTATACTTGTGCAGTTTTTGTTGATGTATGTTACACTAAATATCAATATGTACTATGCTAGTTCTAGTTTATGGTTTATATGTACTGCTTAAAACCATTCTCATGTATGATACTGCCATAAAAAATATCAATATGTACTGCTTAAAAACTTACCTATCATGATTAGGAACAGGTCTAATAGCGATTGAATATAGCTGGCGATAACAACTAACTTTGAAGTATTCGTCGATATAATCAAGGAACTTTCCCCCAGATGCAGAAATAGCTGCAGTAGCATGCGAGCATGGAAAACCATACACGCGCCATCTTTGGAAAGTACAACTCTTTTGCTGTAGATCTACCATATGAGACCTGCACACAAGAAACCAAGCATATTATTTACGCAGTATATATTGATATTTTCCCTACACAAACAAAAAAGAGTATAATCGGCACAATACATATTGATATTTTCCTTACACAAACCCAAGAAGATAATCTACACAATACATATTTGATATGTTTTCTGCAGTACCCCTAAGAAACTAGTTTAGTGGATACCTCACATCAAAAGAGCATGTTACCTAAAAAACTAACCTTGGGGAATGAACTTCAAAGACGTGAGCATATGGCTGACTAACTTTCCAAGGACGACCAATTTGAATGTGTTGTTCAAGCAAGGCTTGATACACAGGGTTAAGAGTTCCGGATCCATCAAAAGACTTTCTTCACGATGTTCAGACATCAACTCCATTACCCGTAGACTACACAACAAATAAAATTAAAAAACGACAAGCATATTATACATAATACAAAAAATAAAAATATGTACTAGAAGAAGATTGGTGGAGCATATTAAAAAAGAATAGTACATATATACTTGTATTGTTATAAGAAACCTATAAAAACATGATTGTATCAGAGAGAGCGCAGGGAGGTAACTTCTTCTCGCGGCGAATCCATTTATTAAAAGACTCGGCAATGCTTGAAGAAGTATGACCATACCGACAGCCTGGTAAGTATGCACTAGACCACTTTTCTGTAGGAATGTTACGACAGTATTCAGCAACCCAAGGCCTTTCTAGATAAACCATTTTTTGAAGACCTTCTTCATATCTTGCTGGAGAAAGCGCATATGTTGCTTTTTGGAAACAGTCCATCACTTCTTTATATTTTTCATCAGACTTACTGATGGGTAAGTTGTTTTTCAAGTGGAAAAAACAATAGCTATGATAAGAATCAGGGAAACCTTCAGGAATTGCATTCAACAAACCTTCACCCCGGTCAGTCAAAAAGGTGATGCGACGATGGTCTACAACTTTTTTAAAATTGTCCATAAACCAATGCCAATTAACATTATTTTCGCTAGGAACTAATGCATATGCAAAAGGATAAAAACCTGGAAAAAAATATAAATCCCATATCAATATGTACTTCATGTCTGCACCTTCAAATTATGTTATACCTACAATGTATATCAATATGTACTTTATGTATGATGTGTATGATCCTAAATTATATATTGATATGTACCAGAAAATAGACTACATTTCTCTTTGTACTGGTACATAAAAAACAGTTACATATCAAATATGTACCATATAAAAATTTACCTTGATTACCGTTAAGACATGTCGCAACCATTAGACCTCCTTTAAACCTCCCCGTAAGAAATGTCGCATCACAAAAGATCATTGGACAACAAAGTTTATAACCCTCTCTACAAGCTCCAAAGCAAATAAAAATTCTGTTGAATCTCTTTGTTGCGTCGTTGAAGTCAAAATCAATATAAGACCCTGGGTTGGTTTCCCCAACAGCAGTGACCCACCAAGCAAGATCAGTGTATGACTTTACATTGTCACCAAAAATCATTTGATACGATAAGTATAATGCATGATATGCGTGGTGATACTTGATGTTGATCGCTCACCCAACTTTAATATAATCCATAATCTCTTGCGGCTTTATGAGAGGGTTGTGCTTGACACGCTCATGAACTAAATGATTTACAAGCTTCCACGAAACAGTTGGACTCCTCAACCTATACCCAGCACCACAAATGTGCCTCCCCACGTAATCCTTTATCTTAAACACATCCAAAGACTCATTCATGGCAACCGCATGAAGCATCCAAGAGCACCAGGCATTGTTGCATCTCACCGTGAATATCTCAAGGTCATTCTTCAATTTTTTAACCTTATATCCAGTCCTCAAATAATATTTCTCACATGCTAACTGAACAGCTTCAACACCACCATGGATAAGGTGGTTTTTATCTTCAAAAAAACATTCTCCCAACCATCGGAAAAAAGAACACTTGTAACCTCTTTACAATCTTTCAAATAATTGTTCCTAGCACTCATAACCAACTCAGCACTGTTGTCAAAATCAAAACTTCTTTAAGAACTAGATGCACCAGATAAAACAACATCCACATGCAACTCAAAGAAATCTGAATTCTTTGTAAAATTAATGCAACAAGCCCTTGAAGCGATACATCAGCAAGGACAGGGACTTTCACTCTATTTTCAACATAATTAACAACAATAGTTGATGGAGTCAACCACCTCCCCGCATTGCAAATAGTAAACTTCAAATCTTCCAAAGTCGAAGATAACATAACCAAATATGCAATGTGGTGTTGCTTGTGGTATACATGAGAGTAGCAAAAGTTATTTGGATTAGAACCAACACCTGACATGTTGAACCTGTAGGAATGTGATCCAAATAAAATAACACAAACACAAAAATTAAACATATATTTTAAGATGATAGGAACACTAATTAAATCTACAGTACAACATAATACGTACTATTTTAGAAGTATCACACATATTATAGATTCACACATAACAAACAAATAAAAGCATATTGTATGCAGTGCAAACAAATATGTACTGATTCAAAAATGGTATACCATACAATATATATAACAAAAATAACATACTATAAAAACAGTATATAAAAAAAAAAAAAAAAAAAAAACAGTACGTATTAATATGTATTAAAGAATCAGTCAAAAAAACAAGAAAAAAGAACAAAAAGTCTGAGTTCCTGAAAGAAAAAAAGAAAAGAAAAACCAAACCAAACCTATTATCAAACTACATGTAAATAAGCTGAATACGAAAATCTAATGAACAAAATAAAACGATTACAAAAATCAGTTTCAAAAAACAACAGAAAAACTAAAACACGAACAACAACGAGATCAAAACATGCAATCGAACAAAATATACATCATAGAAAACGATAATCATCAAGATTTCAGTGCAAAAAAATCAACAAATTATGAAATCAAACTGATCATCATGATTTCAGTTGAATACACAATAACAGAACAAACCATAACCAAAATCAAAAAACATATAATAAGATTATAGAAAATTACCTGGAGATCAGTGAAAACCTAAAATTAAAGAACACCAGCAGAACAAGAGAGAGAGAAATTCGGATCTGAGATGAAGAAAAAGGTAAGAATCACGAGTTCTAATTTGGTTTTTTTCCTTTTATATGAGTAAAAAATTCACTTCAAAACTATGTTTTTGGACTAACGATTAAACAGAGTTTAATGGATTAGATATTAAATGGGTCTTGAATATTGGATTAACTAGTAATTCTTACTTTAATCTAGGGTCCAGCCGGATATAAGTTTTAATAGAAAGTCCAAAAATATGAAAATTATCTAAATTCCCAAATTTCATGCGTGAGAAACAAAATCACCTTCTTCCCCACTCTTCACGATTCCTCGAAACCCAAAGACAGGGAATCAAAAAACGAAAAACGAATGAAAAACCAACGAAATCAAAACCCAAAAACCAGTGAAATTTCGATTTCATAGACATAAAAACCTAGATTATAGGAAATCATCAAAACCTAGATCTACAATGAAGAAATCATCAAAAAACCCTACCTACTATAAAGAAATCTACATTTAGGTGAATGATGGTGAGAACAAGATCGAATAGTATAGAGAATATATAAAAAATACAGTAGAAGAAGAGAGTACACAAAAAATAGAGTAGATGATCCAACAGTACATATTGATATGTAATGAAGGAAAATATGTACTGAAGGAAAAAGTGTATGATCCTTCAGTACATATTGGTATGTGCTGAAGGAAAATAAGTAATGAATTATTGATCTAGTTGTACATATTAATATGTAATGAATGAAAATATGTACTGAAGGAAAAAGTGTAACCACAATACATATTGATCAAGCAGTACATATTGATTTGTATTTATGGAAAATATGTACTGAAGGAAAAAAATGTATGATCCAACAGTACATATTGATCCGACGGTACGTACTGAATGAAAAGATGTATGATCAAAACCAATAAAATTTAATCAAAGAAAAAATTAACAAAAAGAATGAAATCAAACTAACAAAAAAAAGAGTAATCATCACTTTAATCGACTAAATCATATCGTACATTGAATATCAGATCTAGATGAAGAAGAAGATTAAAAAGTTTAAAAAAAACCCAAAATTGATAAATTTGTATCTCCTCCTTCTTCTTCTTCTTCGATCTATTCTCGAATCTTCTTCTTCACCATCACTTGCTTCTCTTATTCTCTTCCTCCATCATAGAAATTCAATCGAGAGAAAAAAAAACTATGAGGACATAATAGATAGGGTTCTATCAACATAACAGATGTATATGTGAGGGTGATGGTATTTCAGATATTTAAAATAAGTACATAACAAGTCTTATACGTTTTTGGTCTTGGAAATAATATTTTTGGACCACCGATTAAACCATCTCTAATTGATGGACTAGACATTAAATGTGTCTTCAAAATAGGATTAAGTAGTAATTCATTTCGGGTCCGGGTATTTATCGGGTATTCTAAAATCAACTATAATATTTTTTAAAAATTCTTTATATTGGCCTGAATTGAATAATTTTTCATATAAAATTATTGTTGTATCTATGTACATGTGCTAATTAAAGACTTAATCTAAGAAAATAAATATAAAATGAAAAAAATCTAAATAAAATTAGACGAAGTCTTTGAATTTTGCGTAAAAAACTAACAAACAAACAAATGACAATTATTCGGGTATTCGATACTCACGGGTACCCATCGAATAATACTCGTTAGGACCCGAAAGCTTACCGGTTCTTAACAGTCCTAACCATCGGTACTGTTAATACTAATGGGTCTAATATTAGGACCCAGACCTGGACCCAGACCCGGACCAAATCACCCTATTCCGATTCCGAAGAATGAATACCCATTAACGGCCCTAAATTGATCATAGGCGCACATGCCGTTTGGACACGGGAAGAGCTCGTTACAGATAGTACGAAATTAGAATATGAGCATTTTGACTAAGTGTTATTTTATTTAATATATATATTTCTAATATTTTAATTTATTGATCAACAATTAAGTTTTATTATATATTAATAATTACTACTTCCGTTTCAGCAAAAATGTTACTATCACTTTTGTTGAAATGGAGAAAATATTAAAAATACGTCCAACTAATATGTATTAATCGTGATCAAATGTTTTGCTGCACATAAGGTATTTTATTTTATTTTTTTTGAAGCATCGACATAGGGTTATCTTTTAGAACTTAATATTAATTTTATTTTAATAAAATGCTTTTTAATTGTAGGGAAAGTAGAGTAAGAAAAATGTAAAAGTGATTTCTTTCTCATCTTTAGAAGCAAGTCGTGTACTAGCAACATAAAACATCGTCTTTTCAGGTTAGATTTTATGGGTTCTGAAATCACAAAAATATCACAGCTTTAATTTAATCCTTATCACAGTAACAAGTAGTATCTAATTGAACTTTACACCTTTATTTCTCAATTTTTTTAGTTTCCTGCATTTTACATTTCAAACGAATTTGTATTTCTTTTCTAGTTATCATTACCTAGTTTAATCTAGTTGAGTATGTAATTTCTATTGTATCCTTATTTCAGTCTTTAGTAACATCTGTAGTAGCAGTATTAGCACTTTTAGCACTAATCTTTTAAGGCCACATATCGGATTATACTACAAGACTCAATCAAAGCTAGTGACTTAATTTCAAGTAATGGATCAAACCGAAAAACAAGGAAGTATTCAGATATCAATCAAGCAGTCCACAGCAGCATCAAGATATAAAGTTTTGGCTAGCAACTTCAATCAATTGCATCGAACACCTCTACCGCCAACTAAGTTTCGCCGGACACTTTCGTGTCCACCAAACGTATAACTTTTTTTATGGAAAACATTGACCGAAGGCATTTCGACCTTCGATTATAACATTCGCCCCCGATGCAACTACGATCCGAAGACTGCTATCCTGCTTCAATATCAATTTGCTGCCGACTCTTGGCTTATGATTCAAATTGTATTTGATGGATCTTGGGGTATTATATACCTCGTATAATAGTCTCGTAGTATTTTAATAAATTTTATGCTTAAAAAAAGTGTTGTTGTGTTATGAGAGTGAGTGAGTCCGTCAACTAGGGAGACATTTTTTGGTGTAAAATAATAGATGTTGGTAGGTGAATTAGCTGGCTAGTTTATGTAATAATAATTTAATAATGCATTGGTGTAACGGCACGGGATATATCTTATAGTTGGTTTCCATAAAACAAATTGCTTTGATATAATATTATTTAGAGATAAGGAAAACAAATCAATTTTAGTTATCCTGATTCGATCGTTCCAGGTAACCAGTACAATAGTGACAATTACGTGAATGAATAATCATTCCATGTATGAAGTTTTTAGAAAAAAATAGGTTTTGTAACAATATGAGATGAGCATCACATCTAACCAACAAAGTTTAATAAACCAACGTCACATCTATTTTTGAGTTGATGTTGTTGTTGCTTAATGTGATCTTATTAACTTATTGGGTTAATTGAATTTTGGTGCTTGGATTTTGTCAAACATTAGGGCTTGGTCTAACTTTTGACCAACTTAGAGTTTGGTACCGGAAATGACGTTGACTTGTATTGACTTGATTAAGTCTTGGTTTCTGTTAACTAATTATAAAAATATTTAAATAACAATTTAATTACTAAACAAGTTTATTATTATACCCCTTCATTCATTAACATTTACATAATAACCCAAAATTATATTTACACTCTTTAAATTCCTTTTGTTCACTACCCGACTATCCCCATCAATCTATAATCATATCTCTCATTGAATCCAAAACCAGAACCACCACCATGTTTGGTTCTGAAAATTCTCTTCATGTAATCACCAATTCACATAATCCTCGGCTAGTTTTAACCCCAATTAGCACAACCCTTTACTGATTGAGATCTCAATTTGCATAGGCAAAAAATCTAGTTTGATTTTTAGGGCAAGAAAATTCAGATCTTCTTTATTTGATTTTTATCTATTTGACTGCGTGATATCCTCATCACCTCCGACTTAGTACTTTTACCACTTCTAATGAAAGTTGCATCGATCCAGAGACAAACAATGAGTTGTCATCGAGAGAGATTAAATATGGTGGTTTTTAACTTGAATTTGTGAAGGGTTTATTGAAATCGAAGATATGGGTGTTGAAAGAAGGTGGTAGTAGAGAAGACAGTGAGAATAAGGAAGCGAGGAAAGCAAGGTTGGGTTTACGGCAAAACTTAGTTGGAGAACAAGAATTTCCGTATGAATGGAAGATGGAGAAGAAGGTCAATATCTCGTTCTTGAGAAGAGAAGAGAAATGGGTTGAGTAGTCGTGAGTTGTTTCAGTTGTGGTTGTGAATTGAAGATAAGAAGAAGTTGAAGTTGGGCTGCCATGGAATTGGTGGAGCTGAATTTCAGAGACAAACCGTGAGATGAATTCAGGGAAAAATAGATTGGCTTTGCTGCTATGAAAGGGGTGTCGTTGTGAAATCTGGAATGAATCAATGGTGGTGGTTATTGTGAAGATGGGTTCAATTATTGTCGAGAAAAGAGGAGAAAATTTTGGGACATGGGTTCTTGAGTGAATTTGCAGGTGAAGAAGCTTTGAGAGGTTCTCAATACAACCTGGAAAAGCACTCCCTTGGGAAACAACAACAACGTACATCAAATGTTCGATAGAATGCCTGAAAGAATAGAAAGAGGGTTAATGGTTTATATTTATTTGGAACCGTTGATTAATGGTTTTTCTTAAGAGCCTTTGGATCTAAGGGTAAATTTGTAATGTCAAAAAAAAATAAAATTCATTAATTAAAATTTGACTTAACCGAGTCAATACGATTCAACATCATTTCCAGGTACCAAACTTTAAGTTGGTCAAAAGTTAGACCAAATCCTAATGTTGGACAAAACCCAAGTACTAAAATCCAATTAACCATAAATAATTTGATGTTTTTCCTATAATTTTTTTTGAGACATGGTATTATTTTTGGTAATTGTGGTTCTTGAAATTCCACTCCCTATATTTAGTTCAAGATACACATTCTCATTTTGAATTCACCTTTATTTATTCCGGAATTACAACATTGTGTATATGAATAAGATGTATCAAAACCTAATCAATAAGTTGAATGTCATCCTGTAAAATCTAGTCGTGTAGTAACTTAATCTTTCTAGTTTCCTTCTATGTAAGTCTAACGTGAGAGAAAAATCATAATGTTATGAGGCATACTGTCGATTGAAGGTATAGTTGGGATTTTTTATTTTTTAATTGCTCATCCTGTTGAATCCAATTTATTTTTCAAAATCGCACATAATAACAACTCCATTATTCACATCGACAATACTTATGAGTGGCATAAAATTAAGTTGCATAAGCTCTAACTAAATATCTTTACTCAAGCTTACTTAATAGATTGTTTGGTGAGTTCAAATGGGTTGGACCCTGAATTGATGAAAAATAGTTTCGATAAACTATGAGGACTGATAATCGGGATCCTCTGATTCAATAAACCACACTGCAGATTCCAATTGATGTCAGAATATAACCCCAAATAAAGACCTATAAAAATGCATCTATTGACTAAAATATAGAGCTAACCTCCCTTGGGTGAAAATTTGATGCTCATTTGGAGAACTACTCTGATAACTTTTCCAAATTCAACACCTGAAACAGGCTAAGTTAGTATAATATGTATTTATTAGTCAACTCAGCGGTCTCACTATCAAGAGCAGAATCACTTGGGATATTGATGCTAGACTTTTTCAACTTGAGGTATCATTCAGTCTATCGTACATTCAGATAAGCATTAACATGTATACTATCCTTTACAATCAAGAATATAAAACAAAGTTTGGACAACTTACCTTTGATAAGTGGCGGTCAGGGTTTAATTTGGGAGGACATAGAGCGGCTGGGATTTGTTTATGGATAGGGTGTGGGACCGTATTTTTCTAGGGGATATATAAAGAGTGACCTTGATTTGTTTTGGATATAGAGGAGATATAGGGGGTTATGATTTGTTTATAGCTGATATAAATCAATGGTTGTGGTTCAATGGAAATACACCCAACGGTCTTAATTTACAATCAAATTATTAATGTCCCATTATTTTTTACATAATTAATGTTCCATTGATTTCTTATAATGTCTTTAATTATCCAAATAAATATCTCATAATATTTTTTTTTATTAATTTCTTATAATGTTATTAATTATCCAAATATATATAATAAAATTTGCTAATAATTAAATATATCAATGGAAATTGGTAGTAGTTGTATTGGTGGAGTCGGTGGTAGTAGTGTAGGTGGATGTTGGTGGGCGGTGGAGGAGGTGATAACGTTAATTAGTAGTGGTCACTATAAAAAAAGGCCTTTAGTGACGAATAATCATGTCACGAAAATTTATTTTTTTGCTACAAAAAGAATCCATAATTTTATCACCAATAGTAGATCATAGAAAGTATTTTATGACAACCTTAAAAAAATCACCGAAATTTCTTATTAGCAACAATAAATATATTGTTACCAAAAAGGGGAACGGAAGAGTAAAAAAGGGAATAGCGAAGGGGTTCAAGAACACATGGTTGGAGAAGGATCGATAAAAGCATGGGGCGGCAGAGATTCTATTACATGCCTAAGAATCATAGAATTGAGAGGGGAGCCGAAGAAAAAAAGAGGAGAAGTGTACGACTTGTTTGTTTCATAAATGCTGTGAGTGGGGTCATAGAGAAATTAGTATGAGACACCGGTTGATCTGGAGATTTAACTATCAGGGAGAGGAGTAAAGATCTCAACCACCACTACTAAATGATAAATGTATTCTGGCCGCTGAGTCTAATAGAATAAACTTGTGTTTTATAACTATTGAATCATTCATCATTTTTTTGTACTCATAGTGAGTAAAGAGGCTATGAGGCAGAGATAAGAGGGTGATAGCTAGATGATGATATGGTTGATGGAAGTGATGTTTAATTGTATGTAAAGTTGAGACTACGTAAATATCATTAACTTATTTTCTTTGTTAATTATTGGATAATATAACGTTTAGTTTGATTAAGTGTTATATAGTTGACTTATGTTTAGAATTGAAATACATTTTAGATAATTAAGGAGTATGATTATAGCCAGGTTCAAGTAGTAAGATTTTAGGTCAAAATTAATTAGAAATTAGTATGGTGGTAATTAAACTAAATGAGTTAGTTAAGCTCAATTAATCAGGTTAAATAGTTATCTTAATATTATGGGTAGAAACTTATGATTGGGATTAGTTGGGTTTCTTTCTCTTAGAAAATCAGAAAGAGAATTGACACTAGAGTCTAGTTTATGACCTAGTTGTAGATAAATCAGTAACTACGGATGAATTGTGTTCAACTGTTTATGTATTCAATTACTAAAGAACCTATATTTGGGGATACTCTCATAAATTAGGGGATACTCACGGTTACATGAGGCTGAATTTTAACTAAGGGTATCTTTTTAATGATGAAATGCTTATACGGCTACTCTTTCAGACAATTCATCGAGCAGTTGTTGTGCATCTTTCTAATGAAAATTGAGCATGACTCGTTCGTAATTCTATCAATTCACACTCCTTCCTGCAATCATTCAACACAACATTCATTCAAATCAGTAAATAACCAGACATTCAATTGGCACAGATAGCTACAGAGAACTCCAAATACCCATCTTCATATCTCCTTACTGCAATTGCTTCGAACCCAACCACCGTTCTTCCTATTTTCTTCTCGCACCACCTTCACTTTATAAACCTGGCGTTTTTGAGGGAGACTCAAAAAGAATTTGGGGCGACTTATTTATACTCATCCAATAGATGTGGCTATGGGATGTCCTAATTGTGAGTAAAATACCCTATATGCCCTTTCACTAATAAAAGTAGAAAAACTAAACCTAAACTCATGTCATTCCTAACTAACTACTGATTGTTTTGAATTAGTTTCTCTTCTTCTTTTCTTTATTTTATCTACCGATTGTGCGAGGAAATTTTCAAAACCAATTCATCGTATCTCATCGTATCGTCGTTAATGGCATACCAATTCATCGTCGATAATTCAATCTAAAGATGGCTCGACAGAAACAAACTACCCGTCAATCTGATAATACTAATTGGCCAAATTTTTCCGAGAGAATTAGAAACAGAGAGATTGTTGAAGAACATAGTGAAGAGATGGAGAACACGAAGATGATGATCTAGATATGGAGACTGATTCTGAAAATCAGCCTCTCCAGAACTATCTAATGGCTCCAATAAGGTAAGGGTTTACCATTATTTGTATTTATTTTGCTTCAATTAAATAAAATTGTCAATAGAATTTCAAGGGTTTTCGGTGATTTCACATAATCGGTAGTTTCGTGTTTGTATTTATCTACCGATTATAGTCGTGTTCTTCATTCCTCTAGCACATCGACCATAATCGGTAGTTAGATTTAGTTCTTAACTACCGATTGTGTTCCTAAACCAAATATTATGCTTAATCCGTAGTTAAAATTTTTATTTAACTACCGATTATGTTAGATGATTTCATGTAGAGGATTATAGTTTTGAATCAATCGGTAGTTTTTATAGGTTTAAACTCCCGATTATGAAAGTTCGGAATTCCTCAAGCACATCCATATAATCGGTAGTTAGAATTTGTCATTATCTACCGATTTTCTCCCTGTACTCAAATTTAGGCTTAATCGGTAGTTAATTTGCTACCGAACTACCGATTATATTACATGGTTTCAAACGGTAGATAATCTATATCCCTAGCTACCGATTATGAACAATCGGTTGTTAGTTTGTTTATTTGACTACCGATTATATGTGTCCATAGCTTAGAGTTTTCTGTTCCAATTTTTATGCATAATCGGTAGATAATCTAGGTCCCGAGCTACCGATTATGGACAATCGGTTGTTATTTTGTTTATTTGGCTACCGATTATGTACAATCGGTTGATGTTTATGTTCTTTATCGACCGATTATATAGTGATTAGACGATGTCTTATTAGAACTAATTGTTCTTTATTTTGTTTTTTAAGGAAAGGCGAGCTAAGAAAGCCCAAGATACAATTGTTTTGGGGCCTCGTCGTGAAGGGGGTAAGAAATTAACATCTGGTGCAAGAAGAGAAAAGAGTGCTCATGGAATCTCTATCACCGAAGGAACTAAACCAAGTTTTCCAAAAGTTAGAAACCAAGAAGGAGGAGAACCAAGTGATCCACAAGTTAGAAACCAAGAAGAAGGAGAACCAAGTGCTACATAAGGAGAAGGACAAGGTACAAAGAAGGTAATTAAGAAGAAAGGAGGACACTAAGTCCCTACCTCTTTGAAGATGAAGGGTACTGAAGCAGGCCAAATCCCTGGGTTACCAAGAGATGGAGGAGATCCGTTATTTGGATACAAAGACTCTTGGGCCAAAGAAATTTATTCAACTGAGGTAATAATTGTAAAACACCATTCTTAAGCTATTATCTTTTTACTCGTAGAAGTGTTAACCATTATTCTAATTATTTTAAAATTCGCCGTGTATATTAGGATCATTCTCATGCGGTTCGTCTACTCAAACCTACAACTGCATCAAGAAAAATGAAAGACTGGACGTTAGATGGTGAGTGTGAAAGGTTCAAGCAAATTATTTATGACTCGTGCTTATCTACTGCTGCCGAGAATTCAATGTTTAAACATGACCGGGTGTCGATATCAGCCTTCATGGAGAGAATGTATCCTGAGACTGATACCTTCCACATGCCGTTGGAGAGATGACGATCACCCCAGATGATGTGGTGCAGATTCTTAGTCTCGCTAACCATGGTACAGTCGTCAAGTTTGATTACGTAAAACAGTTAAGCTGGGAACAACTTTATTTTTACACTCAGAAGTGCCTTGGTTGGGATCGAGTGACATCCGATGATGAGTTCAACCGGTGCTTTCGTTACAAAACTAGACAATTCAGCATGGTCCACTTGATATGTTAAAAGGCACCAAGGATAAAAAAGAAATGAATCCAGAGTTTAGCGACGACGAAGTGATTGCTGCAGCCAATGCATATCTCATATGTGTTTTGGGATGTGTCATTTTCCCCAATTGCAGTGGCAACCGGGTCGACACCAACCTTCTACAACTATTGCATCCTCTCAATAAAGTTCGTGATTACTCGTGGGGCACCGCATGCCATGAGTTCTTGGTGGAAGAGTTAAGAAAGGCATCGAGGGAATCAACTAGCCAAATTGTCGGGCACATGAGCCTACTACAGGTATTTTGGTAACTCTATTGATGCTTTGATTTTTATTAATTTTTTTCTCTTTTAAGAATCAATTTTCTCATACTTGGTTTGATATGTACACTAGACATGGATATATGACAACTTCCCGTCCCTCAAGTTGGCCAAAGATAATCCGATATGGGAGAAAGGAACACCCATAGGAACAAAATACATCTTCGACAACAACCGTTCAAGGTTTAAGGAGCAGCAGTTCATTTCTTTGAGGAGGACATTAGACTTGATGACGTCCAAAGATGTATGCTTTGATCCATACAAGGAAGACCGATCTAGTGGATATATAGCGGGAAGGTCTGAGTTGTCGTTTTATTATGGACCCTTGTGGCATCTCATAGGATATGATATGTACAATGCCTCTAGGGTGATGCGTCAACTCGGTTTTGTACAAGAAGAACCTTGGAGTCACATGCGTGGCAAGTTCAAATTGGACGTGGAGAATTATGTATGTGGTAAGGACTCTGTCACAGTAGTTTACCCTGGTAACCCATCCGTTGAAGATTGGAATAACATGATGTAATATTTGATCAACGAGGGGAGACCTGTCAACAAAGGTTATGAAGTATATCCAGGCTATATGGAATGGTACCGGGAGCATTCTCATCTTCATGTGATCCATGAAGATAAAGGAAAGACCATCAAGGTTTCCGATTATACTTGTATCATCAAAGACAAACCTTTGGGTTATGAGAGGCTGGTACATAATGTTTTTTCGTTTGATTTTAATATTACGGCTTAATATTTTAGATAATAATCGTTTGATTGTTATTGCATAAAAACAGAAAAATAGGTTTGCGTTTTTCTCCAAGAAGACTGCTGGGTGTATAAAGGCGGGAGTGCCTGTATCAGTTGAGAAGATGAAAGAGCATAAAGATTTAATAGATAAAATTGATAATGAAGCTTATGCAAGTAAGTTTGGGGAGAAAGTTTCGTGCAAGGCTAAGAGGCCAGCAACAAATCCCAGTAAAAGATTTCGTGGTTCATCGAGCGTTGATGGTGAAGCCAATGTCCCTGATGCTGAAACATATATCCCTGGTGCTCGTCGTCCTCGTACTAAAACCAAGAAATCTGGAAATTATATTGTGGTTGTCTTGTTAGAGAACATCATTTTCGGTTGATTTGCAAGAAACTTGTTTAATGTTCTAACATTATGTTTACTTTATGGATGATGAATGGATTACTTTACGGATGATGAATGGATTTTATGTTCTTTATGTGAATTATCGATTGATTTGCTAGAGACTCATTTTTAATAAATAACTTTGTCAAAAAATTTACAGTACAATCGGTAGATACTTGGTTTACATCAACTACCGATTAAGCATGTTGATCCACAATTGGTAAATAATTATCTACCGAATACACCTACTGACGGAACTGTTTGGTTTCTGGACACAATTTACATTATAATCGGTAGTAAAAAAAATTTCTTAGACTACCGATTATGGAGTATCAATATTTTCAAAATTTGATAATTTTTCAATTTTGAATTTGGGACAACATTTATAATCGGTAGTTTAAAAAATTTCTTACACTACCGATTATGGAGTTTGAATATTTTCGAAATTGGAAAAAAAATTCAATTTTGAATTTGGGGCAACATTTATAATC
Organism: Papaver californicum; assembly: GCA_023531435.1. Taxonomy (NCBI): domain Eukaryota; kingdom Viridiplantae; phylum Streptophyta; class Magnoliopsida; order Ranunculales; family Papaveraceae; genus Papaver; species Papaver californicum. The sequence goes on from JAJJMC010005899.1 coordinate 405,846, forward strand.
GGTAGTTAAAAAAATTTCTTAGACTACCGATTATGGATAATGAATATTTTTGAAATTTGAAATTCTTTCAATTTTGAATTTGAGACAACATTTATAATTGGTAGTTAAAAAAATTTCTTAGAATACCGATTATGGATAATGCAAATTTTAGAAATTTGATAATTTTTTAAATTTAGAATTTGGGACAACATATACAATCGGTAGTAAAGGAAATTTCTTATACTACCTATTGTCAGAATCGAAAGGTAAGGGTGATCCCGATACTTCCGATTGTTTATATTCGTACGAACTTAGTGTACATATTTTCTGTACACTCTTGTTACACCAGGCCTCAAATGGCTTTTTTTTTTGAAAAAAAAAAAGCCATTAGGACTCTAATCTATATAAGGAGGGTGACATCTTCTCATTTATGCACCTCCAATACATTTTAACTCTCCAACATCGAAGTAATCATCGTATAGATTAATGGCTCAATCGTTCACGGTAGAAGAAGATTTATCGCTATGTAGGCACTATGTGCAATTCTATCCGAGGCGAGGAGAAGAACGTAGGAAAAATGGTGTAATGAGTATGATTTATTTGGATAGTATTCACGAACATTTTTGCGTTGACACCGGGAACCCCAATAACCGTAATAGAGCTGATCTTTTTTTTCGATTTAATTGTATAAGCAGAGAAGTTGATCCATTTGTGAATTTAAATTATCTTGTCAATCGCTAACGTTTGGGGGGTGAAACTAATGATGAAGTTATAGCGAGATCTCTCGAGGAATGGCGACGATGGAAACGATCAAATTACCGTTATGAAGCTCATTTCAATATCCTCAAGGTGATGGACAGATTCAACCCGTTTAAGGTTTGTCCACGCCGCTTAAGGTGAAGGGCATTCTCCAAGACATAATATGAAAATAAAAATTAATATAATAATAGTGTAAGAAACCATTTATAGTCTTTTCTTAACACAAAACCTAATTAACCTCTTTTTCTTCTCATTTCCTTTTCTACCTCTTTATTCTTCTTCTTCTCTACCTATTCTTTTATTCCCTTTCCTTTTCCATTTCTTCTCCTCTACCGGTTCTTCTACTCCCTTTCCTCCTCCATTTCTTCTCATTCTCCATCAAAAATGGCTCCAAAAACTTTTGCTACACAATCAAAGAAGGGAAAGGAAAAGATGGTGATCGAAGAGTCCAAAATCATTCAACTCGATTCGTCAACTGATTCCGACAATATGACCCTCCATCAATTTCAAAAACCCCAGAAAAAGTAAGTTACATTACTTCAAGAAATCATGATAATTTTTGTTATAATTTTCTGAAACGACGCATAATCGGTAGAAATCTGGTAGACTTTCTCTACCGATTATGCCTCGAGTTCATCATTACTGAAGAACATCATGAATAATCGGTAGATATAAAATAGACTTCGTTACCGATTATATATTGTGTTTCAGATAAACCAGTTTTAGGGCTAACACTCTACCGAATACATATAATCAGACATATATTGAGACCACGACCTACCGATTGTGTGTAATCGGTTGATATTGCATAATTTTATCTACCGATTATATATTGTGTTTTAGATAAACCAGTTTTAGGGATGCACTCAACCGATTGCATATAATCGGACATATACTGAGAACATGACCTACCGATTGTGTGTAATCGATTGATATTGCATAATTTTAACTACTGATTGTGTGTAATCGATTGATATTGCATAATTTTAACTACCGATTATGTGCTTTTGTTTATTTTATAATAGCTACTGTGTAGTTAGTTAATAATCCGTGTTTGGGTATGTTCATTAATGTATTTCCATTAAAATTTTGATTAAGGGTATTGTCTCTGAATTATTTCTTTGGTTAAGGGTTATGGGGAAAGTATCAAGAAGTGGAAAGGTGAAGGCAACGGAAATGGATGAAATGGATGAAGATGAAGTTTTTTCTCCGGCTGAAAAGGCTGAAATTCTTTCTCGTCCTCTTTTCAATTTACCAAAAGGAGTTAGTGATGTACAAATAGGTCAAATAATGCTGGATGATCCGGATTTTTCACGAATGATGAACGATCCTGATTTTTGGTGGAACAGTGCTGACAATCCCCTTAGCTATGTTGAAGTTCCATCTTCGGATGAAGGATCAAAGAGAGAAATGATTCGAATAATGGAGGCTGATCCGGATTTTGATCCTCGGATCTTTTTCAGGGAAAAAGACTTTTCAGGAGTAAACCCATACTACAACGAAGCTGGTGAATACATAGGTCCAATTGAGAAAGATGAAGTTGTTGATGAGCCTAAGAAAAAGGATAAGAAGAAAAAGCGAGTAACAAGGAGTGGAAGAATTTTATGAGATCAACGAGATTTATCACTTCGAATATCTATGTTGTGTTTTGTTTCGAATGTTCTAAGTTATTTTGAATAAGTTCTCTGAACAATATGTAGTAAGTGATGAACATGGTATGTTGAAATAGTATTATGAAGTTAGATGTTAAGTGAATTTTCGGTTAGAACCGGCACATCTTGATACTCAGCTTCAGTATGCTCATTCTTAGAACAAGATAAGAGTGGGTAGGTAGCGTACCAAATCATTTGCATAGTGTAGGGAATCTAAGATGCTCGCTGAATCTACTTCATTTCGGTTATATTTTAATTAATTATCTTTTAGAATTGTGAAGCATGTTAATGATTATTTGAGAGTTTTTTTTGATGAGCACACCCTTGAAATAATGTGCTCACTCTTTTTCATTTCAGTTTCGGTTACCAAAAGAGATGATACACGTGAAAAATTTCGTTCTCACAGCTTAAAGATTTATCGAATTATTGTATCATTTTATGTTTATATATTTTTTTTAAATATATCGTAAAATACATGCACTATTATATTTATATTACTGGAGCATTTATAAAATATCAGAGGGTCAGGTTTGGATTTAATTATTGTTCTAAATAGATGATCGGTGACTCTTAGTATAACTCTAGGCAGGTGTTAGTTGGGGCGTCACAAAAAAGTGCAATGAAAGCCAGTTGTACTAAGCAGCCACCTAAACTTCTTTTTAAATGAAGATATTTTACTGGAACATCAAGGGTCTGGCTAAGATTGAGGCTAGGTCTAAGTTACTGATGTGTTGTAAAGAGTACGATCCAGATTTTATATATATAGATGAGCCTTTGGTGAAGTGTACTGTGAAGGTTTGTTGAAATTTAAAGTTGAAGGGTATGATAAGTGAGCTTATTCATAATTTTGTATATGAGAGAATTGGGAACTGTGGAGTTTGTGTTTTAAATCAGTTAGTATGCCAACATTGGGTTAGCATAACTAGATGGGTTATATCTATTATATGCAATTGAGACTTAATTTCGTTTGTGCATGCAAGTGTGATTTTATTGTTTTTCACGGTAGGCCAAACCTCCTAAAAAATATGGAAAGTCCACGCATTAGTTATTTTAGATTTAAATAGTTAGTTTTAGAGGCCTTTTAGGCCCTTTTTAGTTTGTAATTTCTGAAGTTATCAGGTTGTATTGAGTTGTGTTATTGATTGTTACAGAACAAGACTTATTACACTGCTATTTATAGCATTATGACTAACAAAATAACTAACTAACTAACCAGGTGAATTAGACACTCGACTGACAATTAACTGCAACTAATTCTGTTAACCAGGCTGGCATGCGCTGACACAATACAACTGGCACTAATGACATGGCTTGACTGTATTGGATAGGTAGAACACGTCATGTGATGACTCATATGTTCAAACATCTCCCCTCAAACTGAGCACTATAATGCAAAGTTTGCCTTCACAAACAACATCAAAGAGTATTGTTGTTCCTTCACAAGCCATAGTGTCTGCACAAGTTGCTCCATAATGATAACCAAGAACTTAAAAGAACAACTGCATTGTCGTGCATCTCCGAGCCAAACTCCCTTGTGAAATTTTCACCAGAACTACCTTGTCGTGCACTAAAAGTCTACTTCACCTTCCAGTTTATAACCAAAGAAACTAGTACACTGTAACGCCTTTACAAAACCATGAAGTAAACTATCCAATAGGCACCATTAGGCAGAGCTGAACTTGTAGCTGAACTTGTAGCTGAATTTGAAAAACAAACTGAAAACGTTACGAGGACTAGAGGAGACCAAAACCAATTCCACCACATGCAGAGTACCCCTGAAATCCGAATAGAAGAGACCAAAACCAATTCCACCATCTGCAGAGTACCACTGAAATCCATACCATCTACTATTTCGTAAAAGGCCATCATGAAAATCCAGAACCCAACAGATATAATGCAATCAGAAGTACAGGTAAAATGCCTTAGTAGCACACTGGTACTGCCTTGATAGTTTGGACCCTGAACCACACAGACTTGATATAAATATAGAAATATGGTGCAACATCATGTGGACCACTTAATAGCAGTAGTGCTGTCAACTCAAAACACTTCTCAGCAATACTTTCTGCCCAGAGACATGAATGCCAATGAAATCCGAAACTTAAATGTCTGGATGAAGTACTTAAATATCATTAAGTAGCAAGACATCACCAACAACAGTGAATGTCACGGTACAACTCTCATAAAGTGTCTGCACTGTAATTTCTCCATACAAGACTAGGTTAAGCATATCTAATGCTGTAAGTGTACAAGGAAGAAAATGACGATGAAATACAGATGAGAAACTGAAATTCATCAAAAATGGATCCAGAAAATGCATCAGTAGGTGCAAAGACTGTTAACTTTCTTGTTGGATCTAGTAATTGAAGATCAAGAAATGAAGCCATTAATGAATAACCTAGTGACCTCATCACAGCAGAAGTACTATTAGCCATCGAAGCATTTGAAGAAGAAGAAACATCATTTGGGAATGGATTCTTGCATCCAAGATCAAAAGATAAACTTTCAAGAAATATTAGAACTTACAACTTTCAAACAAGAATTGAACCATTGTAGACCAAATTAATCTCATAATATTGAACGATGGAGTATTACCAATTTAACACTAATTCTCAAAAACTTGAAGGACTAGTTTCAAGATACTAAATCCCAGCTTTCGAATGAGAGAATCGATTACTGAAATTGCACTCTCTTGGATAATAAATGCAAAAGATAAATCTGAAGAATCTAAAAGTGAAATTAAAGATTTATATTACCTCTCTTGAATGTTTGGTCGCAATTAAGCCATATCTGAACTAAATTCTAATTGGAATCTTCCTCTATCCCAGATTCGAAATTGACTTCGACAATTAAACAAATTAAAACAAGACCTATCCAACTCAGATCTAAAAATTGATATATGAAGGAAACAAGAACACCAACAAGAAATTGAAAGAAGAAAGAAACGAAAATTAGGTTTGAGAAAATCGAAAATTTTCTTCAGAAAGTTGTGATGTGTGATCAGTTGTTGTCAATTTGTGTTGTATTTCTTGTTTTGTATCTGAGTTGAAATCAGATTTCTTGTAATTTAAATGTTGAAGTTGTCTAAGTTTGAATCAGACTTCATTTCAGTGGTAATGTTGTAGTAGGTTGTACTGATAATGGTTGTTTTTGAGGTTGTGGTGGTGGTTGTTGAGGTTGTTATACTTGTAGTGATGGTTGTAATTTGATTATTGTTGTTGTTTTTGATTTGTGGTTTTGAGGTTGTACTGGTAATGGTTGTTGTAAAGAATGTGATGGTTGTAAAGAATGTAATGAGTAGCAGCGGAACAAGAAGAAACTTCATTAATGAAGGTTAGAAAGCCAGAGAAGTTAGAATTCTCTTCTGGCTCTGATACCATGTAAGAGCTTCAGGTTGTATTGAGTTGTGTTATTGATTGTTACAGAACAAGACTTACTACACTGCTATTTATAGCACTAGGAGTCTAGGACTAATAGAAAAACTAACCAACCAGGTGAATTAGACACTCGACTGACAACTAACTGCAACTAATTCTGTTAACCAGGCTGGCATAAGCTAGCACAATACAACTGATATTAATGACATGGCTTGATTATATTGGATAGGTAGAACACGTCATGTGATGACTCGTACTCATCTAAAGACTTAAAAACCTAGACAAATAAAGCTTTCATGTTAAACAGTGAGAAAATCCTTATTTTCTATTGATCGAAATAAAGCTTTTATGGCTTTTGTGAAACGAGAGTTCTATTGAGGACACTTAGCATAATTTGATTGGTGCAAATATTTAGGGGTTAACGTCACCTACAGTGGATGGACAACATTGTAAATCGACGATCTATATCAAAACCAAATTCAATTTCCAATTCGTTAGTATTAAACCTACCATATTCAGATACCGTGACTGTGTTAGGAAACCAAAAAAAAAAAGTTTAAACCTAACTACTCCATCGATGGGACAAGACGGGATGAAGTTCCATCACACCAAATCAAAAATTAAAGGTAACAACGATGAAAAGTTAAATATACCAGGTGTGTAATACGGGTACAAATCTAGTACGTCTAACATCAATTACATTTTATGACTGCTAAAAATAATAGGGTATCAAAATACCAGTGGGTGCTCGCGAGCACCAAAACAGCAGCATGGTCCAATGTATTTTTAAATTAATTAGGGGATAATATATAATAGTCAAACTTCGGGTTTTAGGGTTGTACCATGGGATAGGAATCATGTTTGCCAACCCATTAGACCTGTTTCTCTGATCTATAAAAACATGTACAACATAAAATTCTTGACAACATTTTTTGGTTCATTTTACTATTCTAAATAAATGGAACTTTTGATTACAAGCTTGAGGTAATTAACAGAAGCTTTGCTTATACAAATGAACAAATAGGAAAATAAAGACATACCTTGTGGTTCGACTTACAAATCTCACACCAAAGGCTTACTCTTGTCGGATGAAGGGTGAAGAACTCATATCAGTACTATAAAACGAGTCTTCGTTTGCGTAATAATTATCATCTTTCTCCTCTTCCCACTTGAGCACTTCCCTAATGTACTTGAAGGCTTCATCAACAGTTACACGGTCTCGAGCTCTTGCTTGCCATACGAAAAGTTTACGATTGCTTAATGAAGCATAAAGCTCTTTGAACTTCATTGCTATATAGTAGTAAGCTTGTTGAGCGAGTGTCTGATTGTTGTGGTGTGGTCGAACAGGAGAGAAATCATTTAACCACTCACATGTGCTTAAAGGTAGGCGATGAATCTTCTCTTCAAAGACATCGTACTTGTTCAGTATGAGCATGAATGGAGTGTCTTGAAAGCATGGATGTGTGACCATGGTTTCAAATAGTTCTTTGCCTTGCATCATCTTATTTTGGAGAACAGGATCAGTTCCTCTGTTTTCCGAGGAAGATGACACCTGATCATAGTCGCTCAATGCTACAGTGAAGACAATGGCACGTACGTCCTCAAACATTTCAACCCATTTACACCCTTCGTTCAGTCCTTTGGCATTAACCCTAATCAGCTGGTACCTAATGCATAAAAGAGTTAGCTAGTCGCCTATCATTTTTTGTTTATTTGCATTCTGGTCATCTTAATGTTTATGGGGTCTTTTAAAGAGATGAAAAGAGTTCAAAGAAGCCATACACAGAGCTTATGTTATGAAGAGAGCACAAGCTTATTTACTGTTTAACCACAAAAGAAATAGAAGTTTACCGGGTAAGAGGCTGAGATGGAGCTTCAAGATTGTCAGTGTATGTTTCAGACATTGGGCTGCGATCATCAAGGCTGAATTCGATAAATGCCAATCCATTCCCTTGGGTAACTCCTTCTGCAAACAGAATGTCCCTTTCGGTAGGTTCATATTCATTGCTTGATACCTCAACAGCCTGAGACCCAAAGGACAAATAAAAAATAGGTAAGTGTAACACTACATAAAAAATAGATAAGTGTGACAAAGAAGAGACAACGAATTAGATGGCCATATTTGTGATGGGTTCTATGTTGATAACTTGAATTTGAGATCCATCCTTCTTCCAACTCAATTAGTCATCCATCCTTTTCCATTGGATCTGATTCGAGATCCATTATGTGACACGTAAAAGTACAGAGATAATCTCTCATTTTACGCACATGTGTCTCTTAACGTATTACATGACTATTTTATCCTTCATCGTAAAATTGTACCAGTTCAAGCAAGTAAGCAATTCTCACTTGTCCATTCCTTCTTAACCTGCTTCAATTAAGCTAGGGTTTTGTCCAAAGGTTTCTCTCCTACCTGAACGGTAGGGGACAGATGTACCCTGCCACATAAGAATCTGGTCCTCTGTATTGAGCAAACTTACATGCAACATGCTATTGGGTAAATCAGTCACTGCGCCGAACACATAAGGGTGTTTTAGTATTTTAATGTGTCACTTAATGGATCTCAGGTGAATCTTGTTAGAAGAAGGCTGGGTGATTCAATGAGTTGGAAAAAAAAAGGAATGATTTCAAATTTGAGTTTCTGTTGTAGGACCTGTTGCAAATGTCCTAAACAGTTCAAGAGAGTTGTATCCACCTGAACAGGGAGTTATAAATACCCGGCTTAAGAAGTATTCTGCAACATCTGGAAGAAAGTGAAGCTCATCTTTTCTCCTGAATGTTTCCTGTATAGCAGGGTCTCTCCATACTTCTTCAACCAGTGGAGCATACTCACGAGTTGCTGCAGGGAAAAAAGCATCCAAGTCTCCCATGGCAATGATGTCCAGCAGCCAGTCAGAGAAATGCTTCAGCCTAGGGTTAATAGAATAGACACATTGTCTATCATCAGTCGGTTCATCTCCTTCGCCTTCACCTGAAATCCAAGTACGAAACACTCAAGAGCCTAAATCTTCGAAAAATAATTTTTAATAAAAGAAGCCTTCTACTGTCGTACACTTTTCAACTACTCTGCCGTTCTTCAGTCTACAATTCTATCTAGCATGTTCTTATTGTCAGAGAAATACGAGGAAAAACATTCAGTAACGGTAATCACCAAGTCATTCTCTAGACACTGTTATCAACTGTGACAATTGAGACCTTTCAGTTACTTTAGGTACATATAATGGCATCTTGAGAATATTCACTTCGCAACTTCCGAATTACAACACATGTATCCATGAAGAAATTACTGTAAGATACAGGAGAACTTTCTGAAAAGGAAAAAGAGAATAAATTGTAACGATGAAAATTTGGATCTCTTCTAGATTATTACCTGCGTCAGCATGTCCGTCAGGAGGGCCTTCTGCATCCATCCCTGCCAAAGCCTCTTCTTCAAATCGCTCACGCCCCTCAAGCAAGATACTAAGATAATTGTACAAATTGCTCTGTATCATTAGCTTAATTTCCTTAAGCTCTTCCGCATTAAACTTGTTACCATATAAAAACTTGGCCTGTTTAATCAAATAAAGACCAAAAGAAGAATATAACACACGTAGAATAATGAGAACCAAGGTGTGAGTTAAAGTGTACTGCGTACGACTAATAGGAGGAATACCAAATGCAACAGAAGTGACAATGAATCAGCGCTTCTTCTCATTCCCAGAATAGGTTGTTCCGCATCATAAAACTTGCCGTAGTCTAAGGAGGATTTATTCGAATCCACAAAGTCAACTTATGTAAGTTATTACTCAGGTTCGAATTAATCCCCACAGCTAATCCGAAAACATACTAGGATCCCACTATTTCAAATTTGAACTCTTCTTACAAACTATCTTGATGGCAGTTGTGACCAAACGAATAAATAGTGTCAATGCTTATATACCATGCAAGAAACATCATGACTTCCACTACACACCCTATGAGTCAATGATCTTCCTGACCCAACAAGTAAAAGAGGAACCTAGAATCTGTCTGGGTATGTAAGTGAAATAAATTTCTACCCAAAGTAAGTATTTAATACGATTATCATCGAGTAAATGCTAACACTATTAACTTTATTTATCACAGGAGTCACTGACTACCTGAAGACTCCGTATATGCCAGATAGGAAAATAGTCACCTGCTTGAAAATAGTACTGGTTCCAGAGCCTTGAAGTCCCAGTAGAAGAAGCTTCTGAACTCTTTTGTGATCTAGATAACCTGGAACATTTCTGCTAGAGTAAGTGCTAATCTCATCCCTTGAGCCATGAGATTGCCCATGGGGGACTGGCAGCGAGAACAAAGAACACATTAGCCTTGTTGACGCCTGTGGAACAAACAGAACATTAAGAAACAGCCACTGAGAATTATCTTTACTATAAAGTAGAACCTACAGAAGTCCTCTCCCGTGTACCTTTTCCCAGATGTTTCCCCTAATATTATTCTGACCTTCCTCCTCATATCGACCATCGTCGTACACCCAGAAATGTGTATCACGCGGACATTGAACTTTTGCCAACTGAAAACAATCCGCATTACACAGTTTAGTAACTTCACTTGATTATGAATAAGTAAACTAAAAATTGAGTGGTAAAAGTATGCACTGAATAATGGTGTAACAAAAACAAATCCCACAGCCTCTAGGTTCTATCATATCATTTAACCATGAACTCTAGTCTCACGAGACTAGATAAGAACACAAATTGTTGAAGACAAACTTGATTAATTTTCACATCGTTACCACTAGTTGAGCAGAAAGAAGTGGCTGTTTTTCAAGTAGAAGTAGTTACAGGCACCAAAACTACACTTCCAAATGAGAAACGATACCTTGAGCACTCTTAGTTCAATTTTTGTAATTTCACGACCATTAATGTAAACTTCAGTAGTCCCATTGCTCGCATCAGGGCTAAGTTTCCCAGAAAAATTCAAGTTTGAACTGATTATTCTCTCTGGTTTCTCCCCTTCCTGTTAAATCAATAAACAATTTAAGAAGGAAATTGAAGCTTCTTCATGCCCCATGAAAGGACAGAAGAACATGATTTTTAGTAAGACGTTGCAGAGAGCAGACAACTCAAACTAATAATCTAACATGTAAGTTTTGAGGTCAGTCGCACCTTTCCCCAAAGACCTGATTCTTTGTCATACCAGTATCTCCCAGGCTTCAATTTCTCCGGAGGTAATGAACACCCAAGCAATTCCACCATTTCTTCTGGTCGCAAGGGTCGTCCATTCACAATAAGCTGCTCTGGTCGAAGCTGATTTGCTGTGCATTCCTTCTCTGCTTTCGTAATTTGTTTAACTTCTTGAGGACTTAAAAGTCTTGACAATACTCGTGAACACTTGCCTAATTTTAATCTTTTAGATTCGTCTATTGGCTGACTAATGCACGTGACACATTTACGCCCTTCAGGCATTGACCCCATAGCCCGAAGCACACAATTACCACAATACCTAGCATCACAGACTAAGCAAGACTCTTTACTTTCCCATTTTCCTTTTCCACAACGAAAACAAGCCTTTTTCTTCTTTTCCTTCTTTAAAACCCCAACAAACTGTGGAAATGTTGGAGTGTCCTCATGAATGTCTATCCTTTCAGATCTTCCAACAGGCTGAAATGTAACCGCTGGCCTCTTTACTTCAACTGCTCCTACCATAGGAGGGCTACTCGAATGGTTTTCATGATCAGATTCTGGTGAACTTGAAGGAGAAAGTGACGAATAATCAGGGTTTTGCAAAACTGACACCACAGATTCTGAACTTCTAGAACGTCGAGGACTTTGAATAGGTGAAGAACTGCTGGCAACACTGGCAATGTACGAAACAGGCAGCGGAATCGGTTCAACTGTAGGTGGGTCTTGAACAAATGAACCGCTTGATCTACCAGAGATTGGTTCAGCAATGTCTGCAGTTGGATAATCTACATCAAGTGGTTCAACTCTTGGTAGTTCATAAGATACTGGGGGACCTTCATATTCAAGAGCAATAGAATAATCAAGATCCTCTGCCGTCTCCGGCATCCGTGCTCCTGGAGGAAGCATTTTTTTCACTAAATCCTTCCAATTATCCTCAGAATTCATTTCTGTCATTTCTTCCCCTAGAATTTTTTTAAAGACATTTAGTGAAAAACAAGAATTGATTATGATAAGATCATCCTAGCATAAACAAAACTAATCCCAGTTTTCACATTCTGCAACGATAAGATTCCAGCCATTTTCATATAAGGTGGCTAAAGATGGCTGCTTTCTTCTCCCCCAAATTCATTGTACCAAACAGAACTGCTAAAAACTAATATCATTAAAAATGAAAGAAATGAAAAGGATATAGTAAGTATGTAATAAACTAAACCCTAGAAACCTTAAACAGTTTGATGATATAGGCTCAATTACCTACACAAATTGCTAGATTCTAGGGTTTTCGAGGAAGCCGCCTTTAGTTCAAATATGTTGAAACTTGTAATTCAAGGTATGTACATATATATTTAAAGTAAAATGAATAAAACCCATGTAATTATAAACCAAAAGAAAAAAAAAGACAAAAAAAAAAAGTAAGAAAAAGAGGGATTTGAAATCAAAATACCTGAATATCTATCTCAGTGAAGAAGAAGATTTCAACTAGAAACAAAAAAGGAGAAACTTTTCTTCCAAAATGATCAACAAAATCTACTCTATTCTCAATAGTTAGGTATTTCCATTTTTGTTCTTCTTTCCAACAGTCTTTTTGTTAACGGTCAGTAGTTTCCCCATTAACAGTTTGAGAGAGAATTTCTAGAGAGAAATGTTGAGGTGTAATGGAGGAGTAAGTAGTAGAACAAAGAAAAAAAGAATCAATTGTTAATTGGGAGATATTATTATTGTAATTATATAATATATAATTTAAAAATGCTACCATTTCTAGAGCGTTAAAATACCTGGAGATATACTATAAGAGAATATAAGCGAATGGATGTTTGGGAATATGTTGGGGATAATACATAATGATGTATAATATCAGACTGAGAGTCTGGGACCATAGTTATGGTTTTTTTAGCAGGGAAAGAAGACTTTTGGAAGGTTAGAAAGTTGGAACATTTATGTAAAAGAAGGTGAAAGGTTGAAAAGAAATTTGCAGGTTGGAATTTCGTAAAAGAAGGTGAAAAGTTAGAAAGAACTATGCAGGTTGGAATTTTTCTTTTGCAATAAAGTCTATCCCTTTGACACTGTTAAATTCCAACATCTAATTTAATGTGGATAGTCTTTCCTTCTCTACTGTTTTTGGAGGAGGGATTGGCATAGTTAAAATTAAAATGGCATTGAATTTACAATGTCTGGCCGGGTTTATACATCGTCTGCTAACTTACTTTTTGTTTGTTTGATCAGAGCGATGATTTTTCATGACAAAGTTTATCTTCACAAAATTGACAATACTAAGATGAGTACCTACACTGTCTATTGGAATATTGTGTCCCTGTATAAGTTACCGGGGTGGTCTTGCCGCGAGCCAAGGTGACCGTAAAGATAGATAGAAGATTAAGTGACCGTACAGGTGCACATAAGGTGTTGATAAAGTCAAAGATTATCTAGCTTAATATGTAATCAGTTTTCTAGATAAAAAATACCTAGTCAAACAAAATATGAAAATTATATTATCTCCTAGGAGTAATTAACTCTATAAATAAGGGTTAAGTGTAAATATAAAACATATTTCAGAATGTTTTTATGATCAATAATATAATTCACCTTCCTGGTTTCTCCATGGACATATAACATTCGTAGCGAACCACGTTATATCGGTTTGTTTCTACTTTTATTTTTTGGTTTGTATAATGTTTTTAAAATGTAGTTTAATTTATTATAATTATTTATTTTTATAATGGTATTTATTTTAATTTTGATCCACACATTAAAATTTAAGACTATCTGAAATTATAAAAAAGAATAAAGAAGTTTATAAAAATGAATAAGAAGCTAGTTAGAACCAGTATGTAGTAATTTGCCTATTTTAACTTTTCTTTTCTGAGTAAGTTCTATGTTTTACATCGTGATAAGATCGTCCTGCACAATTTATACATTTCTTAATCTTAAGGTGTGATGTGTAGGGGTATAAATTGGGTCGGATTGAGCAGCCCATCCCATTAATTAAATGGGCAAGGGCGGGCCGGGAAGAGTAATCTTCTGTTCCTTAAATCAAATAAGGCCGGACGGACAGGGATTTCCAGCAAAATAAAGTGTCCATGACCTGTCCAAGTCTATTTAATAATTTGGGCTTGGACGGACAAGGCTGGGTGGACCTTAAATATATAGTAAAAAATATTTTAATTTAAAAATAAAAAAAGTTATGTAATTATAAAAGAAAATAATAATTAAATTTCATTAAGATTGAATCATACTAAAAGGAAATTGTAGATTTTTTCAGGTTAGTAAAATAGATTTTTTATCGAAAAAATTATATGGCTAGTTTGGTTATTCAGCATGTTATAATTTTATAAATTATATTTTTTAACATAAGATGAAAATTGGAAATGAACAATTAGACCAAGTAAATGGATTAGTATTAACGGGAAACTAGGCTGGGTAATATTGACAGGTTAATAGGCCGAGTATAGGATCGGGCAAGAAAATTCAACTCCTGACCTTTACCCGCTCTTTTATTTAAACGGACTAGGTTGGACCAGCCCATAACGGGCCATGAATACTCATGGGATTCCATGAATAAAGGTAATTGGTACTGGACCTTGAACCATCGGATAAAATTTACACCCCTAATGATATGGGTACTTGAATTCCAAATTAATCAAAAGTTTAGTATTAGACCTTGGATCACCGGATAAAATTTATACCCCTAATGATAAGGTATTTAAATTCCATATCAATCAAAAGTTTTTTTATTTGAAATGTCTAAATTATAATTGGATTAGATAGATGCTTCTATTGAAGTACTATTTAGTGTGACTTGGGAAGTTATTGGATCAACTAAATTGCTATTTGATTTGCTTGACTGTAAAGTCAAAAAGATGGCATGTACAATTTTGTTCAAGGTCTAACTAGACCACCGCTAGCAAGGTTGAAGGCAGACCAAAACTTTGACTCAATCCAAATGTCACACAGTTAGGTATCTCCAAAGCAGCAAAATGGAGAAATGATTTTAAAGTTTGAACCAATTCTCAGTGGCTGCTAATAGTTACCTACTTATTTGGGGGAGTACCGGCGTACCATTCCAAAGATAAAAAAGGTTTTGTCTTATCTGAAATTTAGTACAACTTCAGTAAATTAATACCTTTATTAATAATCATGCAATACTCTAACGCATATAAACTTATTTAAAAAAATGTTGGAAAATAACCTCTTTGGATTGTGCAATTAGTGGGGTTCTTAAATTTATTCTCATTTAAGGTAGTTCTGCCCCAGGAGCCATTAAATTACCTCACTAGTTTTCTTTTAATACTAATTTTAGTCAACCCTATTTCAATTGAAAATTAAAATCTAAAATTAGAAAGAAAAAAAATGTATTTTCCATGCCGACTAAACGATGTCGTATTCGTTAAAATCATTTCATGTTCTCAACTATTAAAAATATAGATTGGGCACACAATTGTAAAAACAAATTCGTTTCATGAAAAATATTAATTGTTATTTAATTAAATAATCTATATAAAAAAGGTTACAGTAATGTAAACTAATAAGAAAACAAGGAATTATAAAAGTAATTAATGAGGTGAAAATGTTATCTAAGGATTCGTCTTCACTCAGAAATATGTTTCTGTATTAATAATTAGAATTAAAATTTAATCACTCATTATTAAAAGCTCTAGAATATCTTGATCGTGAAAATCCTCCGTTAATTTTCTTGTATCATCACATACCCATATCGACGAGAACATGAATTCTATCTAGAGAATAACTCAACGCATCACGTATTTAGGTTTAACTCTCTAAGAGCATTAAAATTGGTGAAATAGGCTAATCAATGCAATTTACATACCCGAACAGTCGATTTAACAAATGTCAAAATTTACATGAAACTACAAGAAAATATCACTGCAATCCGTAATCACACTATGCTACTTGTAATTAAGATTTGTCAACGTTTGCGTATAAAACCCCTAATTTTGTTAGAATTAAAAATGGATTTCTTACTTAAAATTAATTTTGTTACTTAATATATCTTAAAGGGACCTACGGTCACTAGTCCAAACTTGGGGTGGAAAAATTAAAGTCATCCATTTTCACTTCTTAGTGAATGAGAAACCTTTGGTTTGCCCTGGGACAAACCAAGGAGGAAGTTTATCCTTATTACCACAAACGTTCTATATAAGGAAAAAGAACTAGTGGATTGGATATGGACTTAGGAAATGGACTAGTGGGCAAATGCACACATGTGCGGTGCGAACACCGCGGGCCGCGGGCTTGCGGAGCTTGCATGTACCCATCAAAGATCCAACGGTTTTATATTTTAATTCTATACATTAAATATTTGACCGTTTTGTATTTATAAAATTAAATCATATTTAATAAACAAAATCTTTTAATTAAATATCTCGAATTTAATATGTTGAATTAAATGAATTTTGACCGTTTGAAAAATCAACAATCTTCTTCTTCTTTAAAAGAAAAACAAAAATCAGATTTTCAATTACCCCGGACCTGACGACTTTTCCCCTCTTCTTGCTTTGTATGCGCACTAGTTTATTTTTCATCTTCTTCTACTGTTAAGTTCACAACGGGCCAACGAGTTTTGCTAACTGGGTTGGTATCAGGTGGTTTTATCCTGGATTCGATTTGTCATCTCTAAAGGTATAGCAACACCTTTCTAAAGGTGTACCTGACAAATATCGAGTTAAGGGCAGTCTGTTGAACAGGCGACTCCATCTCTCTGTGCTTGTGTGATTGTCTGAAGTGTGTTATCTGTTCTAACCCTTAACTATTTTCAAGCTTCTGTTTGGTTTGTTCACTGTTACAGGAATATTCTCCAACAAATTTATCTCTAGACTAGGGTTTAATCCGTGCCGTGATATTTGTTGTAATGTAAATCTTGACCCTCATATATCAATAATTTTTTAAAACAATTTTACTATGCATTTTTAGTCACATAAGTAGAAACTTGTACTTATTGACAACCATAATACACCGGATCGTTACAACAAACCAAAACCCGGTCGGTGTCCACTAACAACATTCCTGGTTCGGCTTCGATAACACAATTCTCAAAATAAAAGAAAAGAAAAACTAAAGAAATATTGCTTAATTCTCCAAAATTCTTAACTCGATATATTGCTTAATTTCAAAATTTTACTTCTGTAACAATGGTGAAGACTGATGTTGACAGACCTCAGAAATTTTCTGGAAAGGACTTCAAGAGATGGCAGTCAAAAATGTTAATTTACCTGAGTTTCCACATGCTAGATGATATGGTTCTGAAGCCGTTTGATGAGTCTCTGAATGAACCTAAAAAATTACAGGACTTATAAAGTTGGAAGAGAAGTAATTATATGGCCAAAAATCATATCTTAAACTGCCTAGAAGATGCTTTATATGATTTTTACAATGCTAAGGATAATTTCAATGCTTACAATTTATGGACTGCACTACAAGATAAATATGAAGCAGAAACAGCAGGAAGTAAAAAATTCCTGGTTGCACGTTTTCTGGAATATAAAATGATGAATGATAAATCAGTGGTTGATCAGTTTCTGGAGCTGAAAAAATTATTAATGAAATAATTGTTGAAGGAATGGTTATTGACGAAACATTTCAAGTTTCTGCTATTATTGCCAAAATTCCTGGGCTGAATACAAGAGAAGACTAAGGCATGAAACTGGTGAAATTTCCATGGTAGAATTGGGCAAGAAAATCCAAGTTGAAGAATTGTTGTGTTCAAAGGACAAGAATGTTTCTTCTGCAAGAGACATGTCAAACAAAGCTCACGTTATCGAACACAAATTTGCTAATCTAAGTCTGAACCACAACAAGCGCAAGCCTGGCCCGCAAAAAAAAGGTACCATTCAAAAACCAAAATCTGCTATTGGTAAAATTAAGGGTGCATGTTATGTTTGTGGAGTCTCTGGCCATATGGCAATTCATTGTAGAAAACGCAAAGATGCGAATTTTAAGAAAACAAATGTAAATTTAGTTGAAAGTAGTAAAAATGAGTTTTCTGGCACGGTGTCTGAGGTTAACTTAGTTACCAATGTGAGAGACTGGTGGGTAGACTCTGGATCTACCAAACATGTCTCCAGAAGTAAAGACATGTTCACCTCCTATCAGACGGTAGGAGAAGGAGAAAAACTCTATATGGGTAATTCATCTGCAGCACAGGTTGCAGGAAAAGGAAAAATTTCGCTGAAGCTCTCTTCTGGGAAAATCCTCACATTGAATGAAGTTTTACATGTACCAGACATCTGCAAGAATCTCGTTTCAAGTGGTGTGCTAGATGATAAGGGCTTTAAGATTGTATTTGAGTTTGGGAAAGTGATTATCACTAAGGGAAAGGATTTTGTGGGAAAGGGATATAAGGCTGAAGGCCTATACAATTATCTGTAACCTCTGTTGAAGTTAATAAAGTTGATTCTTCTTATGTTGTTGTCTCATTGAATATCTGGCATGGTAGACTTGGTCATGTAAATTATAATTCAATGAACAAATTGGCAAACTATGGCTGCATTCCAAAATTAAATTTGGAATATGAACATAAATGTGAAGTTTGTGTAGAATCAAAATATGCAAAGAAGCCCTTTAAGAAAAATGTCCACATAAATTCTAATCTTTTAGAGTTAATTTACTCAGACTTAGTTGATATGAATTCAATCCAAACCAGAGGTAGTAAAAAATGGTTTGTCACTTTCATAGATGATTGTACTAGATACTGTCATATTTACTTGCTTAAAGGAAAAGATGATGCTTTAGAAGCATTTAAATTATATAAATTAGAAGTAGAAAACCAATTGAACACCACAATTAAAACGATTAGATCTGACCGTGGAGGTGAATATGTAATCCCTATAGGAGACTTTTGTGCACAACATGGCATTATTCATGAGGTAACTCCTCCTTATTCACCACAATCTAATGGAGTGGCTTAACGGAAAAACCGAACCCTTAAGGAAATGATGAATGCCATGTTAATCAGTTCAGGACTACCGGCGAACTTGTGGGGGGAGGCCGTCCTCTCAGCTTGCTATATCCTGAACAGAGTGCCCCTTAAAGGATCAGTCAAATAACCGTATGAATTATGGAAAGGCAAACAACCCTCTTATGGATACCTCAAAGTGTGGGGGTGTTTATCCAAGGTCTCTATTCCTCCACCTAAGAGGACTAAAATAGGACCTAAAACAGTTGATTGTGTCTTCATAGGATATCCCAAACACACCACTGCTTATAGGTTTATGGTTGTGAGTTCTGAAAACTCAGAAATTGGTGTGAACACCATTATGGAATCTAGGGATGCTACATTTTTTAAAAATGTGTTTCCTTTGAAATCTGAATCTCGCATGATATGTGATGATCCCCTAGATGTCCCTTCTTCTAGCCATATTTTACCAGTAGAAGAAGATGAACCTGTTTATGAACCTAGAAGAGGCAAAAGACTTAGAATAGAAAAATCTTTTGGGCCAGACTTCATAACCTGTTTAGTTGAAACTGATCCACAAACCTATAAAGAGTCCATGACTTCGTCTGAAGCTCCATGGTGGAAAGAATCCACTATTAGTGAGATGGATTCTATTGTTCAGAATGAAACCTGGGAGATAGTAGATTTACCTCCACGGTGCAAACCCATAGGCTGTAAATGGATCTTCAAGAGAAAACGTAAGGTAGATGGAACTGTGGAAAAGTATAAAGCTAGACTAGTAGCTAAGTGCTATAAAAAAATAGAAGGTGTAGATTTCTTTGACACTTATTCACTTGTCACTAGAATTACTTCCATTAGGATGCTAATTGCAATCGCTGTAATTCATAACCTAGAAATACATCAAATGGATGTAAAAACTGTGTTCCTAAATGGTGAATTAGATGAAGAAATTTATATGGACCAACCCGAAGGCTTTGTAGTGAAGGGTTATGAAAACAAAGTGTGTAGACTTAAAAAGTCTTTATATGGCTTGAAACAAGCACCGAAACAATGGCATGAAAAATTTGATCATGTAATGTTCTCTAGTGGATTTAAAATAAATGAAGCTGACAAATGTGTGTACAATAAATCTATAAATGATGCCTGTATTGTATGCTTGTATGTTGATGATATGCTTATACTAGGTACAACATTAGAAATCATTAATTCCACTAAGAACATGTTGAGTGAGAACTTTGACATGAAAGACTTAGGTCCTGCTGATGTAATCCTAGGGATGAAAATTAAAAAGGAGTCTAATGGATTCAGTCTTAGTCAATCTCATTATGTTGAATCAGTTCTTAAGAAATTTAACCAGTTTGATAGTAAACCATCAAGTACTCCATTTGACCCTTCTTGCAAACTCAAGAAAAACAAAGGCAATGGAGTCTCGTAACTTGAATATTCACGTTTCATAGGAAGTCTGGTGTATTTAATGAACTGCACAAGACCAGACATTGCCCATTCTGTGAGTAGACTAAGTAGGTATACCTGTAATCCAGGACATGAGCATTGGGATGCACTTTTCAGAGTGTTGAGGTATCTTAAATACACTTTAAACTACCGTTTGAGTTATGAAAGACACCCCGCTGTTCTTGAAGGATACTGTGATGCAAACTGGATAGCAGACTCAGAGGAGCCTAAGTCTATGAGTGGATACATATTCACTCTAGGCTGTGGATCAGTGTCTTGGAAGAGTTCCAAACAGACCTGTATCGCTCGATCCACTATGGAATCCGAGTTTATTGCGTTAGATAAAGCAGGAGAGGAAGCCGCTTGGATAAGATGTTTTTTAGAAGACATTCCTCTCTGGCATAGGCCTGTGCGAGCTATATCTATACATTGTGATAGTCAAGCTGCAATAGCTAATGCTAAAAACAGCAACTATAACGGAAAATCTATTATATTAGGAGAAGACACAATTCTCTAAAACAACTAATCTCAACTGGCGTTATTTCTGTTGACTTTGTGAGGTCTAAGGAGAATATCGCGGACCCTTTGACGAAAGGCTTGTCCAAGGAGATAGTTAGTAATGCATCGAGGGGGATGGGACTTAAGCTCATAAATTAAAACTTACCATGAAGGATACTCAACCTTGCTGACTGGAGATCCCAAGATCAAGTTTTTGAATGAGACAACTAATTTGTGGTGGGTAAAAATTAAACACTATCAGGGAATTATTTTCTCTGTCCCTTACCTATGGTGTAGACGTGATAGTGTGACTGCATGTGAGGATGACTTATAGTAAAGTCTTAATGAGTTCAATAGTTTCAATTTAAGATTGAAATAGGGTGTAGCAGTTAACACTCTTGATAGAACTCACCTATCTGAATGAGGAAGTGGGTCGCTTCCTATGAGAATTGAGCTGATTCTCTAGAGCATACAGAGAAACGGGATATGTCCAGGGCCAAAACGGACACAACGACGTGAACTTAACAACACTCTTGAGAGATATCTCGCGTAAGGAGCTATTGATGAATTACACCAAACCATGGCAGTTCAAGACATCGTGTTCACTGTCCATAAAGTAGTTCCGATACTTCTCACTAAGAAGAGGTTCAATTCCTTATGGACACCTATTGCTTAAGAGGTATTTCTCGTTTTCCGGTTTTCTGATTTATCGCTTTCTTCATTCATGTGGGGGATTGTTAGAATTAAAAATGGATTTCTTACTTAGAATTAATTTTGTTACTTAATATATCTTAAAGGGACCTAGGGTCACTAGTCCAAACTTGGGGTAGAAAAATTGAAGCCATCCATTTTCACTTCTTAGTGAATGAGAAACCTTTGGTTTGTCCCATATTGGGCAAACCAAGGAGGAAGTTTATCCTTATTACCGAAAACGTTCTATATAAGGAAAACTAACTAGTGGATTGGATATGGACTTAGGAAATGGACTAGTGGGCAAATACACACATGTGTGGTGCTTCGCACCGCGGGCCGCAGGCTTGCGGAGCTTGTGTGTGCTTTTGCGTGAGCCTTGGCGCGACCATTGGTGCGAGAATTGGTGCGAGCATTAGTGAGACAATTGGCGCGAGCCTTGGCGTGACCATTGGTGCGAGCCTTGGCGTGACCATTGGCGTGTGCCTTGCGTGTGCCTTCCAGTGCATACGTGTACCCATCAAAGATCCAACGGTTTTATGTTTTAATTCTATACATTAAATATTTGGCCGTTTTTTATTTATAAAATTAAATCAGATTTAATAAAAAAAATCTTTTAATTAAATATCTCGAATTTAATATGTTGAATTAAATGAATTTTGACCGTTTGAAAAATCAACAATCTTCTTCTTCTTTAAAAGAAAAACAAAAATCAGATTTTCAATTACCCCGGACCTTACGACTTTTCCCCTCTTCTTGCTTTGTATTCGCACTAGTTTATTTTTCATCTTCTTCTACTGTTAAGTTCACAACGGGCCAACGAGTTTTGCTAACTGGGTTGGTATCAGGTGGTTTTATCCTGGATTCGATTTGTCATCTCTAAAGGTATAGCAACACCTTTCTAAAGGTGTACCTGACAAATATCGAGTTAAGGGCAGTCTGTTGAACAGGCGACTCCATCTATCTGTGCTTGTGTGATTGTCTGAAGTGTGTTATCTGTTCTAACCCTTAACTATTTTCAAGCTTCTGTTTGGTTTGTTCACTGTTATAGGAATATTCTCCAACAAATTTATCTCTAGACTAGGGTTTAATCCGTGCCGTGATATTTGTTGTAATGTAAATCTTGACCCTCATATATCAATAATTTTTTAAAACAATTTTACCATGCATTTTTAGTCACATAAGTAGAAACTTGTACTTATTGACAACCATAATACACCGGATCGTTACAACAAACCAAAACCCTGTCGGTGTCCACTAACAACATTCCTGGTTCGGCTTCGATAACACAATTCTCAAAATAAAAGAAAAGAAAAACTAAAGAAATTATATTTTCTTACTGAAATACTAAGAAATAAAGTAACATGAATACACGATAATTGGTTTCATAACACGGGTTTGAACATACAACATGTAATAGTGATATAAAGAAATAATAATTGGAAATAATTTATCGCGTAATCAGAAATACTCTTAAAGAACTGGTTTCAAAGCTCTTGAATGGTGAAACCACGCCATAACAACACTCCAAGCTCCCTATACTGCAACCGTTTCGATGGTATCCTATGATTAATAAAACCGTCGTCGAAACCTATGGTAAGTGTATTTGAATGGCAATTAAGACAAATTTGAATGTAAATTGCAAATCAATAGTTTAAGTAACCTGAGGGAAGATAATATCATATGGGAAAATAATTAGTTTATATTGAAAAAAAAATCACAAAATTTGAGTGAAAGAGATCAAGTTGCAGAAATGATTGATGTGGCGATATATAGATATAGGTGAGTGAATCTGCAAATGATTCCAATATTCAACACCTAATTTTTCATTTTCAACTCCTTTGACAAGTATGAAGTAGAATTTCCCTATACCTATTTATATAGACTTCAGATATTTCTACTATCAATTATACTATTATATGACCGAATAATATCCCGCAAGATGGTAGACGAACTTATATATGAATTAAAAATTTGTTCATACCAACATTCCAAAAAGAATTAAAATAAGAAGCTACATTCTAAAGAACCAAATGAGATAGCTTACCTCTCCTCCTCCAGAGTCAGTCAAGAATAAAAATTGTCTGAAGTGTGATCTACATACATAATTTGTTGTAAATCCATTTTCGATCAGAGGAACTTCGCCAGATAAAATGGCGTCTTTTATTCCTTGTGGTGCAAAACTCAGATATGTAACACCATAAATACCACCATAGCTCTACAAAGTAAAGCTGCACTATGAATTTAGTAACATTACAACCATCAAGAGTTCTCAAGTTATACACAGAAGCAATATAAAAGGATACAAAATAGAAAGTTTAAGCTTTACTTCTCCAGTAAGCATCACTTGAGATCAATAAACAGACTGAAATGCAGAAAGAGAGATCGAACTTACAACAACATTGCGGTAATGAATTATGAGACAAACTTCTCCCATGTGTCTAAAATGTTCAAAATAGCATATTGTTTCAAGATAAACTAAAGTGAGCAACTTATAGAGCAAAACAAAGATTTTTAGGATTACTTGTACCCCTTACACTTGATATTGGCCAAGTTGAGTCATCAAGACCTTGAGAAAGAATCTTTTGAAATTGAACTCTACAAAATAATTATTAGAACACTGTAAAAGTCATTAGGGGTTTTCTTGTTACATGTTTAGCCAAAAACTTACTTCTCGTTGCTAATCAAGTTATCATCTTGAGGGTATTACTATTCCAGTATATATCATTCAACTCTCGAATTAAATTTATTTGGGTTTTTATATTGGTTCCGCATTCAAATTGATGATAACTGCGATTGCTTTCAATGATCAGGACACAATGACCCCGAAGATCAGTGTGCTTTTGTGAAAGGGTTTCATGCCCTTGATATTGTGTGATAGTTTTACCCCAAATCTAATTATAATAAGAACCCTAGTTAGAAATTTTTTTGAAGAACAGTCGATTCTAATAGGAGGTGAACATAACATAATATATTTTTTATAAAGTGACAAACCCTAAATCTAGAGAGAAAATGATTTGCCTAACTTCATATCATGTATTGAACAACCGATATCAACATAAACCTCTGATCTGGAGCTGATAAAATCAAATTTCTCAAAGAAAGTATTGAAATAAAGGTTTATATCAAAATGCTTATCTGATTAAGTATCTTCACCGAGTTCTCTGTTTAGGGTTACATTTGAGTATAACAACTGAAAGACAAAAGAAAATGAAACCTAGATCGATAAAGGGATTGTTCTCTGCATATTCCCTCTCTTCTTCTGCCTGAAACAATACCAAAAAGATTTTACAAATTAAAATGACTACCTATGCCCTCAAACGAATGTGATTTTTGTTAAAACAAACATCAATCGTTCATCTATCTTATCCATAGAGAGATCCGGACCCACACTCTATTCCTGAACAAATCCCATCCGCTTTTTTGTTTCCTCCAAAATTAAATCCTGAGCCATCTTTATCTAATGTAAGTTGTCTACACTTTGTTTTGTATTCTTGATTGTTCTCTGCACATCCTTCTCTTCTTCTTCCTGAAACAACACCGAAAAAGATTTTACAAATGTAAAACGACTACCAATGCCCTCGGACGGATGTGTCTTTTGTCAAAACAATCATCAGTCGTTCATATATCTTATCCATAGAGATATCCGGACCCACACCCTATCTCTGAATAAATCCCATCTGCTATTTGTCTCCTGTAAAATTAAATCTTGACCCCTCTTTATCTAAGGTAAGTTGTCTACACTTTGTTTTGTATTCTTGATTGTTCTATGCACACCCTCTTTCTTCTTCTGCCTGAAATAACACCGAAAATATTTTACAAATATAAAATGACTACTTATGCTCTCAGACGACTGTGTCTTTTGTTAAAACAAACAACAATCGTTCATCTATCTTATACATGGAGAGATCCAGACCTACACCTTATCCCTGAACAAATCTCATCCGCTCTTTGTCTCATCCAAAATTAAATCCCGACCCCTCTTTGTTTAAGGTAAGTTGTCTACACTTTGTTTATTTATTTATTTTATGTGTAATAAATTTCTTGAAAATGATGGATGATAATCTGCTAGTCACCAAAGAAAATTTGGGGACAAATTTGGCATGTTGTGAAAATAATTTGGGTCAGGAAACAATTATTGTGAGGGTAATGTTCCATCTACAATAATTTATTTAAGATGAATGACTTGGTCGGTAAAATTGTTTTAGAGGCATGATATTTATAGAGACAATTTACTTGATCTTTATAAGTACTGTTAGAGACAAAAATTATTTTTTGTTTTAATTCTTTGTTCTGAGGTAAAATTATTTATTGCTTATTTTTTACGTGACAAAATTATTTCCTCACTATAATTTTTTCTAAGACGAACAAATTTTGTTGTTAATTTTTTTCTAAGACAAACAAATTTAGTTGTTAAAATTGTTTTATGTGACCTATTTGTTTTATCACTAAAAATTTATTCTGAGGTGAATAAATTTTGTTGCTAAAATTATTTTAAGTGATAAAATTATATCCTCACCAAAAATACCTAGAGTGACAAAATTCTAGGTCATAAAATCACTGAATGATGTCAAATTTATTTTCTCATCGAAAGATATTTTTGGTGGAAATATATTTATTGTTACTAATAAAAAAATTCGGTGATAATTTCTTAAGGTTGTCATAAAAGACTTTCTACGACTTACAATATGTGACGAAATTCTAGATTCTTGTTGTAGCGAAAAAATGAATTCTCGTGACACGATTATTTGCCACTAAAAGCTTTTTTTTTTCTATAGTGACCACTACTAATTAACGTTATGACCTCCTCCACCGCCCACCAACATCCACCTCCACCACCGCCGCCGACTCCACAACCCCAACTACTACATATTTCCATTGATAAATTTAATTATTAACAAATTTTGTTATATATATATATATATTTGAATAATTAATAACATTATAGGAAATTAATAAAAAAATTATTATGAGATATTTATTTGGATAATTAATGATATTATAAGAAACTAATAGAATATTAATTATGTGAAATTTAATGTGACATTAATAATTTGATTGTAAATTAAGACTTTTGGATATATTCCCATTGAACCAAAATTAATGATCTATATCATCCATAAACAAATCTTAACCCTCTATATCTCCTCAACATCCAAAAAGAAATACGAGCCACTCTTTGTATATCCCCTAGACAAATGCAGACCCACACCCTATCGCTAAACAAATCTCATCCGCTCTTTGTCTCCTCCCAAATCAATTCATGGCTACCACTTATCAAAATTAAATTGTCCAAGCTTTGTTTTATACTCTTCATATGAATGTGAGTTCAATTAATTGGCCACTTGACTAAACAAACATTTAATCATACATGACGATATTTGTGGTAAATAATTATGAGACAAAACTAGTTTATTAACTAAAACATGTATTGCAAAATCGACTACATTTCTAACCAATAAAATAAAGTTAGTTAATCATGTTTTGGATTTCACACAATAATTGAATTGATGAAGAAAATAAATTGTAACCCCCAGCAATCGAGAAACCTTGCACTGGTGAACATACAAAATCGAGCAGAAGAGGTGAGATTAGTTATCTCCCTATCTTGTTGAAGTTTCTTTTATATATCTTCTCTTGTTTTACCAATCTCACTAGGAATACAATTCATTTTTTCAATATAACATAAATTCCAAAACTTTCCATATCGAGTTCAAATTCTAACCAAGTTAGGAAACCCTAATTTCCTGGCGAAAACTTGACCCAAAACTAGACCCAAAACGGGACTCAAAACTCACAAATCCCGCTGTCAAATTTCATATCCAACAAGTGTACTCCCTTCATGATTCAATGAAACTTTATCATTCTCATTATATTTTCTGGACTTCCGTCATCCAGAACTAGTAGAACCAGCTCTCAATTTTCGCTTCATTTTCACATTGTTTCTGCAGAACTAGTTCAAGCATTTATACAAACACAATTTTGTGCGTGACTTGGAGTTGACAAAGATGAATTTTTCTTGCTCTTATAACCCTTATTTATCTCCTTCCCTGCAAATAATTTCCAATTCAAAACAATCCAACACTCTTAATCATATATAACCAATCACCCATCTATCACCCAAGACTAAAACATATCAGTACCCATACTTCATGTCCCCCTTGGTTGTTTATAGGCAACAGAACAACCTCAAACCAAACTGCCACTCCTTAGTGCTTGTCGAGAATCTCTCTAAACCCTTTTAAACAGCTGCTACAACCATCAATTTATGATGGAAGCAAGCCATCTTCTTCTCTGTAATCTCTCGGCTTCAAAATAATGTCCAAGTTCCCGCTCAGTTACAAACAACAACATGAACATCTTGCTTTCTTGCTCAATGTATGCCCAACTCAAGCTCAATTATAGCAACAATTCACCAATTCATTCATCAGTTTCCTGTTCTAGCAAGAATCCACTACCTAAATCCGTCAAGACTCGTGTGGGGATAGAAAATCAACTCGCCACGTGTTTGCATCTCAACACATGAACACGAGAGAGATATTTCAGGTAAATACTGAAGATATACTCGGTGAATGATGTGGTTATAAATTGTGGTAAGAATGGGTTTCAAACTCTCGAACTTGTGAAGATTGATTTTAGATTTAAAAACTGATTTTAAACTAGAAAATATACACAAAAGATGAAGTAATATTCACAAATACTGAGGTTATGGATTTCACCATTAACCACTTTTAATTGGTTCCAAAAATAATAATTCTATACAATTCTAGCTCAAATAAGTGACTTTAATTTTTGCCAAAGGTAGATTTTTAAAATATCAATTACAAATCACAAGCATGGCTCATCAAAACCTCTAGGTCCCAGCATAAACCATCAAATAAAATCACAATCAATTAAAAAAATCATAATTTCAATTAAAAATAAATGCAAAAGTCATAAAAGAATTATTAAAAGTTACTAACTAATCATGGAACAATGGCTTCCTCCTTGCCTCAGTGATGGGGTGTAGCTCATCTTGCTCAAAACGCCCTCAAAAGATTGGTACATAGCTCAAAACGCCCTTGAGAAGAAGAAAAATACCAAAAATAACTGATCAACTGAGTCGTAAAAGAATTATAATGATTTATTGAATCTACGACACACTCTAGACGCAGTTGGAAAAGGACTGTCTTTCTTTGTATTAAAACCGGAAACTGTTGCTTTTACCGTAGAAAAAACTGTTGTTATAACTTATCAATTTGAAAGAATAGACAACGGAATCAACAACAATTTTCTACTTTTAGTCACGGTTTCTTCATCTTCTTCACGTGATGAATTTGCAGCAGCAGCAGCATATTTTTATGGATTTTGATTTTTTCGAATCTGACCTCTGCCGTGGGCGCCCCCCCCCCCTTTGCTTTCTCTCTCGACTCCTCTATTTATAACAAACCCCACTCCAAATCTTCGAAATAACTTCAAAACATCTTCCAACATCTTTTGTTTTAATGGAAAATCTCTCAGCCGTGAATGGCAGCACATCTCGGTGATTTTCCTCTTTCATATCCTGATTTTCTTACTCGTTATTTTCACGTTGTTTCCATACTGAGCTTTGAGAATAATATCTTGATTCAAAATCGAGACAAATATCTCAAAGAATATTTTATGAGTGCCTTTAACAGTTTTCTGCCGATTTTTCCACGATTATTTATTCTTCCGAAAATACCTACAAAAATAATAAAATCATAATATAAGTAAGCAATTGAGTTCTAACCATATACAAAATTGAGAATAAATTCGACACAACAATGTGTCTATCAAATACCCCCAAACTTATTATTTGCTAGTCCTCAAGCAAATCTATTCTAGAAAATAAAAATAAATTCTAACTCACTTTCTCAGGCATCGCGATTGCCTTTAACGTGTGCAACAATCCTTTAAACCCATAGGGGTCCCTATCGGACGAGTTTTAGTCTCGTGAGGGTTTACAAGAGGTGTACCCACAAATCCTTCTACTCCAAACCCTAGCTACCTGTGAACGATTGAGGCTAAACACTAAACAAGCTATTTAGTTGGCATACTAAATTCTTCGGCAATGGGAATCATTACCCTATATGAGTCTAATTGATGTACACGAGCTTGCACTCAGTATACTAAAATTCATATATAAGAAAACAAAACTATACTTAGATAGTCGTTCAACCACGATACTCGGAATCTATCAAAGTACAAGCACAATAAAAAATTTAGAAGATGGACATAGAAGAAATAAAGTTTGCGCGTGTTGACTAAGGTGAACGGTGTTTCCCATATCTGTCTGAAGGTCAGTGCCAGGATGAATCCTAATGGATTGAAATACACTCCCACTGGTCTTAATCCTTGTACTAATATTGACTCAGCTGATATATACAAGGGTCCCAGCGGTCGATTTATTGAAAATAAAACAATTATTTATTATTTTTAAATTTACTGACAACATGATTGGACCAAATGAATCCAAACACATGCTCCTTATCAGCATCTTACATGATAGTTCTCATGGATCCTGCGTTCCACGCTTGCTTAGGCGACGAAGACAGTGAGAACACACACATATTGCTATCAAAGTGTCAATACTCGATTTGTTTTTTGAAGAATGATCTAAGTAAATCACAATAATTGGGCTTGATCTCAAACACACTACTTCATCCTGGCGGCGATAACAATTCGATACTGGTGACCCACCAAATCACTTAGAGAAACACAAAAATTATAAAAATAAAAAAACATAAGGTGATATGGTCGAGGTAGACTCCGAGATATGGTGACAACTATAATGTTATTTCTAACACCTGAGCTAGGCATCCTTTTATGAATAAACCATTAGCTGGGAATACCAATTCCTATAGAAAAAGTGCTAAGTTTCCATCTACCTAGAATAGTTAGTGTCATCCTGAATTGTTCACAAATTTCTAGACTTTGGAGTTTCATATTGCACTAAATACTTTTCCCTTACCCTCAAACTTAAATCTAACATTGTCGTCAATATTCTAAAGATCAATTATTAAAAGCATGAACAAGGAGAAATGTTTACCAATTGAAGGAAAGGAGTTAATGAAAGATAATACCGTGTCGCATGAGCATGGCTTATCTCCCAAGAAGTGCTAAGTTTAAATTCTTCAACCAGACTAAGAAATAATTACTCACCTCATAAAATCATATAACAATAGCCGGAATAGTTGTGGGTCATCGGAATCAAATATTGCTATCAAAAATAAATGAAGACTGCAACAGGCCAAGAAAATGAACAAACCGAGCACACCCTTATCTAGTTTTCTGTTTAAGACAACTACATTTAATTGTGATTCAGGTTCAGGTTCTATAGAAAGGTCTAGATAAAATATTTTCATGGGCTGGATTTCCTCGTAGGCAGGATCAATTGGATCAGGTTGTAAAGTCTGGAGTAACTCAACTAATAAATTTGAAGCATATAATAATAACGTAAATAATTGTGGATCCTCAAAGTTAATCATAATGGACTCACACAGTTGACCACCATGAAAATGGTGGTCATTCATAAGCAAATGTGTCGACTCTAATCTCTAAGGTAAATAGGCTCAGTCTCAAAACTTAATAACTGACACATTTTAAATTTAAACGTTACCACAATTGGTAGAAAAATTTTGGTGGGAAAAAATATTCAATCTTGGTTTTATCGCCTGGGTAGACCACATCAACCAGAGGATGGATCTCTAACAACTGAACTTCTTTATGGACATCATTAGGTTCGGGAAAATGTGTATAAAGATAATCTTGTAAAATGGTCGAGGCACAAATGTCAAGTCCCAAGTAAGGGATCTTTCTAAGAGTTAAAGGTAAAAAACAGGGAGAATGGTAATCACCCCCAAACTCAATGTTTTCAGCGTCTCTAGATAGACTAGTCATAATTTCCCTAATTTCTAGATCGTTAGATTCCTGAAAATAGTCAATTGCTTCTTCTAAGTTATAATCAAGAGGTGCATCCTCACTTGTATTTAAAATCTCTACGAGTCTATCTTCTTTATCTAAGACTATTGTTCCTAAATCATTGGACTCCAAAACAGTATTCTCAGGATAAACCCGTTCCTGTAAACCATCACCGGCTTCGTAACAAGGAAATACTACATATTAGATGATCACTATACCTACATATTTCAGATTCTTCAACATAACTATCCTCATCCTCATAATAATACGAAGATGGTCGAAACTCATCTAAACAAGTAGTGTTACCAATTCTTACCTCGTCATCTTGATTATGTGAATAACTATCCTCATTTTCAAGGGTAATTAAGAACCTTCTGAGCAATAGTCATCGTTGCTACACTCTCCTTCGTATTTAGTTCAAACCTATTTGCATTCTCCATTAACTGCTTGAGGGATTCTTCTAAAGAAAGAGTTGGACTACTATTTATTCTCTTCACACTTAAGACAAAGTTATTTGTATTCTCAGTTAACTGCTTGATGGCATCCTTTAAAGACAAAGAACTCGAATTTTCCTCATTTTCCTGTTCATATGACTGGTGTGTGTACGAATAGTAATTGGGACCAATATGGTATGAGCCATAACCTTCGAAAGATTTGTGATGGTCCCATCCACTATCCACACTCAGATATTCATTGTATTGGCTATTGTAATACCAGTTCGACCTCCTAACTGGAAGGAAATTCTAAACAAGCACAAGCAAGGCTGACTCGACCAAGCAAACCTATTGAATCTAGCAAAAAAAAGCATGATGGCTCCACTTAGATTGTTTCTAGACCAGCTTCTACTCTTCCAAAAGTCAACTAGTTGTAGTTTTAGCAAATCTCTTAGAACGATCCGAATTAGATTAAGTCGAATAGAAACAAGATAATCTCTAAGGATCTTTGATAACCCTGCCTCTTTGGAAACGTTTCCTTGGGTTCGAAGGTGGCTCGGATCTACTTAAATTAATATTCCTGAACTTTTATTTAGGCTAACATAGTAACCAATACAGTCCTTTTGAATGACTTTCTTATAAGCTCGTTACCCTATCGGTTTCTTTCTAATCAAAATTTTAAGCTTAGGTTCACGTTTGGAAACATGTTCCTAAAGCGTGCAAGAAGGAAACAGTGATGAAATCCGAGTCCTTATCTTGTATGGACAGTTCTTGCCCTTTACTAGAAAATTAAATCAGTATTCAGGTTCTTAACATATATGCACACGTAGGAATACAGTAAACCCACTGACTGGGGATTCGTGGGTGGTTAGAGTCTTACCTCTCGTTCCATACGGACGATGAACCGTTGGAGTCGACCCAGGTCACCGACTCCTATGTCAGTGTACGTACCCGAGGGGCAGAGACAATATCGTAATTGTCGTCCTTCCTTGTGAATTTTATATTTAATTACCCTTCCGTAGGGTTTAAAAATAATAAAGTCCAAAATCCCAAAATAAAATAAAAAAAGCAGAAAAATACCTAAAGTAATTACAAAAATATTAAGAATTTCCTAATATAATTTTTTAAAAATAAAAATAAAAAGAATTTCCAAGTGTTTAATCAATCAATATAATCTTTGGCTCCAATTTCTTTTTGATCTAAAACCTGTAACACAAAGAAAAATACCAAAGAAACGTAAAATAGAACAAATAAAAATAAATAAAATAAAAGAAAAATCTAATTAAACCAACTAAACTAAAAACTAAACCTAAAAAAAATCTAAAAACAAGTCCGCGTCGGCGCCGCCAAAGATTGATGTGGTTGTAGATGGTAGTAAGAATGGGTTTCAAACTCTCGAACTTGTGAACTTTGATTTTGGATTTAAAAACTGATTTGAAACTAGAAAATATACACAAAAGATGAAAGTAATATTCACAAACACTAAGGTTATGTATTTCACCATTAACCACTTTTAATTGGTTCCATAAATAATAATTCTATACAATTCTAGCTCAAATAAGTGACTCTAATTTTTACCAAAGGTAGATTTTTAAAATATCAATTGTAAATCACAAGCATGGCTCATCAAAAGCTCTAGGTCCCAGCATAAACCATCAAATAAAATCATAATCAATTAAGAAAAATCATAATTTTAATTAAAAACAAATGCAAATGTCATAAAAGAATTATTAAAAGTTAAGAAATTATGGAACAATGGCTTCCTCCTTGCCTCAGTGATGGGGTTTAGCTCATCTTGCTCAAAACACCTCAAAAGATTGGTACATAGATTAAAAAGTGCTTGAGAAGAAGAAAAATACCAAAAAAAACTTACCAACTGAGTCGCAAAAGAATTAAAATGATTTATTGAATCTACGACACACTCTAGACGCAGTTGGAAAAGGACTGTCTTTCTTTGTATTAAAACTAGAAACAGTTGCTTTTACCGTCGCAAAAACTCTTGTTATAACTTATGAATTTGAAAGAATAGACAACGTAATCAACAACAATTTTCTATTTTTAGCCACAGTTTCTTCATCTTCTTCACGTGATGAACTTGCAGTAGCAGCATATTTTTATGGATTATGATTTCTTCGAATCTGGCCTCTGCCATCCCCCCCCCCCCCCCTTTGCTTTCTCTCTCAACTCCTCTATTTATAACAAACCCCACTCCAAATCTTCGAAATGACTTCAAAACATCTTCCAACATCTTTTGTTTTAATGAAAAAATTTCTCGGCCATGAATGGCAGCACATCTCGGTGATTATCCTCTTTCATATCCTGATTTTCTTACTCGTTATTTTCACTATGTTTCCATACTGAGCTTTGAGAATAATATCTTGATTCAAACTCGAGACAAATATCTCAAAGAATATTTTCATAGTAAATATGAGATTTATTTCATCCCTGTTTAACCAAGAGTTAGTAGTTGCGAGATTCTTTTTATTTTTTAACTTCCTTCTTACACACAAATTCTTTATTAAGGTAAGGGAATATTTTTTCTTAAAACACCTCAAGAAAATCGAAAATCACCGATCACAGAATCTTCTCAGTTTGAGAAGAAATTTTTCCCGCCAATATGTCAATTTAAAAAGAGAGAGAGTGGGTGCCTTTAACACTTTGATGGGTGCCTTTAACATTTTTAGCAGGTTTTTCCACGATTATTTATTCTTCCGAAAATACCTACAAACATAATAAAATCATAATATAAGTACACAATTGAGTTCTAACCATATACAAAATTGAGAATAAATTCGACACAAAAATGTGTCTATCAAATACCCCCAAACTTATTATTTGCTAGTCCTCGAGCAAATCTAATCTAGAAAAGAAAAATAAATTCTAACTCACTTTCGCAGGCATCGCAATTGCCCTTAGCATGTGTAACAAGCCTTTAAACCTATAGGTGTCCCTATCGAATGAGTTTTAGTCTCTTGAGGGTTTACAAGAGGTGTACCCACAAATCCTTCTACTCCAAACCCTAGCTACCTGTGAACGATTGAGGATAAACACTAAACAAGCTATTTAGTTGGCGTACTAAATTCTTCGGTTATGGGAATCATTACCCTGAAAATGGTCAATTGCTTCTTCTAAGTTATAATAAAGAGGTGCATCCTTACTCATATTTACGACTCGTATTTACGAGTCTATCTTCTAAGTTATAAGGATACGTGGTCGGCAGTAACTAGTTTTGGGTATGACGTCTGAAAAAGTGAACTGAGAGAAAAAGGTGGTTTTGTCTCTTGTTCTGTTGGGATATAAGGTAAAATTTAAAGAGGAAAAGACGATTTAGTACGTGAAACGAGAGAAGATCTTATTCTAATCAATAGAAGAAGGAAAAAAAAGTATTGGCTGAAGTGAACGAGTAAAGAGGAAGAAGTGAAAGGCGTAGAAAGAATGTGGGACTGGACAACATGTGGGAGCTAGATGGTGTACGTGAGCCAAGGTGTTGAGTTTGCTGGCGTATGAAAAGAGAAGATGGAAGAATTATTAAAAGTTACCAATTGATCATGGAACAATGGCTTCCTCCTTGCCTCAGTGACGGGGTTTATCCCATCTTGCTCAAAACACCCTCAAAAGATTGGTGCATAGGTCAAAAAGTGCTTGAGAAGAAGAAAAATACCAAAAAAACTGACCAAATGATTCACAAAAGAATTAAAATGATTTATTGAATCGACGACACACTCTAGACGCAGTTGGAAAAGGACTGTCTTTCTTTCTATTAAAACCGAAAACTATTGCTTTTACCATAACAAGAAATGTTGTTATAACTTATGAATTTGAAACAATAGACAACGGAATCTACAACAGTTTTCTACTTTTAGTCACGGTTTCTTCATCTTCTTCACGTGATGAACTTGCAGTAGCAGCAGATTTTTTATGGATTTTGATTTCTTCTACTCTGGCCTCTGCCAGCACCCCCCCCCCCCCCCTTTGCTTTCTCTCTCGACTTCTCTATTTATAACAAACCTCACTCCAAATTTTCGAACTAACTTCAATACATCTTCCAACATCTTTTGTTTTAATGGAAAATCTCTCGGCCATGAATGGAAGCACATCTCGGTGATTATCCTCTTTCCTATCTTGATTTTCTTACTCGTTATTTTCATGTTGTTTCATTACTAAGCTTTGAGAATAATATCTTGATTCAAACTCGAGACAAATATCTCAAAGAATATTTTCATAGTAAATCCGAGATTATTTCATCCCTGTTTAAGCAAGAGTTTAGTAGTTGCGAGATTCTTTTGATTTTTTAGCTTCCTTCTTGCACACAAACTCTTTATTAAGGTAAGGGAATATTTTGTCTTAAAACTCCTCAAGAAAATTCAAAATCATCGATCACAGAATCTTCTCAGTTTGAGAAGGAATATTTCCCGCCAATATGTCAATTTAAAAGAGAGATATTGGGTGCCTTTATCAATTTTATTGGTGCTTTTAGCACTTTTCATCCGATTTTTCCAAGATTATTTATTCTTCCGAAAATACCTACAAACATATAAAATCATAATTTAAGTACACAATTGAGTTCTAACCATATACAAAATTGAGAATAAATTCGACACAAAAATGGGTCTATCAAGGGATTTTCACCATTGAACAGAATTAAGACGCGTAGAAAGCACTACTAAAGAATCAACGTCTAAGTTTGAATTGGACAGATTGGAATTTAATGCGTGAATAGGGTGGTTACATCAGTTGTCTGTTAGCTGTCAGGTGGCAAGATATTATTAGATGAGGAATATGATAACAAGAATGGTTATTGCGAGGCCAATTAGACAAATCTACCAACGAAGCGAAGTCCTGGCGAAGGAAAGAGCATCACCAAACAAGCTACAGTAAAATCATCTCGGCGAAGCCAGCTATGTCCGAAGCAAAATGTATCCGAAGTAAATAGTGTCCAAGGACTTATGAACCAAACCCTAATTTTATGTTTTGGATATAAATAGGCATGTGAGTAATGTATTAGTGTTGATCAATTCTGTTGGAGAGTAAGAGAGAAAACTATTATAAATCCATAAGAAATCATCTGCACTTGTAACCATCATCAAATTTTAGTGAAATCCCTTCCGTGGACGTAGGTTTTAACACCGAACCACGTAAATCTCTTGTGTTAATTGTTCCTTATTGTTGTGAGAGAGTTTTAATCATAAGATCCAGGTGGAAGACATAAAGGAAAGTTTTAGAATTGTTCTTGGGTGTGTTGTGGGATTTCCTACAACTATATTTTGGCGCTAGAAACAGGGATTGAACCTAGTAAAGGATTTATCCTACCTTTTATTTTAAAAAGTTTTAAGAGATTTCTTAAGAGTTTGTTTCATTTTTGCATTTGCTTTCTTTTCGAATATATATATAGATTTTTTTAGATCTAGGGTTTTGTAGATTCATACGTAAAAAAATAATATATATCTTTAGATATGAGTTTCTAAGAGCAAGTCTCTAGAAAGACAGTAATCTAAGAAGGGGAAATTTAAATATTTGAAGTTTTTCAAAGTATAGATCACGGATTTAGCTAACAACTTTCTAACATCTTGAAATTTTGAACTTCATAAGAGAATATAGGAGGAGGATTTCGATTTTCAAAAGAGTGTCAAAACAAGATTTTTAGTTTTTGATAAGTTAACAACAAAGGAATTTATTCGTAAGAAAATATTATTTTCAGTGGTTAAATCCTAAGTAATTAAATAACTTTTTTGCTTGAGATCTACCTAGGATCGGGTGCAAAATCATTGGCTTAGGTTAAAAATTTAGTATTGAAAGGCGGCTGTCAGATCTAGGGTTTATAAACTCAATTTTTCTAATCACAATCATTGGATCCACATTCAATATCATGAATTGTGGGAGCCATTGATAGGAACTCGTTAAAGGAGTACAAAAACATCATTTTTATTGCGCATAAACTCGAGTGAGCAGTGATGGTGTCAAAGGCAGATAGAGAAGTCCAAAGAAGAAGCAATAGGGTGAAGAGCAATAACATAGCGAACGGAAAAAACCACAAAGTGGATGAGACAATGAGAGGGGCCCATGATGAGGAAATAATACCGATCCCTAGGCGAAGCGTTTCTTTACGAAACGTCAATGAAGAAGAAGCTAGAGTGGAAACTGATGTGTCAAGTGATGGAGATCAGTCCGATGCTGAGCAAGAGTTAACAATGGAAGAAATGAAAGCTAAGCTCGCCAAAATTAGAAATGCAAAGAAAAAATTAGTTGAAGATCGAGAGCTATTACGAAAGAAAAATTTAGAACTAGAAGAGCAGAACCTAAAATTGCAGGAAGAAATTCCTGAAAAGTCAGAGTCATCAGTAGCGTATACGTACGAGTACCTAGATCCGAATAAGAAACAAAGAGGAAATCGTGGGGATAGCCAGGAAGAATGTGATGCGACCAAGCGTCAAGAAGAAAGGGAACGTCAGCTAAAGAGGGCCAAGAAGACATCTGTGAATCAGGAAGTAATGAAAGAATTAAAACATATGAGAGCCATGATACAAGGTTTCCAGAACAATGGCAAGGGGCAACAACTGATGGATGCATCAGCAGAGGCGAAACGATCACCTTTCAGTGTATATATTATGTATGCATCCCTGCCACCTACATGCGCGATGCCAACTTTCGGAAGCATCTTCGATGGAACTGGGAACGCTATACAACATATTAAGGCATATCAGCGATCGTTACTGCAATGGGAACACAAAGATGAAGTGATATGCAAGTAATTTTTGGAAACTTTAAAAGGCGAAGCATTGTCATGGTTTGATGCACTTCATGAATATTCAATCACGTTATTTCAAGAATTGGAAAAAGTGTTTCTAACAGCCTACATGCACAACAATTTGCTGAGACCGGGAGTTGAAAAATTATTCATCTTGAAGCGAAGACCAAGTGAAAGTCTGCGAAGTCTAGTAAATAGGTTTAGGATATTGTGTAGCGAAGTTATGGGTCACGAGTATGAAACAAACTTGGTTAGGGGTTTCGTAAATGCGTTGTTCCCAACTGAATATGCTAACCTTGCAAGAACTTTTCAGGAGTTTCAAGAGGAATATATAGCTCTGAGGAGATACAAAGAGAGGCGGCTTCGCAACCTGTAGTTACGAAAGAGACCATTTTTCGAAGTTCAACAATAACTCAGCGAAACACAAATGCAATTGGTGATGTACCACATGTAGACTACAGAGACATTTATCGGGAAGAGAAACGATGAGTACCTCAACAAGATATACGATCAAGAAGGGACTGGGCTTTGTCAACACTGAAGATCTCTTTTCCACTGTGGTCTTGCTTGTGCACCCTGCTCATAATATTGTTGTGGAAGTTCGGCTCAGTTCTTGCTGAATGGATGATTGAATTTCATCGCAGGAAATTGGTTCCTGTATTTTCATCATCTGAAGCGCTTGAGAATGAGAAGTCGCATACAGATCCTTTAGTGGTCACTTTGAAAATGAACAAATGGGCGGTAGATAAAGTCTTGATGGATACCGAAAGTTCAGTGGAGATCCTTTTTTTACAGTACGTTCAAGCGAATGAAATTTTCAGATTCTGTACTCATCCCATCAACCTACAATAATTAAGGATTCAATAGAGTACCCTCAAGGTCGAAAGGGGAATTCACCTTGGTGGTATATCTTGGAAAGTTGGAAACTATAACTACTTTCTGTGTAGTTGATGTTACGTCACCCTATAGTGCGATCGTTGGAAGACCATGGGTCCATGGAATCAAAGGAATAGCCTCCACTTATCACCAATGTTTGAGTTTTCCAACACCGGATGGGGTAGCTGAAGTAAAAGGAGATCCGGCTGAAGCAAAATATTGCAATAAAGTGGATGTTCACAAATATGAGGAACGAGCTGATAAGATCAATGAAGAAAAGAGGTTAAAGAAGAAGCAAGATGAAGAGAACAAGAAAGAACAAGAAATGCAGGTGTACAAAGTGAATGCGGCAAAAGGAAAAGGACTTCCGAGCGAAGATACAAATAAAGAAGGCTCGTCAACATAGCAGCTAAAGAGCCTAACTCCCCTCGGAGAGCCAATTATGAACTTCACAACAAAAGAGCCTACTCGAGATGTAAACTTGGGATATGAAGAAGAGCCAAGGGCAGTCAAGATAGGTACGAAGCTGAGCGAGAACGAGGGAAAAAGGTTGGAAAATTTATTGAGAGAGTATGTTGTTGTATTCACATGGAAGATGGAGGAATTGCCAGGAATAAATCCTTCGGTAGCTTGTCACAGTTTGGACATCGACCCAAAGGCAAAGCCTTTCAAATAAAGAATCAGGAAAGTAGCAACAGTCTATCATGAAGCAATTGAACTAGAACTGAAAAGGATGAGCGAAGCAGGAATTATTAGACCGGCAAAATATCCAAAGTGGATTACAAACATGGTAATTATTCCGAAGAAAAATAAAGGAATAAGAATGTGCATTGACTTCAATGATTTGAACAAGGCTTGCCCAAAAGACAGTTTTCCTCTGCCAGATATACCTCAAATGGTTGAATCAGCGACATGATACGAAACCCTCTCTCTCATGGATGGATATTCCGGCTATAATCAGACACCACTCGTCGAGGAAGACCAGGAGCATACTTCATTCTTTACCCCAAGAGGATTATACTATTACACAAGAATGCCTTTTGGGTTGAAGAATGCAGGGGCTACTTACCAACGAATGATAGAGAAATTATTTGCTCAGTGGGTGCATTCCATGTTGGAAGTATACGTAGATGATATGTTGGTAAAAAGTAAAAAGTATGAATACCATGTGCAATATCTGAAGGAGACTTTTGATCAAATGCGAAAATTCAAAATCAAAATTAATCCTGCGAAATGTATCTTCAGTGTTGCTTCGGGAAAATTCTTGGGATACATAGGGTCAAAGAATGAGATAGAAGTTTATCCAGTAAAAGTACAGTCAATCATGGACATGCCATCACCAACAAGAGTGAAAGATATGCAAAAGCTTAACGTACAACTTGCAGCCTTGGGAAGATTCATCGTTAGATCTTCGGACAAATGCAAACCATTTTTTGATACGTTAAATAAATGAGCGAACTTCACATGGACAGAGGATTGTGAATAGGCACTTCAACGCATTAAAGAATATTTGGCGAAGTCGTTAGTATTACAAAGACCTGATCCATGGGAGAAACTCTTAGTATATCTCGCAGCAACTTGGATGCCATCAACGCAGTATTGGTAAGAACGGACAATGTCATTGAAAAACCTATATACTATATCAGCAAAACACTTAGGCCAGCAGAAAGAAACTACACAAAGATTGAGCAGTTGATATTGGCATTGGTATATGGGACTCAGAAACTACCAACCTATTTTTCAGGCTCACCCCATAAAAGTAATGACGAAGACACCTATTGAGTAAGGGCTAAAAAGTTCACTACGAGTTGGAAGAGTGTCAAAATGGAATGTGCAAATTGAACAATTTGGTTTAGAATGTGGGATATTGACGTCCGTAAAATATCAGGTTATTGCTGATTTTCTGGTCGACTTTCCTTTGGAAGAAGATGAAGATGTAGAAGAAATACTAAATTAGGAAGAAGATCTCGCAGATCCCAAGGATATGATCAAAGAGAATCATCCGAGTAGGTGGTACATATATGTTGATGGATCCTCAAACAACGAAGGAAGAGGAATTGGCATAATAATCACTTCACCAGGAGGAATGAGAGTTGTTCGATCACTCCGGCTGGAATTTTCAGCAACCAATAAAGAGACTGAATACGAAGCAGTGATACATGCACTTAGATTGGTAGTTGAAATGAAATTTGATGAGATAAGGCTTACAAGTGATTCCCAATTGGTGGTTAGGCGGATAGAAGGAAGATATCAAACATTTGATCCCTCGTTGTTAAGATATGAAAAGTGGCAAGGCATGATACGTCTCAGATTCTGAATATCAAGTGACGAAATATTTACCGAAAGGACAACAGATTGACCAACGCGTTAGCTTTTCGTGTCCTCAATGATGAGTGATCCAAAGACTACTTTGATGCAGGTAGAATGGCTACGATATCCCTCAGAAGAACAAGTGGTTGCGAGTATGGAAGCATTAGCGACCAATGTATACAATGATGAGGGAGTGGATGATTGGCGAATCCCAGTCCATGAATATATGAGCGAAGGAAAATTTCCTCAAGACAGGTTGCAGGCTAACAAGATCAAAAGCAAGGCCACAAACTACCAGCTGCGCGAGGGAATTTTGTATCGTCAATCTTTTCATGGACCACTGTGTGGTGCTTATCTAAATAAGAAGGGATGGAAATCCTGAAAGCTACACACTATGGAGATGCAGGAAATCATAGTGGTACAAGATCGTTAGCAAAAAAGGAAAAGGCTCAAGGATACTTCTGGCTATATATGAATGATGATGCGAAGGAAGTAACTCAAAAATACGAAGCGTGCCAGGGATTTGGCAAAAAGGTCCATACTCCAGCGATAAATTTGCATCTGGTGCTTAGTCCATGACCTTTCACAAAATGGGGAGTTGATATTGTCGGGCATTTGGTTCCAGAGACAAAGAAAAAAAAGTATTTAATCGTAGGTACATATTACTTCACCAAATGGGTAGAGGCGAAGTAATTAAAAAACATCAGGGAAAAAGATGTATTTTCTTTTCTGTTTGAACATATTATTTGCAGGTTCGGTATACTAGCAAAAATTGTTTCAGATAATGGGAAACAATTTGAAGGTAAAAGCATAGCTAGGTTGTTCAATGCATTCAAGATTCAGCAAGGCAAGTCATCCCCAATTTATCCAGAAAGTAATAGACAAGCTGAAGCATCAAACAAAACTATTGCAAATAATCTGAAGAAAAAGTTAGATGGGAAACATAAGAAATGGTGCGAAGAATTACACAATGTGCTATTGGCATACAGAACGACCCAACGAAGTGCAACATGGATGTCTCCGTTCCATTTGACGTATGGGGTAGAAGCGGTCCTC
This sequence comes from Papaver californicum, assembly GCA_023531435.1. NCBI lineage: Eukaryota > Viridiplantae > Streptophyta > Magnoliopsida > Ranunculales > Papaveraceae > Papaver > Papaver californicum. The sequence goes on from JAJJMC010005899.1 coordinate 448,651, forward strand.
CCCACGGAAGTCAGGATACCAACAACAAAAAGAGAGACATGGATTAAGAATCTCACTTCAGATCTAATGTTGTCCAAGTTGGATGATTTGGAGAAGAATTGAGAAAGAGCATTACCGCACATGGAAAATTATCACAAGAGACTTGCGAGAGAGTATAATAAAAAATTCAGGATGCGAGACTACGAGCCAGGCGAGATGTCTTGCGAGAAATACCGCGGGGCAAGATAAAACCAACATTGGAACGACCATACATTGTGAAGTGAATTATTGATAGTGGAATGAGTTGGTGGATCATGAAGGACAAAAGTTGGATCATCCATGGAATCCTAAGTACATCAAAAAATATTATCCATAAAGCTTATGACGAAGATTCTCGAAGAAGGTACGATGAGACACTTAAAATAAGTGCATTAAAATTCATAAAACCTGTATTACAGGCTGGAACCCCACATGATGTGATCTAAAAGCTTCCTACAAGGCAAGGGAAGTCAAAACATGAGACCGACAATTCTCCCAAGAGGCAAGAGGCAAACTTATAAGACCTATGACATATTATGTGGTGAGGTTCTAGGATCTTTATCCTAAAAAGGAAAGAGGCACACTGAGTAAGACCTACAGGGGGCGGTTAAGACCTTATTAGGAGTCCGATAAGATCTCATCCGCCAAAGGCAAGATGCATCTAAGACCTAAATTTCGCTGAATATCGTCGGGTTGTGGTTCGCCGCTTCTCGAAGTAAATGTCCATCATGAATGCACCGCTTCGTATAAATATATGCGAGAATTAGAACTCGCGAGATTATGCAAATTTTAGAATCTAAATCATTGAAGTAAAAAAGAATCGGAAACATAACATTTTGATTAAGTTTTAAACAAGAACGATTCAACAAAAAGTATATTTCCATTAACTAGAATTAGTCATCTTACAGGTAAGAAGTTAATGATTATCAGCTAAGTCTACATAAGAAGAAACAATTATATAAAAAGATAAATAGGAGTTAGGCTTGGAGATCTTCATCCCTCTTTTCAGGAGATTTGACTTCGGAAGATCCTTCGACGACAGTTTTCTCCTCAACCTCGCCGGCAGCATCTTCACCTTCAGATTTTTCACCATCTGATTTGGTTCCTCCTCGCTGTCTTCTTCTTCTTCATCATAAAGGTTTTCGGGGAATTTCGAAACAACTCGGCGAGCCTTAAGCATGTCACACAAATCATCGGCGAACTTCTGACAAACGTTGTTCGACAAAGCCTGATAATCTTTCTTTAGCTGTTTAAAGAAAGCTTTGTGATTTGCTTCAAATTGGTTAATTCTGAGTCAAGATTTTTGTACTTCACCAAAAGATCCTCAAACTTCTTGGCTTTAGCATCCTTGTAAGCATGAAATTTCTCCGAATCTCGCTGAACTTGATCCAGCTCCTGGCGGATTTGTTTCAACTCTTCTCCCCTTTATCTCTCCGAATATGCAAAGAATAATAGAACTGATCATCCAAGAATCCAGGGCAGTCAGAGGCATTACGAAGCTAAAATTGACCTTTTAAAAATAGCCTTCTATCTGTGAGATAACAATTTTTAAGGTTTCTTCAACATCTTCCTTTTTACTTGTTAGCTCAGCGACTTTACATCGGGTGTTAACCAACTGATCCATGGCCTTATATGAAATATTACCAAATTTTGCTTGGTATTGGGAAATTATTTTATCCTTCCCCTTCATCCGAATGTCATATTTTGCACTGTCTGCTAACACCATATCACTGGTCTTTATGATTTCTACCTTCTCCGGACGGACCTTGCACAAATATGATTTAACCTTTTCAAGATCCTTCTGGAGTTGTTCATGATCCGTTTGCAGTTTGTTGAAATCAGTATGTACAGAGCAAATTTATTTTAAGGATGTACGAAGATCATTTTATGATATGTGAATATCCTTTTCAGCAGTGCAAAGCTTGGCCGTAGAAGTATCCTTCCTTGCGAGACACTTTTTCTTCTCAGCTCACAGAGACTCGAGTTCGCCTTCAAGCTCTGTATTTCGGTAAGTCAGTTCCATATTAACGTGATCAAGATGCAAATTTAACTCATCTAAGTTCTGAAGCTCGCGAACTAGTTGATCTATGCGATGGCCCATTCCAACGTCATTTTCTAATTCAAAATCCAAAGATCCAATTCGCTGCCTATATTTTCTATTTTCCTCATGCAGAATCTCAACTTCTAATGTGCTTTGCTCGTCATCTCTTTGACAAACTTGGCAGCGTTATTCGGAGAAGATCACACCAAAATATCAACTAACGAAAACAGAAAGAAGGAAAAGATTAAAAGTTAAGGTGATGTAGCGAAGCTTACCACGAAGTTCTTCAACTCATTTTCTTTGAGAATTTGCAGCAGCCTTCTCGGAATCCAATTCCACTTGCATCGTCTCCTTATCTTTTCTCATCTGCGAAACCTCTCTCTCCAATATAATACAATCCATTTCTAATTGGCGATCCTCCTCCAATGAAGCAAGCTTAAGATTATACTCTTGCACAACAAATATACATTAAGCAAGGAAGTTGCGAATGAAAAGATAAACCAAGGAAGTAATAGAAATTACCAATGTCAGTAGGTCAACCTGTTGAGGTCGAGTCAAAGAAGAAGACACTTTACGTTAAAGGATTCAGATATCAATGCCATCATTGCATTTCAGACTTTCAAGGGGATATCCATTACCAATCCCTCTTTGATAGCTTTGAACGTTTTCATCCAAGTGCCCATCTCACGAGAGTACTTGTCTTGGAGATTCTCCAGCTTAGATAACCCAGTATGTTCTTCAGGTTCCTTCTCAGGTCCTTGTGAATATCCTTCGCCAATCTATGATACCTTTGCAACATCAAATTTGGGCTGAGGCACCTCAATTACAGAAGGATTTTCAGAGGAAGGCTTCATAGATACTACTAAGCCGATTGTGGAGAAACCATGGAATTTTCATTCTTTTCCTCCATAGGGATTTCTTATTTGGCGGTTTCATTCTCAACCACCAAAGGAATAGTATCTTCCTGGGCTGTGCGTCAACCACCTCAGTGGTTTTTAGAGAAGAGGAAGCTTCCGAGTCCTCGTCCACTATCAGGGGCACCTCAAGAGTGGTGCGAGTCTTTGTATAACGACAAGACTGCTTATTCGGAGGACTAGCCTTTACCTTGCTAGATTCCGTATTCGCAACGAAAAATCACCATTGTCAGTAAAAGAACAAAAACAATAAAGGAAAATATAACAACGAGAGAATGTGTTATTTACCTTCCTAGGATTCAAACACGAACGCTTGCGAGATTTAGGATTTATCTCATTGGCAGCAACAACATTCTGAAATCACGGAGATTAGTATGGAGAAATTAAGAAAGAAAGGTAACAGAGCAAAATAAGAAAAAGAATACCTCAGGAGTTCTATCGGACCATCCGAAGGTCCATGGTTCATATCAAGGAAAGTTTTGATGCTCCCCCAGAGGACCCTAGAGAGGAACATTATTCGAGTGTCTTCCCCAAACCCAGGGGCCTTTAAGAATAAGAGGGTACTTCATCCAGTTCTCGTCGCTGGAGTGGCGAAGGAGCTGGTTGGTTTTGTTGATCTTTGGATCAAGATCAGGAAGAGTGAGTTTCTTTTCATTATCGATATCTTCCCAGTTGAATCGGATAACCCATCTTTCAACTCTGCGATCAAAGCGATTTTGGATGTAGTTTGACTGGAACGTATTGGCAGTGTAGTTGGAGGAAGTGAAAGGGAAATTTTTATCGGGGATGGTTGAATAGCCTTGCGAACGAGCTTTGAACTCATTGACCAAGCGAATGGTATTACCGCTCAGTTGAAATACACTTCGCTGAGGCAGCAAACGAGTCATAACTTTGTAGAACAAAGGATTCACACTATTGTAGAGGGGAAATTATAGACCGGCCCGAAGTTGACCTAAAGTAATTATAACCCTGTTTGCATTCCAAGACTCTTCCTCAATCATCTTCAGGGTCAGGTTAACTTTACCAGATCCTTCGGGAATGGTTAACCTGAGGCCTCGTGGCTGAAGTTCAACGTTGAATTCAGCGACAATTTTTGTTCGCAAAGATCTGAAAATCAAAACAAAGATAAAAGCTAGGTTAAGTCGGAAGGTGAAAAGTTAGAGGAATAGTGAAGAAAAAACTTACCCAACAATAGGAATTCATGGAGAAGTAGTATCCTGGTTGGTGGCCATCTTTAATAGAAAATGAGTTTGAGGGAAATAAGGTTGAAGTTAATAAGAACTAGATCTGACAGAGATTGAGAAGTAGAGGAAGAAAAGAAGATGAAGTTAGTGGTGGAGTTGCAGGTTTGACAAAGGAAGAGAAGAATAAAAGTTAATGAAGAAGAATACGACTTAGAGAGGTATTTTTACCAAGATGACCGAATGAAAAGGTGGAAAGGAAAAATTAATGGGACGTGCCGGTCATAAAGTGGAGGAGTGAAGTCTTGGCGGCTGGTCGTGTCGTAATCAACCAAAATAATCGAGTTCTTACTCTGCCAAATAGATTTAAGTATAGCAAATAAGAACAAGTTCGTTCCCACAAAGAGGCAGTGATTGTGATTTATTTTCAGCTTCGTGAGTAAACAGGGGGGGTTGTGTTGTGATTTAAACTAAATTAAACTAAAGCAAACTAAAGCAAAATTAATTAAAACGTGTATCAGGGAAAGAAAGCATTGGTTAGAGAATTCATCGTCCGTTTTCCAACATGTTATCAATCAAAGCATACTCAACATTCATGCGTTAGTAACACCAATAACCCTAAAGCATCCTGTCGCAGGGCTACTCCGGCAAAACTCCTAATATCATCAGAGAGGGTATCGCGCCGCTCTCTGAATTCTTAACACCGGATAACTCGATGTAAACACCAAGTTTAACCCAATGAAACCAATGGTCTTTGTGAGTTGAGGTTATTCTAAATAACCCGATGCATCGCGCAACTCGGATTTAATCTAGGTCAAGCTTCTACACATACTTGCATGTTAATTTTAAGTATTGTTAACAAATATGCTATACTACTTGTAACTAGAGTCCTTCGACAATTCCGGATCGAAAACTCTAGTTTAGTTGTAGATATCAATGCATGCTCATTCAATTTGCAACTTAAACAAACACACAATCAATCATATATTATAAACAGTAGAACATGAACAATATTAGTAATAGCATGAAATTATGAGATATGCGCCATTCAATTAATAAACATGTCTTCAAACTTCAGATTACATCCCTAACCAATATGAAAGGTTTAGCTCATTATGGGTTTCTTAAAACCTATAGAAATTAATCAAAATATACTAAACCCGGAAAGAGTACGAAGAACGGATACAGCTTCGAAGGATGGTTGCAATGGTGGACAGCAGCCTTTTACGCAAGTGCTGTCTGTTTTTACGCCTCTTCTTCTTACCTCCTCTCCTGCCTTGTATGGTATGGTAGATGTCCGTGATATGATAGATATCCCCCAGCAAAAACTCCTTTTTCTTTTATATATCAAGTCCTTTTTTTTAGCTCAGCAGCAGCACCATGTATCCAGCCCTTTTACGCCAATAGGATTCCTGTTTGTACGTGAGTGGCTAAGTCCAAAATATTGTTGTTTCACCACCTTTCCTTACTTGCCTCAAACTATCCTTTTCCTACAAGAACTCCTATATTCTCTGACCCAAATTCACCAAAAGAATTCCATAAGAAAACCGATCTTTCTTCTTATAACAAGAGTTGGCCACTTTTAGGAAACCGACTAGGAATAGGAAATATGCTAAGTTTCCTAATTCTAGCCCCACAAGATATGGCAACTCCAAAGCTTTCCTAATCCCATAGAACCTCCACAAGCTAGCCATGAGTCCACCAAGGCTAGCCACCTTCCACTTGGACCACTCTAGCTCAACAACACCCCCACATGACCACTTAGCACAAGCGCACTTTTGCTTCAGCCGATTTAGCGCCTGGGCGCTGGCAGCACCAACTAGTTAGCCACTATGTGGCTTTGCCCATATCTTCCTCATACGTGATCAGAATGACCTCGTTCTTTCGCCGTTGGCTTCGTAATTAAATTTCCTACACTGTGGAGGGTGAAAGGCCTAAATTCAGCAGAGTTTTACTGGCTCCTCGGTAATTCTTCTCTTTAAGCTCCATTCTGCGGATTTCCGGACTGTAACCTGAAAAGACAACTAAACTTCGAAAGTAATCAAAATACTTAGTAATTCACTCAAATATAGCACATAAGGGTCAGGAAAAACTACATTAAATGTATGATTTATGCACCTATCAGCGACGGTTACCCGAAAATCCTAGAGACGTTGCGAAGGTTTTAAAATTTTCGAATTCTCTTCCCATCCTACCCTCGTTCGGATGACAAGAGAAGAGGCAAAATATGGGGACAAAAAATCAACTCGCCACGTGTTCTCATCTCAACAGATGAACACGAGAGATAGATATTTCAGGTAAGTAATAAAGATATACTCGGTCAACATAAGGATTTTCACCATTGAACAAAATTAATACGCGTGGAAAGGACTACCAAAGAATCAACAACTAAGTTTAAATTGAACAACTTGGTATTTAATGCACGAACAGGGCGGTCACATCAACTGTCTGTTAGCTGTCAGGACAGGTGGCAATATGTTATTAGATGAGGAATGGGAGAACATCGATGGTTATTGCGAGGCCAATTAGACAAATCAACCAACAAAGGAAAGTCCTGGCGAAACAAAAAACATCACTAAACAAGCTACATCAAAATCATCTCGGCGAAGCCAGCTATGTCCGAAGCAAAATGTATTCGAAGCAAATAATGTCCGAGGACTTGTGAACCAAACCCTAATTTTATGTTTTGGAAATAGGCCTATGAGTAATTGTATTAGGGTTGATCAATTCTGTTGGAGAGTAAGAGAAATAACTATTGTAAATCCATAAGAAATCATCTGCACTTGTAACCATCATCAAATCATAGTGGAATCCCTCCCGTGGACGTAGGTTTTAACACCGAACCACGTAAATCTCTTATCCTAATTATTCTTTATTGTTGTGAGAGAGCTTTAATCATATGATCCAGGTGGAAGACATAAAAGAGAGCTTTAAAATTGTTTTTAAGTTTGTTGTGGGATTTCATGCAATACAACTTGAAACCCATACTTTCTTCCCCCTTGACTTCTAGTAGATGTCCTAATCTTCAGAAAACACCAACCAGACCCATTGTTTCTGCTTGTCACAACAATATCCCCTTCTCGATTTTCAAAATTGTCTCTTACTCAAGCCACGAACCAACAAATCCCAAGTTTAGCCGTGGTGAATTCTGGTGCTCGAATAAAGACATGGTGCAGCGACCATGAGAATCTAGTTATGGATTTAAGGAAAAATCGATGCCATTTCTTTTGCTGCGACATATTTGTTAGGCTAAAGAGAAAGGGGGTGGTCCCGATAAATAATATTGGTGCTGCAATAAAACGATAATGCCCCATCCATATTCAATAGGTTAGCAAGTGGTTTCCATGAGTAAATGGAGTCAGGTGCTCCAGTAATTATCAATTTTCTACACATTAGAGACTTACTCTCTTTCTATGCTTTGATTACATCAACACCTAATGTCTCCTAGAAATGCCTCGAAGAAATTCTCTTCTTTCACTTCATACGATACCAAAATACCTACAAAAGGTAAATAAAGCATAATGTACACAAAATACAATATAAATAACTAAGAAAAACATAGAAAATGGTACTCAAATTAGGTGTTTAAGACACCTATTAAATTCCCCCACACTTTCCTTTCGCTAGTCCTCGAGCAAACTAACCTAATTAATACAAACTCACTTCCATAGGAATCACGGTTACACTTAGCATGTGCAACAAGAAATTAAACTCCTAGGTGTCCTAGCAGATGAATTATAGTATCATGAGAGTTTACAAGAAATATACCTACAAAACCTACTCCAACTTCTAAATACTCAAAAATCACAAGCACCCAAAGAGCTATGAGGACATAAAGTTTTTTCACCCAATAATAAGAAGTTATAAGTGCAAATATAAATACGCTTAATCAAAGAGAAAGAGAGTTTATTGTGTTAAAACAATGCCATACAAAGGAACACATCCTCGAGAGCAATCAATAAGCATTTTGCCTCGAATTATGCCTCACCGGTTAGTCACTCATAAAACGATAGAAATGGGTCGCTCATGTGTGCAAGAATGAGTGAACAAGAGAATATTTACACACGAAAAGGTGACGTTTATTTCTAATTTCTGATAATTTCTACAAAATAAAATCAACCATATATATGTGAGGGTGAGAATGCTCACCCACCTTCTCATCTGATTTACAAACAAACACCCGTTTCTAAAACATCAAATGGAAATAACTTGTCTTCGACTTCAAATCTCGATAATGAACTTTTAAACCTTGTAAAACTTCAACAATGTTCACTTTCTCGCTCGGTTGGTGCACTTCGACTCTAATTCTCTTTAACTAGTGTTGTCTTGAACTTATTTTTAAATTTCTTCTTTTCCACATCTTCAACTTTCTTCATAAAATTATATTTCCCCACTTTTTGATGATGATAAGTTTCTACTGACAACTGCTTCAAGAGTAGTAACACCGACAATTCAGACTACAATAATGGGGTTAATTCTTAATTTTTATGTCATCCTCATGATTGACAAAATTACACTTAAGAGATCAAATAGTGCTAGAGTGGTGCGAGGTTGAGTAGCTTATCATTCTACTCAGATTTGCATAGATAAAACACTTTAAACGAATATTCAAGGTTTAGTGTCTCACTCAGTAGGGTAGTCTCCACTAACGATTGATTAACTTTTTTATATTATATACCTTATGCACCTAGTTTTGTACCGGCATGGTTAAGTTCATCACGGTTACTCTGTCAACGACTTAGAATACCGAATGTAAGTTCTCTAGCAATTTTAAGTTCATCTATTTGGTAAGAACTCCGTATGTAAACTTAGTTAAAAGTATACTATGCGGATCTTAAATCTCTAAAAGTTGGAGGTTGATGCAAAAAATTACAAGAAATTTAAAAAATTCTACTTATGAAAGTGAATACTGAATATTTTATATGCTTAACCATTCCCCATATTTAAACTCTACGATGTCCTCAATGTGAATTGACTCTTCCAATTTTAATCTAAGGTGGGAAATCCTACAATAATATGGAAAGCTAAGAAAAAAATAAAAAGATAAAAGATAATAAATACTAAACCAATAGGTTGCCTACCTGTTTTAGGGTGTAAAACAAATATACTATAAATAGTACTTTATGTAGCTTCGAGAGATCAAAATCTTAGAAGACGTCACGTCTTGCTTCAGTCACAAAGGTGGACATGATGTGTTGATCTTAGGGGAGGGAAGCAGAAAAGGTTAAGAAATTACCGTGTGGTGAAATTGTAATATGTAGTTATTGAACTATGGTAAAGAATGGATTTATGAGTGTAAATATGATTATCTCTGTGAGATAGATCTGTCTTCTTCGAATATATGAAGCCATCTATTTATAGTCTTGTAGTGAACAAACTGATTTCTCTTAATTCGTGGAAGTTGTGAAGAGATAGAGAAGTGATGATCGTGGAGATTGTCGTGGAATCATGTCCATTATGTTAGGAAGACTGTATGACCACTACTCCCTCATCCTGTCAACTTCTCCTAATTATCCCGTTAATTATTAACTTTTTTTCGTGGATGTGTTTCCATATCGCACGTTGTTGTAACCGCCAGACCAATGCCCCAATGAGAATCCCTTCATGTGATGTATTTGATATCTCGTAGAAGATAATGAAGTCATGGACAACTACTATTTTGGTTAAGTCGGGACAATAACCTGCTAAGTTAGTGAGGCGAGTTGCACAGTTCACTAAGTGGTTTAGTTGACCGATCAGTGTCAAGTATAGTGAAAATAGTAAGTCTAGTGGTTGTGCGCAAGCTTGAAAGTACCAAGACTTGTAAATGTCACAAATTTAGAAGTGTTTGAAGTCAAGATTTGTAGAAATTCTCAAGGACCGAGCACAAAGTGATCACCATGCTCTCGTTGACAAGCTAGGGATGGAGCTGGGTGCTTTGTTAAATGGCACCTCTTTTCCAAGTGCACAATAAAAGATTAAATTTATTAATGGTTTGAACCGTACTTTATTTATGAACATTGTCTAGGCGAATGTTTCTAATAAAACTATCAAGTCAGAAAGTTGTAATTACATATATATTTGGAGTTTGTTATGCCTTAACAAGTTCATGTTACTCATTGAATTGTATATTTCACAAAAATCTGATTCATTACTTGAAAATTAATGTCCAAGTTTCTTTTGATTTCGGGAGGGAAATTTCACATGGAGAAACAAAATTTATTAGTGTAAGACTCATATTTTGTTAAAAATCTTGAGGCTTTCCAACAAAGCTGCATATGATTAGTATTAAAGTGGAACTAATTTTTGAAGTTTGCTTAAGTTGTGGGGTTATTAATTCATTTTTTGTGTGTGTAAAATAAAAATGTATGCGTTTGTACTACATGGATCTTAAACTCTTTTAATTCTGACATTCAAATTTGGAGGTCAAATTTTCACATGACGTATTTTTTTAGTTTGACTTCTCAGCTGCTATTCAATCTGATATTTTTTTGGTGTAATCAATCGGTCTCTATAATAACTTGATTTAGTTTAAGTTTTCGACTGTTGTTCAATATGTAGTTTTTCATTGGCCTCATCTCCGAATCTTACAGAGAACAATCAATAATTTGGTGCAATGGATCTTCTTTGGTAGCTTAGTTATTCCCTACTGAACATAGATATCATTTGCACAAGTCTTTCCGTAATTCTAATATCCTTTATTCGTATACAGACCGTAGGATTCAAGAATGAATTGGAGCGTAATATCAAATTAAATTTGGTTACGCCAATATAAAAATATATAAGTGTGATGATGAACATTGCCCTCAGACTATGTGTTATAAGTATGGTGACCTTCAAGGTGTACAATTTTCATTTTTGTTCCAGTAATTATCCAAATTTTCACTTCGTTTATGTAAATTACCAGACATTGACATGTATGAAAAAGAAGAGATTTTCAGTATTATTTGGTCATACTGTATTTAGTAGGATAATATTTAGTCATCCTTGAGACCTGAGTAGTAAGAGTACTGTATATGGGATTGAAATGCAACCATAGATGACCTAGACAGGTAGTTACTTGAGCTATTCGACACTTTTGTGGTTCATATGAAATACCTAAATGGTCATTCAAATCTACTTGTAATTTCTTTATATATTCTTAGTGTTTGATTACAAGAAAGGGAAGAGGGTGATTTAGGACCAGTATATGGGTTCCAATGGAGACACTTCGGTGCAAATTAATAAGCAAACATTGACTTTACTTTTCACTTTTATATTAAAATGGATTCTAATCTAAGACATATCTCTAGATTCAACCATAGTATTAAGGGGTCCAAATTTATTTGACCGATAAGTGCAACCAAAAATAACTCAAAGAATTTAACGATAAGCCAAAACCCGTGTCGTTATGACACGGGTCATACCCTAGTACACAAAATACAAGAGAAAAAACTAAGAAAAACATATAAAATGGTATTCAAATCAGATGTTTAAAACACCTATCACCGACTGCAAATCATTCCCATTTTATCATTTTTAAATGAATTCATTTTTTATTATACCGACGATTCAGGAAATTTAACCGCTGATTAATATACTCAAACCCCAATAATAAAAAACAAAGCTTGGCCAACTTTGCCTAGATAAAGAGTGACCAGGATTTGTCTAGGGAGGAGATAAACCAGAGGCTGTGGTTTTTTATGTAAGTGATAGTTGTGATTGAGAGTTGGAGTTACATCTAACAAACTAGGTTTGCATGCTATATAATTAATTCCCTATTAATTTGTTATAATAAACGCTTTATTAGAAAAATTCATAAAAAATGTCTCATTATTATTAATAATAATAATAGTAATGGGGGAATTAGGTCAGGATTCTGCGAAGGAAGAAAGGGGGAAGGAGGGAAGTTGGATTCGGCGAAGGAAGAAAGGGGAGAATTAGGTCAGGATTTCTTCTTCTTTCTAAGGTATGATGAATTTCTTCTCTTTATCTTCTTTTTATGAAAAGAAAACTGGATTTAGGTTTGAACATATACATACAAACATAGTAGAAGATATATTATCTAGATTACCAGCTGAAACAATCTTAGATTGTAAACTTGTTTGTAAAAAATGGTTAACTGTTATTCTTGGTGGTTGCTTTGCTGAGAAACATTTACAGTATCAACTACTTCAATTTTATCATTTAACAACCATAAGTTATTTTTCTGGTACCATGCCAAGAACTCGATCTTCATTAGCGTCTCAAGATTCAGCAGACTTTGATGAAGGAGTTCTGCATAATGATTCCTTGTTCCAATGCCCCTTAAAGAACTTTGATGGGTGTAATAATGGAGTTGGGGGTAGGGGTCTGAGTAGAACTGGTTTTTGTAGACATCTCAATGATAGACATCTCCCAACTGAAGGGTCCAAAAACACATACAGAGACATGATCAACATTGATTTAACAATGTATAACGCTTGGGAAAATGTCCTCTCTAACCTGCAAATGTGGCTTTACACACAATGTATGCATATCTACTCATGGAGAAGACCATGTCGCACGCATGACAGAAACATCATATCCAGGACCTACAATGGTTTATCTGCAGATTTCTTGATACATGGCATTGATAAACCCCAAATAGCTATCTCTGAGTCAAATGATGAAGATGAATCTAAATCACCAGATGTTTTATCCTTGGATATGCTTAATATGGTCTATCAGAAGCAATTCACTATTGTTGCCAGTATCCCATCCCAATGTAGGCTCAATTTTTTGAGAACTCTTAAGGCTACTTTTGATAAGGTAATTGCTAACCCAATGGATTTATCTGTATGGTTACATCTCCTTTTGTTGCCAGTTTTTTCATTAAACTTACATACTCCTAAGTGTATAATGGAAGAGAGATCTGGGACAAGAAAAAGATTACAAAATGTCAACATAAATCATGCTCTGTACAGTGGAATGAAACTAATGGCTGTCTTAATATGGTGCACACACTCTTGAAACTGTCAAAGCAAACTCAAAGGAGCAAGAACAACAAAAAGAAGAATGGTGGTTCTAATCTTACTGCTTGCAAAAAGAAGCTGAGCTATGGTCAATATACTACAGCTATTAAGGTTCTATCATCCAATTTAATTGCTCCCAATTCCCCTGATACCCTCCATGATCTGAGCCAAAAACATCCCAGTGCTCCACCACCATCCACTCCTTCAGAACCTATCCATGCTGATGCATTAAGTATGGACAAAACTGCAGTGTTGAGTGCAACTAAAAGTTTCCCTAAAGGGAATTCTTGTGGTAGGGATGAACTTAGAGCTCAACATATTTTAGATGCTCTAAGTGGTCCAGCTACATCAGTTGCAAATGAGCTTTTAACCTCTATAAAAGGTGTGGTTAACTTATGGTTGGCTGGTAATTGCCCATCTATGTTAGGAGAATATATTGCCAATGCTCCCTTGACACCCTTTCTCAAACCTGGAGGGGGACTGAGACCTATTGTTGTAGGTACTATTTGAAGGAGGTTATGCTCTAAACTTGCTGCTACTGCAGTTAACAAAGAACCTCCCCTTATTTAGGGGATTTTAAATTTGGTGTGGGTGTTCAATGCGGAGGTGAAGGCATTTTACACTCTGTAAATAGGCTCCTTGAGGTGAAAGGTAAATCACAAAACATGAGTATGCTTCTAATTGATTTCAGCAATGCATTCAACGTGGTTGATAGATCTGCAATAATCAAAGAAGTTAGATGCAAGTGTCCAAGCATATCCAAGTGGGTGGAGTTCTGCTACACCAAACTAGGAAAGCTCTACTACAATGACAATATTCTTCTATCTGCACAAGAAGTTCAACAAGGTCGCCCCCTTTGGTCCCTTACTTTTTTCCTTGACCTTGCATCCACTCATAAACAAAATTGCATCAGAATGCACTCTTAATCTTCATGCATGCTACCTTGATGATGGTACTATAGATGGAGACACAATGGAGGTAGTTAAATCCCTGAATATCATACAATCTGAAGGCAGCAAAAGGGGCTGACACCAAAAGCCTTGTGGAAGGAGTTTTTCCATCTAGCTTCAACAGACCTACATTGGGTGTGAAGGTACTTGGGGGGGCTGTTAGTCTTGACTTAAAATTCTGCAATGACTTAGTGCAAAGTAGAGTAGAAAAGACTATCCAGTTGATGGATACTTTGAATACTTTGCAGGATCCACAAAGTGAGTTATTACTCTTGTAAAAATATGCTGGTGTTTCCAGATTGTACTTTACAATGAGGACAACCAGACCTTTGGCACTCCATTTATCTGCTTCACACTATGATCAACACTTATTTCAGTTCCTTAGACATGTTTTCACCGGAGATGGTGCTGGGTTGTGTCCATACCAACAGCGGATAACGACATTGCCTATGAAAGATGAAGGCCTTGGTGTCTACACAATGGGGGATACCAGTCATTACAATTACCTTACATTTTGTATACAGACTACACAATTGCTGAACACTATTCTCAAAGCTCATATGGATTTAGAATTGCATCACAACTTTCAGCATGCTTTGTCCAATTTCATTCAGGTTTGTGAATTATCTTCTTCTTCATTCCACATCCAAGCTACTGCCCCACGTCCAATGCACTCATTGGCAGTAATTTACTTTGATGCGGTTAAGAAGAACATTACCAGAAGATTTAACTTGACTGAACGTGACAACATCTTTTGGGAATACAATAAACAAAATCATGCTCAAGATTTCCTTAAAGCTGTTCCTATTGCTGGGCTAAATCAGTCAGTTGGGCCTCGTCAATTCAGGGATGTTCTTAGCTATAAATTATGAATAACATTGTTTGAAGAAGATAGATTATGCACCAATTGTGAGAGAGGTATGAATGTTTTTGGAGACCATGCCTTATATTGTGCTAGTGATGTAGGCCTCAAATTCAGACATGACATAATCAGAGATGTGTTAGCAGATATTTGCTACAAAAGCAGGCGTATCCGCTCGTAAAGAAGTCAAACTGGGCTTTCTATCATACAATGCAAATTCCTTAAGGCCAGTGACACTCTTGTTTATAATTGGGAGAACGGATGTGACGTTCGCTTTGATGTTACATGGGGTGTCTCCTTTTACTGGTGGAGGAAGAGTTTCCTTTACGCCTGGTCAAGCCATTTCGAATGCCATTACTCGTAAACGAAACAAATACTTGGATATATCTGCACTCATGGATATGGCTTTAGTGTGCTTTCTTTTACTACCCTAGGCGAACTAGGAGAGGACACGATAGATTTCTTGAAGAGGTTGCAGAATTGCATAGCTAGCCATGACTACAACTATAAAATAAGTAATTCTCTTTTTGTTTAGATTAGGCATTTCCATTCAAAAAGGTGTAGGTGCCCAACTAGTTGCTAGGCTTCATACCAATTCTTTGTAAACCTTTTTTTTATTATTAATAATAATAATAATGGGGTCTTCAATAGGAGAGAGAAGCTCCGGTTGCACTAATGGAGTCTTCAATGAACTCCCCGAGGTTTTCTTCAGCTGGGATTCGGGGCAATACCCAAGCATCAGGTATGGTCTCTACGTTTCATCTCACTCTCTGCCTTGCTATATTTCCTAAAAAAAATTCTTCAGCTGTACATATTAGCATTTCAGTAGATTCAGTAGATTCAATTTCTAGGGTTCCTTCGATTTGTTTTCTAGTTTGTAAATCCAGTTTATGCTTTCGCTTTTGGTGGATGTGTTTCATCCAGAAACACATTCACATCCACGGTCTATTCCAGGTCAATCCCATTTCCCGATTAGCGCTAGGGCACTCTTGTGGTTTTTGGTTCGTACACCTGGTTTTAGCTGTTACCTTTTGGTGGTTGTGCTCCTTCAGAGTCACATTCACTTTTCATTTCAATTACATTTCACTATTTGATCAACTCAAGGTCTTTCTTGTGGATACCAGTTTGTACATTCAATTCAGGCACCTGTATTTTGTTGGTTGTGTCCCTTCCAGAGACACATTCCATTTCAGCACAAATTCTCTTCAAATTTAATTCATCTAGTCTTAGCATAAGCATTTTGGAGACTATGGTCCTTCTTGGGATACATCCATTGTTTAGTTCAAATTTACTTCATTTCTTGATTAGCAGCAGGTTTCTCCTGTGGGTGTCAGTTTATACATATGTTTTAGGCTCCTGCATAGTGGTGTATGTGTCCCTTCCAGAGACACAGTTTTGGGTCATTTCAGTTCATTTTCACTTCAAGAATAGCTCTAGGTGTTTCCATGTTACAATGCCAACCACCAGATCAGCAATGGGCTTAACAGGCAGTGAAGAAATGGGTTCCTAATGTGAATCTTTCTTCCACTGTCCATTTAAGGAGTGTGATGGGTGTACAGATGGGGTTTGTGATAGGGGCTTCAACAGGTTTGGATTCCATAAAAATTTACAATACATGCATATGCCATCATAGGAAGCCAGGACGTCCTGCAGAAATAGAATTAACACTGACATATCAGTATTCACAGCTTGGGAACAGGTTTTGTCAAGTTTACAAATGTGGTTGTGCTCTTTGTGTATGCACACTTATTCTTGGAGGAGAGCCTGCCGCAACCATGTTGATTTTATTCCCAAGCCAGTCAATGGCCTAACTGCAGAGTTCCTGATTTATGGGATTGACAAACCACTCAATGCTCCAGAATTAGTGACTTCTACTGATCCTGTGGTGGCTGCCAGTTCCCCCTTAGATATGCTTAACCAGATCTTCATGAGGAATGTGCCTACAATTGCTAGCATCCCACAATAGTGTAGGCTGAGCTTTTCCAGGACTCTCAAGTTCACTTTGGAGAGAGTCATAGCCAATCCTACAGACTTGGCAGTGTGGGTGCATCTGTTGTTGTTTCCCATTTGCACTCTTGGCTTGTACAATCCAAGGAACTCCAGGGAAGAGAGGTATGGCACAAGAAAGAAGCTTCAGGCATCCAGCATAAACCATGCCCTACATCAATGGAATGAAGTTGGGTGCAACAACTTAGTGCACGACCTTCTGGAGACACCAAACACACACACGATCAAGGCACCTAAAATGAACCAGGGGGCTCAAACCTCAATGCTTATAAGAGGAAATTGAACTATGTTGAATACACGATACCAATTAAAGTCTTGTCTTTTAACGGTCTTGCACCAAGATCTTCAGCAACACTCAATGAACTGAGGAACAAGCACCCCATTGTCCCATCACCAGGCATCCCAGAGGGCCACATCCAGGCAGATGCTCTGTGTGTGGAAAAAGAAGCTGTCTTAAGTGTTATTAAATATTTCCTAAGGGTACCGCTTGTGGCAGGGACGGCCTCATGGCACATCAATTATTATATTCCTTAAGTGGACCTGCATGTGTTGTTGCCGAGGAGTTGCTCATCCCCTTAACAGGGGTGGTTAACCTGTGGATTGCTGGAAAATGCCCCCCATGTTGGGTGGATATGTGACTAGCGCTCATTTGACCCCTCTTCTCAAGCCAGGAGGTGGTATAAGGCCAATAGCAGTAGGGACTATCTGGAGGAGGTTGTGCTCCAAACTGGCAGCAACAACAGTTTGTAAGGAATTGGCTCCTTACATAAGTGATCACTAGTTTGGTGTGGGTGTCTAGTGTGGGGTAGAAGCCATCCTCCACTCATCTAACAAGCTTCTGGATATGTGTATGCTGCTGATATACTTCAGCAATGCTTTCAACTTGTTGGAAAGAACAGTGAAGCTTCATGAGGTGAAGAGAAAATGCCCAAGCATCTTCAGATGGGTAGAATTTTGCTATGAAAATCCAGCAAAATTATATTACCAGGATCACATTCTTCTTTCTGCTCAGGGAGTGCAACAAGGGGATCCCCTTGGACCCTTGTTTTTTGCACTAACCCTGCATCCCCTAATCTCTCAGATAGCTTTTGAGTGCTCCCTTGTGATAAATGCTTGGTACCTAGATGATGGTACAATTGCAGGTGATTCTTTTAAGGTAGCCAAAGCCTTGCAAATCATCCAGAAAGAAGGGAACATCAAAGGGCTCTTTCTCAACATCTGCAAGACAGAGCTCTTCTAGCCTGTGGTTGACCCTAGAGCTTTAGTGGAGGGTATCTTCCCTGCAGGCATTAGTAGACCATCTTAGGGGGTTAAGATACTAGGTGGGCCAGTCAGCTTAAAATCAAGCTTCTGCATAGACTTGGTACAGGGAAGAGTGGATAAGACTTGTCAGCTTATGCAGTCTTTGAAGGCCTTGCAGGAGCCACAGAGTGAGCTCTTATTGTTAGGAAATTATGCCGAAGTCTCCAGACTTTTCTTCACACCGAGAACCACTAATCCTCAAGCCCTCCAGGAAGCAGCGGCTCATTTTGACCAGCACCTCATGCAGTTTCTCAGACACATAATGACGGGAGATGGTGCAGGTTTTGGTCCTACTCAGATGCGTCTAGCCACCTTGCCAATGAAGGATTGTGGCCTACGGGTTTACACCATGGGGGATGCCTTCCACTACATCTTCCTAGCCTCCTGCATACAAACACAGCAGCTGCAGAACTTCATCCTTAAAACCAATTGTAATGCTGACTAATACCCTAGCCTCCAACAGGCTCTATCCAGGTTTACACAAGCCTGTGGGCTCCCTCTTTATAGTGCCAACATCCAAGTCACTTCCCTGCTGATAGACACATTTTAGTGTCTAAATTGCACCTTAATTTCTAGTGAG